>BSBM01000478.1:6527500-7030000 GCA_027924585.1 Larix kaempferi
CTGAGAGAGGGGGTTAGTAATGGTTAGAGAGAGAGAGAGAGAGTGAGGAGAGGGTGTTCATTGTAGGGAGTGAGAAAGAGAGATAGGAGGTGTGGTTAGAGGTAGGTGGAGGTGTAGGAAGAGAGACTGAGAGAGGGGGTTAGTAAGGGCTAGGGAGAGGAGGGAAGAGAGATAGAGAGGAGGGGGTTTTAGGCTAGGGGGAGTAGCAGAGAGATAGAAAGAGTAGGATTGTTAGGGATGGGGGAGAGGTTAGGGAGAGGGAGAGGGGGTTTAGAGAGAGAGAGAGAGAGAGAGAGAGAGAGAGGTGTAGAAGCAGGTAAGAGACAGTGCGAGAGGGGGGGTTAGATAGGGATAAGGGGCTAGGAGGGGGGTTAGAGAGGGGGAGAGAGAGAGAGAGAGAGCGAGAGTGAGAGGGGGTTAACTGTAATGGTTAGGGGGGCGAGAGGAGGGAGAGAGAGAGAGAGAGAGAGAGAGAGGAGAGGGTGTTAGTTGTAGGGAGTGAGAAAGAGAGATGGGAGGTCTGGTTAGAGGTAGGTGGAGGTGTAGGGAAGAGAGAGAGACTGAGAGAGCCCAGGTTTGTAAGGGATACAGAGAGGAGGGGAGAGAGATAGAGAGAAGGGGGTTTTGGAATAGGGGGAGTAGTGGAGAGATATAAAGAGTAGGATGGTTAGGCATGGGGGAGAGTGTTGGTTGTGGAGCCAGATCTTCTAGTCTCATAGATGATATTGTATCAGCCGTGTTTGTACCCCAGTTTTATATGATATGTAGGTGGATTGTACAGTCACCCAGTGGGGGGGGCATCGCCCCCCCACGGGGTTCCATCCCCCCTGGCTGGGGGGTCCGGGGGGTAGCGCCCTCGAGAAATGGGGGTTCAGGGGCAACGCCCCCGAAGAAAAATTTTGGGGCTGTTTTCGCCAGCTATTTTGCGGGCCCATGGTTTTGGGTATCCCGTGGTATTTTCCCATTGTATTTTTCTTATAAAATAAAGACATTGTAATACGGCTAGAGATAAGGATGTATTAGGGTTTAGGCATTGTAAAGATCTCTGAGATCAGGAGAGAGACTGTGAAAACAGAGAAGAGGAAGTGCAGCGGTTGTGCTGCAGGTTGTATCCCTTCACCTTGCTGGATGGTAATAATAATAAGGACTGGCAAATTCAGTGTGGACGTAGCCCAAGTTGGATGAACCACGATATATCTGTGTCTATCTAGTAATGTGTATGTGTGATTATATTTGCATATATGTTTATTGTTATTGCTCTGCGATCATATTTTTCTAACAATTGGTATTAGAGCCAAAGGTCTATTTGGCAAATAACCCCGCATGAAGCTAGGGTTTCTGGTTCGAGTGGGAGCAATGGCAGAAGAAGGAAAGTTTAAGGTTGAGAAGTTTAACGGCCAAAACTTCGGGTTATGGAAGATGCAAATGGAGGACTATCTGTACCAGAAGGATCTATTCCTACCATTGGGAGGAAAAGCAAAGCAGCCGACGGCTATGAAGGACGAAGAATGGGAGGTTCTTGACAGAAAGGCTCTGGGAACAATACGTTTGAGCCTAGCTTCGTCGGTGGCTTTCAATATCTCAAAAGAAACGACAACAGAGGGTTTGATGAACGCATTGGGTAAGCTGTATGAAAAACCGTCGGCCTCCAACAAGGTATTTCTAATGAAGCGTTTATTTAATATGAAGATGTCTGAAGGTGGATCTGTTACTGATCATTTAAATGAGTTTAATATGGTTACAAATCAGCTAAGTTCTGTAAGTGTGAACTTTGATGATGAGGTTAGGGCTCTTCTAATCTTGTGTTCATTGCTAGAAAGCTAGAATAGCTTGGTCATGGCTGTAAGTAACTCTGTCTCTGGTTCAAACACCTTGAAATTTGATGATGTTATTGGTGTTATTCTTAGCAAGGAAATGCGAAGAAAAAGCACAGGTGAGACATCAGGTAATGCGTTGACCATGGAGAGCAGGGGAAGACAAAAGGAGAGAGGAAAGAGCCAAGGTAATTGTGGAAAGTCTAAAATGGGCAGATCCAAGTCCAGATTGGGAAAGATAGAGTGCTGGAATTGTGGAAAGAAAGGACATCTGAAGAAAGACTGCAAATCTCTAAAGAAGAAAGGAGATGCACAAAAGGAAACTACCCAGGAAGCAAATGTAGCAGGTGATGTGTTACAAGATGCTTTGATTCTTGCATTAGATAATACTAGTGATTATTGGGTAGTAGATTTAGGAGCTCCATGTCATGCTACACCCCATAGGAAATACTTTCATGAGTATGTTCCTGGCGACTTTGGACATGTTTTATTGGGTGATGATGAGCCATGTAAAATTGTTGGAATGGGTAAGGTATGGATAAAAGTTAAGAATGGAACTGATTGGTTGTTGAAAGAAGTTAGGCATATTCCTGCTATGAAAAGAAATCTGATCTCAACAGGGCAGTTGGGAGATGGAAGCTGTCTATCTACGTTCGAAGAAAAGTGGTGGAAGATCACTAAAGGATCAATGGTGATAGCAAAAAGAGACATAGTAGGTACGTTGTATTTATGTCCTCATAATACTAACCATTATATCTCTTTAGCTTTCACAGGAACAGATACAGCATTGTGGCATCATAGGCTTGGCCACATGAGTGAGAAGGGGATGCAGATTCTCCACTCAAGGAAGTTGCTACTGGATTTGAAGCAGGTAAGTTTGGAATTCTGTGAAAACTGTGTTTATGGAAAACAGAAGAGAGTCAGATTTCTCAGGGTTGGGAAACAGAAGAAGAATGAAAAATTAGAGCTTGTGCATACAGATGTATGGGGACCGGCTCAAGTACAATCTCTTGGTGGCTCTCATTATTATGTTACATTTATTGATGATGCAACTAGAAAAACTTGGGTTTATTTCATTAGACAGAAATCTGATGTGTTTGCTACTTTTAAGAAGTGGAAAGCTTGGGTTGACAATGAGACAGGAAAAAGATTGAAGTGCCTCAGATATGATAATGGAGATGAGTACTGCGGCAAGGAGTTTGATAGTTACTATTCATACCATGGGATTCGTAGAGAGAAGACAGTCCCAGGAACACCACAGGAAAATGGTGTGTCAGAAAGGATGAACAGAACGATCATGGAGTGTGCAAGGTGTATGAGACTGCATGCAGGGTTGCCCTCACAGTTTTGGGTGGATGCTGTAAATACTGTTGTTTATTTAATAAATAGAGGACCTTCAAGTGCTTTGGATGGTGGTATTCCATAGGAAGCATGGACAGATAAAAAGGTAAACTACTCATTTCTGAGAGCATTTGGTTGTGAAGCATTTGTCCATATTGATAAAGAAAATAGAACAAAGCTTGAAGCTAAATCTAAGAAATGTACCTTTATTGGATATGGGGTTGATGAATTTGGTTATCGTTTATGGGATTATGAAAATAACAAAATCATCAGGAGTAGAGATGTGATATTCAATGAAAAGGTCATATATAAAGATCAGTTGCAGGGAAAGAAACAGGAAAAGGAAAACACAGAGTACATAGTGCTTGATGAAATAAAAGAAAATGAAGTTCCGAAGGTGCCAGAAAATCAAGAGCAGCAGCAAGTACCTGAAACTCCTGCAACTGTAAGAAGATCTACCAGGTTAAGTAGACTCCCTGAACGATACTCTCCTTCAATGTATTATTTATTGATGACTGATTCTGGTGAACCAGAATGTTATGAAGAAGCAATGCAGGTGGAAACTAGAAAGAAGTGGGAGCAAGGCATGAATGAGGAGATGGAATAATTGGTAGGAAACCAGACTTGGGATTTGGTTCAGTTGCCTGCTGGTAAAAGAGCATTGCAAAACAAATGGATTTACAGGTTGAAGGAAGAAGAAGGAGGTAAGAAGCGGTACAAGGCCAGACTTGTTGTAAAGGGGTTTGCACAGAAGAAAGGTATAGATTTTGATGAAATATTTTCTCCTGTTGTTAAGATGACTTCAATTAGGACTATCTTAAGTCTAGTGGCAGTAGAAGATTTGCATCTTGAACAGTTAGATGTAAAAACAGCCTTCCTCAATGGGGATTTGGAGGAAGAAATATGTATGCAGCAACCACAAGGGTATGAGGTCAAAGGTAAGGAGGATCTAGTATGCAGGTTGAAAAAGAGCTTGTATGGCTTGAAGCAAGCTCCAAGGCAAGTGGTATCTAAAGTTTGACAAGTTTATGACAGAACAAGGTTATAGTAGATGTCATTCTGACCACTGTGTTTATTTCAAGAAGCTAGACAATGGAAGATATATTATCTTGTTATTGTATGTGGATGACATGCTTGTTGCAGGGTCTGACATGCAGGATATAAACGTACTCAAAAGGAAGCTAGCTAATTCATTTGCGATGAAGGATTTGGGTGCTGCAAAGCAAATCCTTGATATGAGAATAACGAGAGACAGGAAAAATCGTAAATTGGCATTGTCTCAAAGTGAGTACATACAAAAGGTGTTGGAGAGGTTCAGAATGCAGAATGCAAAACCTGTAAGTACACCTTTGGCTAGCCATTTCAGTCTAAGTAAGGAAATGTTTCCCAAGACACAAGAAGAGACAGATTACATGTCCAAGATTCCCTATCAATTAGCAGTTGGCAGCTTGATGTATGCCATGGTGTGCACAAGACCAGATATTGCACATGTAGTGGGAGTTGTGAGCAGATATATGAACAATCCAGGTAAAGAACATTGGAAGGCAGTACAGTGGATTTTTAGGTATTTGAGGGGTACTACCACTGAGGCATTATGTTTTGGAGGTTCAGACACTGTTCTATAGGGATATGTTGATGCAGATATGGCAGGTGACAAGGATAGCAGGAGGAGCACCACAAGGTATGTGTTTACTGTAGGTGGAACAGCAGTAAGCTGGATTTCGAAACTACAGAAGGTTGTTGCACTTTCAACAACAGAAGTAGAGTATGTTGCCATTACAGAGGCTAGTAAAGAGATGATTTGGTTGTAGAGGTTTATGGAGGAAGTGGGTAAGAAGCAGAAGGATAGCAGATTGTATAGTGATAGCTAGAGTGCCATTCACCTTGCAAAGAACTCAGCATTCCATTCCAGAACTAAACATATATAGCTCAAGTACCATTTCATACGCTCTGTTCTGGAAGATGAACTATTGAAGCTGGAAAAGATACATACTAGCCATAATCCTGCAGATATGTTCACAAAGGTAGTGACCAGAGAGAAACTGAGTTCGTGCTCAATTTCAGTTGGCCTTCTAGCATGAAGGTGAAGAGGAGAAATTTTCCAAGTCCAATTCCAGCAAGTGCAGCAGCGGTGGAGTTGCTATGATCAGTCTCCAAGTGGGAGATTGTTGGTTGTGGAGCCAAATCTTCTAGTCTCATAGATGATATTGTATCAGCCGTGTTTATACCCCAGTTTTATATGATATGTAGGTGGACTATATAGTCACCCTAGCGAGGGGCATCACCCCCCCACGGGGTTCCATCCCCCCTGGTTGGGGGGTTCGGGGGCCAGCGGTCCCCTGGTGGGGGTTCGAGGGCAGCGCCCCTGAAGAAAATTTTTGGGGCTGTTTTCGCCAGCTATTTTGCGGGCCCATGGTTTTGGGTATCCCGTGGTATTTTTCCATTGTATTTCCTTTATAAAATAAAGACATTGTAATACGGCTAGAGATGAGGATGTATTAGGTTTTATGCATTGTAAAGATCTATGAGATCAGGAGAGAGACTGTGAAAACAGAGAAGAGGAAGTGCATTGGTTGTGCTGCAGGTTGTATCCCTTCACCTTGCTGGATGGTAATAATAATAAGGACTGAAAAATTCAGTGTGGACGTAGCCCAATTTGGGTGAACCACGATATATATGTGTCTCTCTTGTAATGTGTATGTGTGATTATATTTGCATATCCGTTTATTGTTATTGCTCTGCGATCCTGTTTTTCTAACAGAGAGGTTATGGAGAGGGAGAGGGGGTTGTGAGAGAAAGAGAGAGAGGACGCGTTGAAGCAGGGAAGAGAGAGTGAGAGAGGGGGGGTTAGTTAGGGGTAAGAGGCTAGGAGGGGTGTTAGCAAGGTGGATATAGAGAGAGATATTGATAGAGGGGTTGGTAATGGTTGGGGGGGAGAAGAGGGAGAGAGAGAGAGAGAGAGGACAGGTTTTTAGTTCTAGGGAGTGGGAAAGAGAGATGTGAGGTGTGGCTATAGGTAGGTGGAGGTGTAGGGAAGAGAGAGAGACTGAGAGAGCCTGGGTTAGTAAGGGCTAGGGAGAGGAGGGGAGAGAGATACAAAGGAATTGGTTTAGGGATAGGGGGAGTAGGAGAGAGATAGAAAGAGTAGGATGGTTAGGGATGGGGGAGAGGTTATGGAGAGGGAGAGGGGGTTTAGAGAGAGAGAGAGAGAGAGAGAGAGATGGAGATGTAGAAGCAGGGAAGAGAGAGTGAGAGAGGAGGGGATTAGTTAGGGGTAAGAGGATAGGAGGGGGCTTAGCGAGGGGGGGAGAGACAGAGAGATTGAGAGAGGGGGTTAGTAATGGTTGGGGGGGAGAGGAGAGAGAGAGAGGAGAGGATGTTAGTTGTAGGGAGTGAGAAAGAGAGATAGGAGGTGTGGTTAGAGGTAGGTGCATGTGTAAGAAAGAGAGAGAGACCGAGAGAGGCGATTAGTAATTGCTATGGAGAGGAGGGGAGAGAGATAGAGAGGAGGGGGTTTAGGGATAAGGGGAGTAGGAGAGAGATAGAAAGAGCAGGATGGTTAGGGTTGGGGGAGATGTTAGGGAGATGGAGAGCGGGTATAGAGAGAGAGAGAGAGTGGGGGGGGGTGTAGAACTAGGGACATGAAAGTGAGAGAGGGGGTTTGTAAGGATTATGAGGAGGAGGGGTTAGAGAGAGGGGTTTAGGGCTATGGGGATCAATAGGAGAGACAATAATAGAGGGGAGGTGGCTAAGTGTGGGTGGGGTGTGCGGGTTGAGGGGTTATAGAGAGATAGAGAGGGAGGAGGGTGTCACGGGGTTAGAAGAGAGAGAGGGGTGGGGGATAGGGGTTGGTGGAGGAGTACAAAAGAGATAGAGAGAGAGGGGGTTAGTAAGGGTTAGGTGTAGGAGGGGAGAGAGTGAGCAAGGGTTAGGTCACAGGGGATTCACTAGAAGGAAATATAATATCACATTCATTCATATTGTGGTATTAAATATTCATGAAAACCTAAAAATTATATTGCTTATATATTAAGGGACAAAGGGTTTTTTTTATTTAATGTAACAATACAAAAATACTTTGGGGCCTTTTTTATATGGGCGGGTTGACAAATATCCTCCAAATGAAGATGGCGGGATCATGGTCGGATGAAAAATTGGGTTGAGGTGAGGCTCGGGCTTACCACTATGTAGGTAAATCACGTCTTGAGGCATGCTTGAGGCCAGGGGTTTCGTGGTGAAGTGGGTTTCCAGTCGATCATAGTCGAGAGACAATGGTCATTCACAACCAATTGTTACCAATAGCACTCAGCCAGTTGTTACCAATAGCCTTGGGTGCCTCTAAGCCTCTAGGGCCTATTATAGGTCCTCGATAGGCCTTGGGGGCTTGAATACCCAAGCACTCATTCCTATTACAGGCCTTGGGAGGTTTAGTCATCCTCCTAGAGCTTGTTACAGACCCTAGGGGCTTGGTTACCTAGCCCACAACAGGCTTAGTCAACGATTGGGGAACTGCAACATGCAATCTAAATGTTGTACTATGTGCATTGGATCTAGTGACATATAAGAAGTGATCTCCTATCTCTTCATTAGACCATTAGATGTTGAAAATCATAATGATATGTGGTTGAGTAATTGCATTGTGGGTGAAGTAATGTGCATCCACAATATACATCGAAAGAAGTAAGTTGCATTGTAGAATGCATGTGGGGTCATAAGAGGGGTATCATATCAATATAATAGGTAGAAATATAAAGCGGTATAAAAAATGTTAATGAAAAAATTGATACATACAATATCTAGTGAAAATAGGGGTTTTTTAAAATTGGGAAGGCATATTGGGAGGGGGTTAAAAAAAATGATTTTGGAAGGTATTTTCCAATATTTAGTGAAATTAGGGGTATTGTTTCATATGCCACAAACGAATGTGCTATGATAGCGGTTTATTGAGTGAAGCCCCCATGGGTTAGGTGTAGGAGGGGAGAGAGTGAGCAAGGGTTAGCAGTGAAAGGATTATGAGAGAGATAGAGGGACGGGGGTTTAAGAGTGGTGGGGATTAGGGAGAGGGAGAGGAGGGGTTATGGAGTGGTGGGTATATAAATTTATTCAACATTTAAAAGCATAAATTTGTGAAGTTAATAACGCATGCGCATTACATATATTAAAAACTATCGCGTGTTTTTAATGTACATAACGCGCGCGTGTTTTGTATGTTCATAATGCATGAGCGTTTTGAATGTACATAACATGCGCACATTTTGCATGTACATAACACGCACGTGTTTTTCATATACAAAACGTGTGCCAACCAAAATATTTGAATTTAAACAGAACACGTGCGCGTTCCTGAGCGCCTAATCACCCACTCCTCCCGCGCCCGCGTGTCATCGACTGTCCTATGTGGCTGTTTCGGACTTACCAAACCTGTGCTAGGGAATTTTTAGACCATAGCTAATTTGACATTTTCAACATTTTTCTGAGTATGCCTGTTTTTCACTGCTCTCTACAGCATGACATACCTGACCATTATTGACGAAATTTTAGGCATAGATAGAATTTTTTATGCAGATTCCAAATATGTAATTTAAAAAAAATATATTGAGATTTTCGATTGATTTCCTAATTTTCTTGTGTCATCACTCTGTTGGTCAAAAAACATACTGTTAGTGTTTATTCCGTAACTTTTTCATCTCACAACCATTTAAAAAAAAACTTGTATGCTGCACTAGAGGACACCGACCTCTACATGCTGTAAAAAATCCAATTCAAAATAACTATATTAAGACCTTCAAAGGCTGCACCCACATTTGACGTACCGTTCTCTAGGTTTGATCACTTACATTTTTAAAAAAATTAAAAATTAAACATTTAATTTTGGAAAAATAGCACTGCACTAGTGCTACGGGTTCTATACATGTCTACCAATTTTTGTATCCCAAAACCGTCATTTAGGCATTGAAAGGCTGCACCCACAAAAACATATACCTTATCATTTGCCAAAAAAATAAAAAGTGAATGTTAGAAAACATGAAATTTGACATAGTTATGTAAATTTTCAATACTTAAAACTTATATATTCAGAAACGTGATTCAATTTCCTACATTTCATCTTTTTTACTCGATGCAAGATATCTTGTGTAGGAATGTTAAAAGAATCAAGTAAGTTGAGGGATGCCTGATTTTTTAGTTTTCTATTGCATCTAACGCCCCAAAAGTGACCCTCATTAGCTTGCACATGCTCCACAGATACTTGAAGTTTTCCCTTGCTAATGGTTTTGTAAATATGTCTACCAACTGATCTTCAGACTTGCAAAAATATAAACACATTTATGTCATTTACCAATTTTTTGATGAAATGATATGTGGTGTTAATATGCTTGGTTATTTTATGATACACATAGTTATTTGATAGCACAATGGATGAGTTGTTGTCGCAGTAAATTGTTGTGGGTTCTTCTTGACACTACGACACATATTTTAACATTATGTGCATCCAAACATATTGACATGTAGTGCTTATAGCTGCGACATACTCAGCTTTTGTGATGATAGAGTTACAATGGGTTGTTTCTTTGATGCCCATGACACGACTACTGTACCAAAA
The DNA here is from genome assembly GCA_027924585.1 of Larix kaempferi. Lineage (NCBI taxonomy): Eukaryota > Viridiplantae > Streptophyta > Pinopsida > Pinales > Pinaceae > Larix > Larix kaempferi. The sequence continues at coordinate 6,537,257 of BSBM01000478.1, forward strand.
TGAAATGTATACACATATTTGTTTTTCCTATCACCCATGTTTCCTCCACAATAACTATCAGTGTATCCAATAAGTCTGAAATCTTCTAAGGTTGAGCACAGAATGCCAAAATATTTTGTGCCACTTACATACATCAGAATTATTTTACCTACCTGTGAGTGTGAGTCTTTTGGAGACTCCATGAACATTGAGATTAGACTTAATCCATACATTATATATGGCCTTGTCACAGTAAGATACATAATGCTTCCAACTAGTCTTTTGAACAATGCGGGATCTGTTAAATTTTGAGCATTAATTCACAATACTCTTGGATCTTTACTGAGAGAATAACATATACAGTATATCAATGCATAACAATCACAATAAGCATGACAAGCATCACAAGAATCAAAAGCATGAGAGACAAGAGACACAGAGTTTTTGTGGGGAAAACCCTAAGGTGAAAAACCCCACAACTTCCTCAGAGATAGAGAGAGCAATGGCTCAACCAAAGTACAACCAAAATACACTTGAGATAGTCTCCTAGTAGCAGATGATCCTCCTCCTCACTAGTGCGTCACTTTCTGAGTGAGAGAAGTGTGACTTTCCGAATGATCAAAATAGAGATCTCCCGATCTCTATTTATACTAACCTGTTTGCCTAGTTACACTATGGGGCCGACTTGTCTATCTAGATACATCCACAATATAATATATACTTCAGGGCCGACCCCACACATGGTGGTCTAATAAGCCATCGGCAAGTACACACACTTGCGACACTTGTCAATCCACATGACGACACTTGTCAATCCACATGACGACCATTCCTTATAGAGGAATAACACATCTCTTATAAGGGTACAATAAATATATATAAAATACATAGATGAAATACATTCCGAAGTTACATATGCATCAACACTCCCTCTTAACTAGGAAGGTATTTCTCGACACAGTTTTGCTAGACAAGTCTTCTTCTCTGGATCATCGTCATCGTTGCATCATCATCATCATCGTCACTGCTGCTGCTATCTCAACCAATCTCTAACTCTACTCGTCATAAGAGGTTCTACAGAGCCAGTCATTTTTCATACTGGATGTAGGCCCACCACCTCTAGGTCTTCATCATCACTGTCCATACTCTGGAATCCTCAGGACTTATTACGTGCGTCACAAAACCTGGCTGCAACATCCTAGGATATTACGAGCACACAGCTCTACCTGTAGGATCTCCCAGGAGCACATTACATGTGACCCATCACAAAACCTGGCTGAAGCATCCGAGGCCTTTTTCATCCTATCTAGATCTCCCAGGAGCAAATTACATGTGGTCCACCACAAAACCTAGCTGAAGCATCTGAGGCCTTTTTCATCCTGTCTAGATCTCCTAGGAGCAAATTACATGTGGTCATGGCAAAACTTGGATGAAGCAACTGATGCCTTTTTCATCCTATCCAGATCTCCTAGGATCAAATTACATGCCATAGGACAAAACCTCGCAAGAGCATCTCAGGATGTTATGGGTATACAACTCCGACCTGAAGATCTCCCAAGGCACAAATTACATGTCCTCCCAGAGCAATGCCTCGAAAGAGCATCCCAGGCTGTTATGGGTATGAAACTCCGACCTATAGGATCTTCGAGACATGCTCATCTGCACAACCTGATCCACGGCCACAAAGTATCATCTGATACTCACCATACATCATCCTGATGTACACATGATCATCCTGATCATCATCACTGCAACATCCTGCTGCATGTCATCTGGAGAAGCTCGTCATCCACGATCACGCTGATCATACAATGCATCCACTTGATGCACACCAAGTATCTACATGATACATATCATCATACACAGTTTATCCACCTGATACATAGATACATGATCCATACAATGTATCCATCAACATACATGATCTACCTGATCATACCTGATACATATCAACATACATAATCTACTTGATCATACAATGTATCCACCTGATACATATATAGATACATGGTCCAAGCATCCAACATGATGCATATACAAAATACAAACAAATGATCCAACCGATCATATCTAGCATCCAACATGATGCGTACATACATATAAATGATCCAACTGATCATATCCAACATCCAACATGATGCGTACATACATATATATGATCCAACTGATCATATCCAGCATCCAACCTGATGCGTACATATATATACATATAAATGATCCAACTAATCATACAAAGCAAAAACTAGAACATCATCCTGATGCTCATCATCCAACACTTACATCCACAGCCATGTGAAGCATCCTCCTTCCAACATGCTTGGAATGGCTTTAGCAAATGTGTCCATCACTTCTTCCTCGAAGTGTCCTCGATCTGAAGAACACCAAGCCTCTTCCTGAAGTACTCGAACTTCACCCTGGCTAGTGGCTTCGTCAGTACATCTGCAATCTGCTCGTCTGTCGCAACATACAGTAGCTTCACAGCTCCTCTCTGCACCATATCCCTGATATAGTGATATTTGATCTCTATGTGTTTCGACCTATCATGAAACACTGGGTTCTCAGACAGCTTCACAAAACTCTAGTTATCTCAGAAGATACCAGTAGCATCCAATGGGAGATCAAATAACTCAGATAGTAGCTTTCGTAGCGATACTGCCTCACAACTAGCTGAACAAGTTGCAACATACTCTGCCTCAGCTGTACTCAGTTCTACACAGGATTTCTTCTTGCTAAACCAAGAGATCACACCTGATCCCATACTGAAGCAACACCTAGATGTTCTCTTCCTATTTGCAGCACTGCCAGCCCAATCTGAATCAACATAACCCTGCAGGTTAAACTTTTGATTCGCTACATACTTGAGCCCATAATCCACTGTACCCTTCAGGTACCTCAGAACATGCTTTACAACAATCAGATGAACACTCCTCGGATCTGTCAGGAATTGACTTTATGTGTTCACAGCAAAGCAAATATCTGGTCTTGTGTTCGTTAGGTACATCAAGGACCCAATCATCTGACGATACATAGAGACATCAACCGACTCAGATGAAGCATCACATAGAAGATTCAGATTCGATGCCATAGGTGTGGCCATGGCCTTGCAATCCATCATCCTGAATCTCTTCAGGATATCTACTATGTACTTCCCTTGACCAAGGAAGATCCCACCTGCATTCTACCACACCTCCATACCTAGGAAATAATGCATCATTCCCAAATATTTCATATCGAACTCAGCAGCAAGCTTCCTCTTAGTATCTGTAATCAATATGTCATCTCCTGTTACAAATAAGTCATCCACATATAGGAGTAGAATCACAAGATTCCCTTCCTCAACCTTGTAGTAAAGGTTGGAATCCGCTTTACTCTTGGTAAATCCCAAACTAGATAGGAAACTATCCATCCTACCATACCAAGTTTTGGGAGCTTGTTTCAAGCCATACAAGGCTTTCTTCAATCTACACACATATGACTCCCTGTCATGTATTTCGAAATCGAGTGGCTTCTCCACATATACTTCTTTTTCAACTACACCATTCAAGAAGGCAATCTTGACATCCATCTGGTGTATTTTCCATTTCATTGCTACAGCCAGGGTAAGTACTGTTCTGATGGAAGTATACCTGGCTACAGGTGCAAAGGTTTCTTCATAATCTATTCCCTCTTCATGAGAGAAGCTACGAGTTACGAATCTTGCTTTGTATTTCTCTACACTGCCATCTGCAGCATGCTTGATTTTGTAGATCCATTTGGAAGTCACAACAAACTTCTCTTTAGGTCTTGGGACAACATCCCAAACATCATTCTTCATTATTGATTGGTATTCCTCAACCATGGCATCCTTCCATTCTTTCTTTTCTGCTGCTTCTTCATAACTGGAAGGTTCTTTGTTCATAATGTCACAGAGTAAAGCAACATAGCTGGTACGTGATTTGGTTCTCTTCTTTGCTCCGTGTTCTTCTTTTGGAATGCCAAATCTTTCTGCATCTTGAATGAGCTCTCTAGCCCATGCAGGTTTCCTCTTGTGAGAGTTATCCTCACGGGGTGGATCTACAGGTTCTTGTAGATCTTCAAACTCATGAACAACTTCTGGAATTGCTTCAGTCATGGTAGTGTCTTGAAATCTAGTTTCCTTAGGTTCTTCATAAACTTCGATAGGTTCCTTCCTTGATTTGATGAATGCTGAGTTTTCTTCAAATGTCACATCCCTGCTGACATCAATCTTCTTGAACCCTGGAAAGTATATTCTGTAAGCCTTTGAGCTTTCACTGTAACCCACAAAGATACCCTTCTTTCCTGAAGGATCTAGTTTGGTCCTCTTTTCCTTTGGGACATGAGTAAATACTGGACAACCAAATATTCTGAGATGGATGACTTTAGGTTTCTTACTAGAAAATACCTCTTCTGGTGTCTTATTGTCCAATATCTTGTGGGGTGTTCTGTTCTACACATATATAACTGTTTTAGCTACTTCTGCCCATAGATGCATAGGTAGATCCTAGTCATGCAGCATTGCCCTTGCTGCTTCCATGATTGTTTTATTCTTCCTTTCTGCAACTCCATTCTGTTGAGGATTATAAGGAGTAGTCAACTCCCTCTTAATCCCTGAATCACTGCATAGCTTCTTGAAGTCACCTAAGGTGAATTCTCCACCATTGTCGGATCTGAATGTTTTGATCTTCTTGTCAGTTTGATTCTCCATCAAGGTTTTGAATTCCTTGAACTTATCAAACACCTCATCTTTGTTCTTCAAGAAGTATACCCAAGTCTTCCTGGAGAAGTCATCAATAAATGAGACATAGTAAACATACCCACTTAGAGAACTGGATGACATAGGACCACATACATCTGAGTGGATTATTTCCAAGATATCCTTTGCCTTGCTTTCACTGCTTGGGAAAGCCTTCTTAATGTTCTTACCTTTTGCACATCCTTTGCAAACACCTTCATGTTTGGTCTTGATTTCAGGAAGACCCTCTACAGCCTTGCTTGCAATTGGAAGTGCCCTATAGTGCATATGAGCAAGTCTTCTATGCCAAAGTTCACTTGGCTCCATGGATTCATGCACCATGGCATGTTCAGGTTGTCCCTTCAATTTATACAAACCTCCCTCTTGCTCTCCAATCACTACTGCATAATCTATGGTCTTTCCCTTTGGCCACATTAGGACTTGGCCATCCACAAATGCAACCCTCATACCTTTTGCATCCAATGTAGATATGGAGAGTAAGTTCTTCTTGAGCCCAGGTACATAAAGGACTTCTTTCATCTTCAAATATTTTCCAGAATCTAGGTTGTAGGAGGCTTCACCACTTCCTTTGATTGGGTATTGATAATCATCCCCAAGTTTCACCTTATGGGGTGATTCATGTTCAGATAAGTTCAAAAAATATTCCTTAAACCCAGTCATGTGTTTGGAAGCCCCACTGTCAATTAACCAATCATTACAACCATGGGAGATAGTACCTGTGAGAGCAGAGATTAGAACATACTCTTCTTCACTTGATGAGTCATCATTACTGTCATCACTTTCTGCCTTAGCCTTCTTCTTGGGTGGTTCATCATCCTCGACAGCATGAGCATGAAACCTTCTTTTGCTTCCCTTCTTCTTCTTGTTGAATTTGTTGTTGTCCTTCTTGTTCTTGGGACAATTTATGGCAATATGTCCTTTTTCATTACAGGTGAAGCATATTCTTCTTTCTTTGAAGTGAGGTGAGCATTTCTTGGAGTGAGATGGATCTCTCTTGGACTTCCCTTTCTTGGTGTGAGTTGTGAGAGCTTGATCTTCATTCCCCATCTTTTCTTCTCGTGTCACAAGCCTTGCTTCTTCTTGTGAGCATTCTTCCTGTAGTCTGCTGAAGGAAATCAACTTCTTTCTTGCACATATTCTTTGAATGAAGGAGTCCCATGACCTAGGTAGGCCATTTAGAGTGGTCATGACAACTTCACCATTCTCCACCATTTCATCCACTGCTTCTAGTTGTTCCTTGATCTGGGAGACCCTTGAAAAATAAGATTGAATGGTTTCTCCATTCTGAAACTTTACTCCTTTCAATTGGTTCCTCAGGGTCATCTTTCGATTTATGTTCTTCCCTTCAAATAGCTTGGTCAAAGAGTCAAACATCTCCTTGGGTGTCTTTAGAGAAGACACATGGGGTATGAGATGGTCTTTGATATAATCAACAATGATTCTCTTTGCCTTGACCAAGTTATTCTTATGCAATACTTTAGCCTCTTGATCCTCTGGGATAGGGATGTCTTCTTTTATATATGAGTCCAACTCATTCTCTTCCAGGATTAACCCAATCCTATACTTCCAAGTTTGGAAGTTATCAACCCCTTCAAGCTTATCCTCAAGCTTGGTGTGGTGAGACATCTTTAAAGAGTACTTCAAATGGAAATAGAAAATATTTAGGTCTTACCACTTGAAATGCTGAAAACTGGATCTGGTCTTGGATTAGGGTTTGTCGAAAAAACCCTAAAAATTCAAAATGTGAATTTAAACTTTCTAAAAGGATAGAAAGATGTGCCTTGATGAGCTGATCATCCTGGTGTATTCAAAATTTGAGATCAGCAAAGATTTACCCTTCAGATTTGCCTTTTTGTCCTCCTGGGTTCACTAGGGAGAGCCATGAATTAGGGTTTGAGTTTCCCAAAGATCTACCCAGCCAAAAATCTCGATCCAAAGCTCTAAACTTCGATTTTTGCAAGGAGCTTCCAGCTATGTCTTTATATTTCAGAAATTCCTATTTTTGTGGAAACCCTAATTTTTAGAGCCAAATTTGAAAATGGTCAGAATTGAATTATGATTGGACAGATAGATTCTCCTTGATGAGTAGAGTCAATCTACTATACTGCTTTTCCAAAAACTATGCAGAGAAACCCAATAAACAAGAAACTTAAGTTTCTGTCACTGCAAAATGTCTTCTTCTCAGGTTAGCTCTGATACCATATTAAATTTTGAGCATTAATTCACAATACTCTTGGATCTTTATTGAGAGAATAACATATACAGTATATCAATGCATAACAATCACAATAAGCATGACAAGCATCACAAGAATCAAAAGCATGAGAGACAAGAGACACAGAGTTTCCGTGGGGAAAACCCTAAGTTGAAAAACCCCACAACTTCCTCAGAGATAGAGAGAGCAATGGCTCAACCAAAGTACAACCAAAATACACTTGAGATAGTCTCCTAGTAGAAGATGATCCTCCTCCTCACTAGTGCACCACTTTCTGAGTGAGAGAAGTGTGACTTTCCAAATGATCAAAATAGAGATCTCCAGATCTCTATTTATACTAACCTGTTTGCCCAGTTACACTATGGGGCCGACTTGTCTATCTAGATACATCCACAATATAATATATATTTCAGGGCCGACCCCACACATGGTGGTCTACTAACCCATCAGAAAGTACACACACTTGCGACACTTGTCAATCCACATGATGACACTTCCTTATAGAGGAATAACACATCTCTTATAAGGGTACAATAAATATATATAAAATACATAGATGAAATACATTCCGAAGTTACATATGAATCAACAGGATCAACATTTGATCAATTATCCTTCTTACTTAATTTCAATCATGTTATTACTCGTGTTGGGGAAAATTTACAATTTATCATATTGAACCCTTTCAAGATTTCAATTGCATATTTGTATTGAGAAATAAATATATAATATTTGGATTTATGGACTTCAATGCCAAGAAAATATTTCATAAGCCCCAAATCAGTCATTTCAAATTCATTATAACATCCCCAAAATACACCAAAAATATGAGAAAAAAAATACTTTTTATTCTATGAACATTATCATTCTCAAAATTCACATCAATTTCTTATATAATAAAAAATTTGATTGATTAAACTTATCTAACTTCCTTTACAAATCCTCAGCATAGGTACAACACAACTCTATGAAATAACGAAGCGTAATTTTTTTGTTTAAATATAAAATTTCATTTTTCTACAAGATAGGGCATCAAGTGATTAGATTGAGCATTCAATACGTGCTTGAAATCATAATAACTTTTAATACAAGGATTTCCCTATTAAGGATGGTTTAACCATTACTCTATTGTAATAGGATGAGCATTTATTTATACAATAAACTCATTTAACCCTTTCATATATTTCCTTATTTAACCCATGTCTTCCATGCATTTTAAAACTTAGATTTCGCATCAAGGGGAGTTCGTATCCATGAGGCTTGGGTCAACAACGTAAAAAACGATCTTCCTAAGAGGAAGATGGCACGCAGATAGATTTTTAAGCAAAAGTATTAGGATTGGTAGACAACTAGAGAAAATCGTTGAATCTTGTTTGAGCATTCCCATGGCATATTAAGTTTGACTCAAGGAAAATGGGTCAATTTCACCTATCATATCGGTGCTAAGTGTTTTTTTTTTATGAAAACAAGAAATGGATTCTAAGAATCCATACATGTTGGAGTGCCTGAAGATCATTACTGCAGACAGTAAAGTAATTAAGACAAATTCTCTACTTCTACACTTTCTTGAACTTGACCCCATTGATAGACAATACTTAACCTCTTTAAAGAAAAATAATTCCTCCTCTGTAGGAGTTCAAGGGTTTAACCAAAAATGACTTCATTAGACTATGTGAATCCGACTACTTTTTCAGAGATAAACTGATTACATGTTTTACAGATTTTAAGCATTGATATTAATGATCAAATCTTTGTAAACATTTTTACTTTGCTTCATGTAGAAGCAACATCAACGTTTATAAGGGAAAACATAGGGGTTAAATCTATGACTCGGGAGTTAAATTTATTATTACGGAGTCTTGAATTAAGAACTCTGATTTATTCATTTAAATCCTACTCGTTCTATAGTAATAGAACTGAGCTTGGGGGATCCATACTTGTATACAGTTATGTCTTTAGATCGATTCTCTAACCATTAAAATGAAAAGAACCAATTTCCACTCTGTTATCACAGAGATCTATGATCTCGATTTCTACCAGATCAATTTCCGAAACCCTTTAATATACAACGATTTATACATAGACACATAAATTCATTTTCTATAGCATTTGAATGAGCAACCATAATTTTCACAGAGTTCCCATAGAGATCCATAAATTCATTTTCCACGGAATTTGAATGAACAAACACAATTTTCACAAAGATCTGTATTTTCATTTTCTACAATAATTGAATGAACAAACATGATTTTCACAGAGATCTATAATTTCGATTTTGCTACAGTAATTGAATGTACAATCACTATTTTCACAGAGATCTATAATTTTGATTTTGCTACAGTAATTGAATGTACAATCACTATTTTCAGGGAGATCTATAATTTAATTTTTCTAGGATTTTGTTTTCTACATGACCCAACCTCTGCATTGATATTTCAGTGAAAATGACATATATAAATGACAGAGAAGTAATATTGAGTACTCATGGACATGGTTCTTCATGCATTTGAAATGAAAAAATAATAATTTAAAAGGGATTTCAATACCTTGGATTCGATTTCAAGTTCATGCATTAACCATTATATTATATAGATCAATTTATGGAGAAACCCAAGTTCTAAAAAAAACCATATAGTTGTCTCCCAAGCTGTTCAACGTCCTAACAATCTTTTTTACCTATATATGGTCAATGTAAAAGCTAACATTTGTACTCTAATTTCTTTTAACCAATGGGAATATAACAACATTCCATGTATAAGCATTCATAAATCATGAACATACCTGAAATCATAGAGATAACAATAATGGGAAAAGATCACTTGGATATTTAGTTTCTCCCAACCATAGGAGAGAGAAACACAATAGCTAGCGCAACTCCACCCCTGAGCTGGATCACCACCATGCACAACAGAACTAAGAAGCAAAGCTTCCATGAAGCACTCTATCTCGGAGTCTATAACAAGCTTAGTGACGGAATTACAAAAAAAAAGAGAAATAATCAACAATGTGCACTCAAAGCCACAATTTCTCCATGCACAACACAACGTCCTGTGTTATCTCAGTGCAAAAATTTATAGCTTTTTGCAGAGGTCTTGTGTCATCCCAATAAAATATCAATCACTCTTTCAATCCCTATGATTTAGGATCTTGTTTGGTAGTTGAGCTTTAGATTGGATTTGATTGGTAAAATATCTCTTCATTGCTTTACACTTGTTCTTTGTCTCATGGTGGTGTCCCCTCACTCAAATAAATTCTCCAAGTGTCGTTTTCCTTTTTATTATTAATAAAATAATAATTATTGTGCAAAGTATCACTAACATCCTATCGGAGTATTTTTAAGTTTTTAAATAACTCTTACAAAAATAATTGCTTATGAAATATTTTCAAAAATATTAAATTAAAATAAAAATAATAATTTCTTGGGGTATCACATTTACACCCTCCCTTATTCTTAACACCTTCCTCAGTGTTTTTTATTCAAAGCTCTCTTGCTCATTCCAGAACATGGAAGGATATGTCTCTCTCATTATATCCTCCATTTCCCATGTTGCCTCTTCAGGGATGAAGTGCTTCCATTGCACTTTTATTTGAGTGATGGATCGATTCCGTAGCATAAGTTATTTTTTGTCTAGGATGAGCAAAGGTGAAACAACCCTAGAACTAAAAAACATTTTTATTTTCAGAGAAAAAAAAAAAAAATTGATCTAATTTTTTTATAAATTTTTTATGACCAAGGTGGTCAAGGATGACTGTAATTAACTATTTTTATTTTTTAATAAATTTAAAAGTGGAGAGACTCATCCATAGGGAACTGTTGAAGAGTGTTCACTAGCCCACTAGGAGGAATGAAACTATTTTGGAGACAAGGAGACAAGTGACATCATCTGGAATCACTAACTAGTTGTTGCAGGAGGAAACTACCCTATATCTATGGTCATAACTCTCCAAAGGTGGAGGAGCTGAGCAAGTGGCTCAATAAATGATATAACTGACCAAAGACCTAGGCAAGCTATGAAAGCCATCAAATTGAGCAAGAGGCTCACAACTTTTATTATTATTCCTTTCTCCTTGGGCTAGCTGGAAAAGTTATCATAGTTTTGAGCACACAAGGAAAATCCGATGAGGGGTAGCTAACTAATGATTTCCAGAGTGAGTCTGTCCATCAGTTGAGTAAAAAAGTAAGGAAGGATGGAAGGTCTGAGGGACTGCTAAGTCTTGCAAAGGAAGGTCTCCTACTCCTATTCGGTGTCTTCCTCTTGGTTGTCTAGTGAACAGGCTCGGGTGTCCCAATCATTCTGCTGAATGCTTGAGGAATAGGTTGGGAGGAATGGTTTCCTGTGGATGTTTGGCCAGCTTTGTTGCTCAGGTTTCTTTTATTTCCTACTTTACTTGTTATTATTTATGATGAAATGGTTTATAATTTAATATGATCTTTGAATTAGGATTGACTGAACATAATTACCTCTGTATTTTTCCTTCCACTCGAAGGTGGTGTACTCTAGTACAGGGCAGAATTTAAGAATAGATCGTATAGATTTCAGATGCACAATAAGAATTGGTATTACTTCATTTTCAAAATCTACATAAAAACGTTCTTTTCAAAACAACTAAATCACTTGGAAATTGTTAAAATAACGATGAAGTGAATTATACAGTTTAGGTTATGTTTCCATTTTTTTTCCATTGCTCTAAAACCTATGTTAGCCATTCTGAGGACCTTTCTGTGTTCTAGGACAGGTCAAATTTTCTTGCATTCTTACCCTTTAAAATGACAAACCAATTTTCTGTTTTGGTGTCTCCAAAATTACCGATGCTTTAAATACAACCACATTCTTTTAAAAGAACAAGTATTTTTCAGATAGAAGCAAAACAAGCCGAGCCATCACATACAACTCATCACAGGTAAGTATACACACCGTTGCAAACAGTAGATAGACTTTTAAACCTTGTTAGGTCCATGTACAGGTGAATTCCCTCACATCCAAAAATAAAACCAAGAGCATGGCATTTTATTAAACCCTAGAAATTGAAAGTATCAAAGTAGAACTGTCGAGAGACCCTTTTTCCCATAAACGAGTTTACCATCACAGTTTTTAAATAAAAAGGAGACTCGATTTCTGGGATGGCTAAACATTGAAATAACCCAACTCCTATCTTCCGAGAGATACCATACATCTCAGGAACGAGATCGAGCCTCCACAAAATTTACATCAAACAAGCTACTTTCCAAACGATGATTTCTCTACTAAGAGCTTAACCTTTTGCAAACAGAAGTTCTAACTTTTCTACCAAATCTTACGACAACATAGCAACTGCACATTTTAACACAGTCCATAACATACAGTTTAAAACATCATACGGGAAACTATAATGTTCATCTACCATACACAAAGCTGAGCATTAGAAACTCTCCCATGGCCAAAATTTCACAATAAACAAACAAGCAAACACTGTAAATTGTCTTGGCTTCGCCATTTGCATTTTCCAAACAAGCCGAGGGGACCATCAACCATTTTTTTAAACCAACCTTCGAAACAGGCATTTAAATGTCCATCATAAACATTGCACGGTCCATTCCAAATTGGTTACAAGTGTTTCCCCCAATGAAACCAATCATTTAAAGACTGAGACTAAAATGCAGTAATCAACCAAGTTCGGATGAACAACCCCGACCCTAAATGCATGCAAAACTTTAACAAAGACTTGGAATCCAACATACCTACCAACGACTGCGAAATTATCACCCCAGAACGGTCAAAGTAAAGACTGTCTAAAACCATGTTCCTCGCGGGTTTGCAAACACCAAGATCTCCAATGGAGGACTAGGGGCTTACCAGGGTTGAGTTCCCTTCATATTTTCTTCAGAACCCCTCCACCTTCCCTAATACCTGGAGCTTGCTGAACAAGAAAACCGAGAATCGGTCAGTTAGATGCATGGAGAAAGACGACCAACAAAAATAAATAAACATCGATGCATTGTTAGGTCACGAATCCATTACCTGGCAGGAGTTTTCCCAAGCTCTCACAAACATGCTGAGGCCAAGCTAAAGGCCGAAGCCATGGCCAAGGGCCGAGCCCACAGAGAATATGAGAGCTGGAGGAGATAGACCTCGAAGGTCCAAACAACAAATTGACAAGAAAACACTTCGATAAGGGAGTTAGGGTTTGAAGGAGCCATGTGGCCTAGGGCATCATTGAAAGTCTGATAGCCCCTATAGTTGCATTTAAAGACCTCTAGAATCTACTCACACCTCAACCCATTCAAATCAACTTGGAAGATCACCACAATCAAGTTCACCAGTCAATATAAATTCCATGACCTGTGCTTTGTTTTGAAAGGACCTTGTCCATCACTTCCCTTCGAGAGCATTGTTGGGATTTGCAAAACCCTAGCTCAGACTCGATAAACATGGACTTAGATTATACCTTAGCTACTGCAAAAATCATTTAAATGTTTAGGTGTGTGGACCACAGGATAGGATTACTGCCATATTTTTTCCCATCGATATTTACATTCTAGGATAGTGAACTCATAAGAAGTTTAAAAAGCGTATTGAACTATACACTATTTGCAAATAACATACTTCAAACATACACTTAGTATCAAATTCATGTTTTCAAAGACGCTTAATGTGTCTCATAGGACCTTCATATTTTAATAGGGTTTAGTACCTTTAAGATGCCTAGACTGAGACTTGGAAGAATTAACATATTCTAAGCACAGGTAACTAAATCATGCAGGTCAATAAGTGATCATACCATTGTTGATGAAATCCCTCACTCCGACAATGGATCTATGAAGGTACCAAGTGCAACATTAGCTTTTCAAGCTAAGTAAGCCTCGGGATCTCTTCACAAAGAACCCCTATATCAAAAGAAACATAAGTATGAAAGTTGACATCCAAATTCTTATGTGCATCTAGGTCATTCAAGATATATTTTACCGCCAATTATGCATCCCAAGTAAATAAATATTTTATTTTTATTTTTATTTTATGAATTTTCTTGTTTTGGAGTTGTTACAAAAGGCTCTGTTTGGAACTCACACTCAAGTTCTACCTAAATCATGTTCCAATCAATTACATGAGTAGTATCATGTACATATATTTTTAACAAATAAACATGAAATACATTGTGTACTTTTATAGTAGGGGGAAGTGAAATATGATAGGTTACTAGTCGTATGTTAGCCAACACTTCAAAAGGCCACAATACCTAGGTTCTAGCTAGGAACACGTTCCCAAGCTCAAGGTACTCTTCTTTGGTTTTACTTTTAGATACACATGATCTCCAACATTGATCTCTTTTATATTTATTTTCATATCCACATAAGTTTTCTATCGATATTGGGAAACTTTTAAGTTTTGTTGCACTTATTTGACAATCTGTTCCATCTCCTTCAACATTTCAGGTACTAGAACAATCCTATCAATAGGGTTACCCCATGACAAAAGAGTGTGGCATTTTCGTCCATACAAAACTTAAAATGGACTCATCTTAAAGGAAGCTTGATATCCATTATAATAAAAAAATTATACTAAATGTAAATAGTCCTCCCATTTACCTGGTTTGTCCATTACATACATCCGCAACATATCTTCTAACACTTGGTTAGTTCTTTCAGTTTGACCGTCCGTTTGAGGATGATAAGCAGTACTGAAATTCTATTTAATATCTAATCCTTTAAACAAAGACTTCCAAAAATTATTTGTAAATTTTTCATCTCTATCAGATATCACAACTTTCAGAATACCATGCAAACGGAAAATCTCTTTCATAATAACATCAGCCATGTTTATTGCTTTAAAGGTAGATTTCACAGGTATGAAGTGTACCACTTTACTTAATTTATCAATAAATACCATTATTGAGTCATGTAGTTTATTTGTTTTTGGTAATACCATTATAAAGTCCATGCTTATTATCTCCCATTTCCATTTTTGAATAAGCAATGGTTGAAGTAACCCGATTGGATGTTGATGTTTTGTTTTTACTTGTTGACATTCAATACTTCTAGCTAGGTAATTTGCAGCATCATTCTTCCTATTAGGCCAATAATATTTTTTTCTTAACTTAGTTATCATCTTTTGATATCCCAAGTGTCCAGAATACAGTTTCTTATGTAACGTAATCAAGATTAATTGCTTAACTTCTTCAAAATTTGGTATATATATAATATATTTTTATAGACCAACGGGTCTTCCGAGCTTATAGAATAAACTGAGGATTCACTTCCATTAATATCTTTTTCCAATTGTTCTTTAATTTTTAAGTATTCTTCATCATTTTTAGATGCATCTTTGATTAAATCTTCAATATTTGTCTTATAACTACTAAAAACAGCTGAACAATGTGGAATGACACGCCTACCACTTTATTCTCTTTACCTTTAATATGTTTAATTTCGAAATCATACTCACTCAAGAAGGCTAGCCACCTTTCTTGGTGAGTATTTAGACTTTGTTGATCAAATAAGTATTTTAAACTTGTGTTATCAGACATTAAGGTTAATTTCCTTCCAATTAAGTAATGTCTCCACATTCTTAAAGCATGTATTATAGTAGCTAATTCTAGGTCATGTGTTGCATAATTCCGCTCATGTTCTTTAAGTTTATTGATTCAAAGATTATTACATAATATTCTTGCAGTAACACACCACCTAATCCCTCTAAGCAGGCATATGTACATACAACGAAGACCTTGTACGGATCCATTATTCTTAGAATAGGTGTTGTTGTAAGCAAGTTTTTAAGTTTTTCAAAGCTTTCTTGACACTTATTGGACCATATGAATTTAGTTCCTTTCTTTTGAAGTGAGGTTATTTGGTAAGCAATTCTGGATAACCCCTCAATGAACCTGTGATAGTAACATGTGATTCTAATAAAGGATCGAATCCCGGTTACATCCCTAGGAACGGCCCAATCTATGATTGCCTTGATTTTATCTGGGTATACAAAAATTCCTTCCTTGGATATTACATGACCTAAGTACTGAACTTTATCTTGAAAGAAATCACATTTACTAAAATTTGCATAAAGTTTATGTTCTCTTAAGGTTTGCAGGACCAATTTCAAATGTTCTTCATGTTCATGTTCATTTTTAGAGTATATTAATATGGCATCAATAAATACTATTACAAACTTATCTAAGTATTTATGAATAAAATTGTTCCTTAAACACCTAAACGTAGTCGGAAAATTGGTCAAGCCAAATGGTATAACCAAGAACTCGTAATGCCTGTACCGTGTTCTAAATGTTGTTTTATGAACATCCTCCTCTTGAATTCTTACTTGATGGTAGCCAGACCTTAATTCAATCATTAAGAATACCACAGCTCCCCGTACTTGATCAAACATGTCATCAATGTGGGGGAAAGGATATCTATTTTTAACAGTCATATTATTTAATTATTTGTAATCAATACAAAGTCTTAATGTGCCATGTTTCTTTTTAACAAACAAAACTAGTTCTCCCACGAAGACACACTCGGTCTTATATACTTCTTATCTAATACTTCTTTCAATTGTAATTTTAATTCCACCAAATCAGGTGTATTCATTCTATATGGATCCTTGGATGTAGGTACTACTCCTAGTACCAAATCAATGGTAAAGTCAATATCCCTCATTGGAGGTAATCTAGGTATCTCCTCTCGAAAAACATCTTTAAATTCATTTAAAAGAGGAAAATATTCCAATATAGGTTTTGTTTTATCATCATCATTTTTAGTGATATGCACAACAAACAATTTACATCATTTCTTAGCACACTTCGTCAATTGCAAAGCAAATATTCTCCTAGTAAGAAGTTTTTTAGGAATCCCTTTAACAAGTATATTTTCACCCTTTTCATCAATACACATGAAATGTTTCTCAAAGTAATTCAATACAACTCTATGATTTTCTAATCAATCCATGCCAATTAATACATCATATGATAATAATGGAAAAATGTTTAAATCCACTTTTGAAATCATATTTTGCATATAAATTTCACAACTAAAAATAAATCTAGTTACCTATCTTTTTGTTCATGTGGCTAATTGTACTAACCACAACTTTTCAAAATCATACTTTTCATTTTACACAAACCTAGTAACTTAGGAGATATGTACCTTAAAGTAGATCTAGAATCAATTAAGATGGAAATAGGATTGTCAAAGATCTCACCTTTAACTTCAATCATTGAAGGTTGGTAATTTGCTTGATGATTTTCCAAGGCTATGCTTATATTTGGTATGTTATGAGAAACCTCTCCAACTATGGATGCTTCTCGTACAGTATGGATACTTCGAATATCCTTCTTATCGGGACAATCCTGATAGAAATGAATCTCCCCATAACCCCAACACTATAAGGGTTCTCTTTTTTTTTTCTTTTCTTTTATTAAGGAGATTATCTTTATACTCAGTTTTAATTGTTTGTTGTCTATCCTTAAAATTATTCCTCTGAAATTCTCTATGTTTATTCAAAGGCTTGAATTCCCTCCTTTTAAAGTTATTTCCCTCTCTTTTCTTAAAGCTATAAGGATTTTCTTGCTTACTTTTATATTGATCATAAGTTATTTGTTTTTTCTCATAGCTTCATATAATGTTTTTGGGATATCAAATTCTAACCTATCTTTATAAAAACTAGGTAAGAAACCTAGGAATCTTTGAATTTTAGGTTTTTCTTCATTTAGGTATAAAGCATATATCTTAATAAGGATAGGAATTTAGTATAAAATCATGCATGTACATTGAACCCAATATTAACTCATAGAACTCTTTTTCCTTTCACTCATAGTAATACTCTCAAAGATACTCCTTTTTAAATTCATTTTAAAACCAATTCCAACTAACTTTTCTATCATTAATTCTTTTAGCTCTTTTTAAGTCCTGATAGTAAATCTTAGCCTTCCTGAATAGATTGAAGATGGCCATTTTACCCTTCATAGAATTTGAATAATTATAGGGCATGTGCAAGCTAATGAGGGTCACTTTTGGCACGTTAGATGCAATAGAAAACTGAAAAATCATGCATCCCTCAACTTACTTGGTTTTTTTGAGATACTTACACAAGATATCTTGCATCGAGTAAAAACAATGAAACGTAGGAATTTGAGTTACGTTTCCAAATATATAAGTTTTAAGTATTGAAAATTTACATAACTATGTCAAATTTCATGTTTTCTAACAGTCACATTTTATTTTTTGGTAAATGATAAGGTATATGTTTTTGCGGGTGCGGCCTTTCAGTGCCAAAATGGCGGTCTCGGGATACAAAAATTGGTAGACATGTATAGAACCCGTAGCACTAGTGCAGTACTATTTTTCCAAAATTAAATGTTTAATTTTTATTTATGTAAGTGATCAAACCTCGAGAAGGGTACGTCAAATGTGGGTGCATACTTTGAAGGTCTTAATGCAGTTATTTTGACTTGGAATTTTTATAGCATGTAGAGGTCAGTGTACACTAGTGCAACATATAATTTTTTTTTAAAATGGTTGTGAAATGAAAAAGTTACGGAATAAATGCTAACAGTATATTTTTTGACTTAAGGAGTGATGACATAAGAAAATCAGGAAATAAATAGAAAATCTCAATACTTTTTTTTTTTAAATTACATATTTGAAATCTGCATAAAAAATTCTATATATGCCTAAAATTTCATCAATAATGGTCATGTATGTCATGCTGTAAAGAGCGGTGAAAAACATGCATATTGAGAAAAATGGTGGAAATGTCTAATTAGCTATGGTTTAGCAAATTCCATAGCACAGGTTTGGTAAATTCAAGCCAACCACATAGGACTGTGGATGAACGTGGGCGCGGGAGGAGTGGGTGACTAAGTGCTCAGGAACACATGTACATTATGTTTAAATTCAAACAATGCGCGCGCGTTATAGTTAAATTCATTTTTTTTGTTTCCACGCTTAATGTTATAAGAAACGCGAGCACGTTTCTTCTATACAAAATGCACAAGCGTTTTATATATACATAACGCGCACACATTATTAATTTCACAAATTTATGTTTTCAAGTGTTGGATGGAGATAAAGGGGGTGGGAGAAAGATGATGATGACGAAGATGATGAAGATGAAGATGATGGTGATGAAGATGATGATAATGATAAAGATGGCAATGATGATGATGATGATGAATATCATGATGAAGATGATGATGACACTAGTACATGTGGACATTTTTCCCACAGAAAATTGTTGCTATTGCAACACTTTTTCGTTGCTATAGTGACAAACAGGACTCTTTGTTTTCGTGGCACTAATTTTGTCGCTGTAGCAACATTTTCCAACGTTCGTGGCTATAACCACGAATGGTCGTTTCTATAGCGACAGATGTTTATATTTAAAAAAAGAGAGTAAATGAAGCGATCTATGTATCTCTAGCCACGAATGTTCGTGGCTATAGCACCGACAATTCATGGCTTGAACGACGAATGGCCATCTTTAAAAGAAATAAGTGATCCGATCTCCGTCTCTCTAGCAATGAAATTTTGTGGCTATAGCACCGAAAGTTCGTGGCTATAGCGACAGATATTCATATTTAAAAGAAATAAGTGAACCAATCTCCGTATCTCTAGCAACGAAAGTTCGTGTCTATAGCACCGAAAGTGCATGGATATAGCGACGGATGTTCATATTTAAAAGATATAAGTCAACCAATCTTTGTCTCTCTAGCAACAAAAGTTTGTGGCTATACAACCGAAAGTGCGTGGCGATAGCGACGGATGTTCATATTTAAACAAAATAAGTAAAGCGATCTCCGTCTCTTTAGCAACGAACGTTCGTGGCTATAGCACCGAAAGTGCATGGCTATAGAGATGGATTCACATATTTAAAAAGAATATGTCCGTCGCTATAGAAATGACAAGCCTCAGCTACTTTCGATGAACTTGCTATACTAGCGATGAAAATTTCCATTGCTAGCATAGCAAGTTCGTCGAAACTTGCTAGCGCTTGTCGTCTCTATAGCGATGGACATGTCTATTTTTTAAAAAACTAGCAATTGTACCTCGGGGTGCAATAAAAGAACACTGTATTGCCTCGACATACCCATAATTTGTTGTTTAAAATTGTTCTTGCTTCAAAAAAATAATACTATCAATTAAAGATTCCATTGAAGAAATTCTATATTCAAAAGCCATGGAAAGCTCCTCATATTTTTCTCACAAAAAAAAATAGCTGATAGAGCCTTGCATATTTACTACTGTCAAGGCCAGGAGGATAGAGAACCTAATGGCCATAGCATTGCTAGAGTGAAGTCCAGAAGAGTGGTGAATTTAACCACTTTGTCACTATGAATTTTATCATTTTTGTGGCATGTTCATAAGTTAACTGCCCATTATAAGTTGGAGGGATGACAAATGCTTCACTACAAGGTACCTATATATAAGAAGATATGTTGAAATGCCTATAACTTCTTTGTGATGTTTGTTGCCACAACTAGAACAAACAACCAAAGTATGTGCCAAAGAATTGTATGTTCCCACAACTGGAACAAACAACCAAAGTATGTGCCAAAGAATTATATGGCAATGGCATGCTATTATATTCTTAAGTTAACCGCCAATTAGCTTTTCAGTTGAAAGCTTGACAAGATGCTTTATTACAAGGAGATATGTTGAGTTTTAAGTGTGGTGATGCTATCATAATTTTTGCAGACCATATCATAAGTTTGCAATCTCAATTCGCTCCCCCCAACATATGGCAATGTTGGCTGGTATGAAGAGGAAGACAATGCTTTCCATATGTAAGAGGAATTTAGTTGCTGCCTGTATCATTCCCCAACACTCCTTCCACACTTTCAATGCCACTGCCAAGACCCGCATCAAAGAATTATGTCACACCAACAGGCTTCAAGAGGCACTGGACACCTTCAAGCATCTGCTTTCAGCTAATTCTAAATCCAATCCCGCTGTCATCACATGCAATCTTTTTTTAAGTATCCTAGTCCGGCAGAATCGACATGAATCAGCATTATCTGTTTACAAACTGATGATTAAAGCATACATTGTTCTAGATTTGATAACTTTGAACATTATCATCAATTGTCATTGTCAAACAGGTCGAGTGGATTATGCATTCAAAGTGTTTGAAGAAATGGAAGCACATGAGTATATTCCAGATGTCATAACCTTCAGTACTCTCATCTAAGGGCTTTACAGGGAGGGAAGGATAGAGCACGCTGTCAAACTTTTTAATCAAATGGTAAGTAAAAGACAGGCTCCTAATCTTTTTACATATAATACCCTACTAGACGAACTCTGCAAGATAGGGAAAACCCGTCAGGCATTTGTGTTATTAGCTATTATGCTTCAAAATAGTCATGAGCCTGATGCAGTCACATTTACAACCTTAATGGATGGTATATGCAAAGAAGGTAAACTCCAAGAGGCCAAGAAACTATTGTATCATATGTTGAACAAAGGTTATGGCTCCGATGTCGTTACATATAATGCCCTGATTAATGGTTTTTGCAAAGAGGGCAAGTTGGACGAGGCTATGAATTTCTTCTATGACATGTCCAACAAAAGCATATATCTTGATATTGTCACATACAGTATGTTTATTGATGGTTTTTGTAAGAAAATAAAGTTGGAATAGGCTAGGAAGCTCTTCCACTAAATGAGTAGCGAAAAAATATGCACTGATATTGTCACATACAGTGTGCTTATTGATGGTTTCTGTAAGAAAGGCAAGTTAGAGGAGGCTATGGAGCTCTTCTATGAAATGTCCAACAAAAATATGTGCCCTAAGATTTTCATATACAATGCACTTATTGATGGTTCAATTAAGGGAGGCAAGTTAGATGAGGCTGGGAAGTTCTTCCACGAAATGGCTGACAATAACATATGCCCTGATGTTGTCACGTACAGTGCACTCATTGAGGGTTTCTGTAAGGAAGGCAAGTTGGAGGAGGCTATGAAGTTCTTCCATGAAATGCCCACCAAAAACATATGCCTTGATGTCGTCACTTATAGTGCACTTATTGATGGTTTCTGTAAGGAAGGCAAGTTGGAGGAGGCTAGGAAGCTCTTCCATGAAATGTACAGCAAGGACATACACCCTAATGTTGTCACATACAGTGCACAGATTGATGGTTTTTGCAAGGCAGGAAAGTTGGAGGAGGCTATGAAGCTCTTCTGTGAGATGCCCAGCAAAAGAATATGCCCTAATGTTGTCATGTACAATGCGCTTATTGATGGTTTCTGTAAGGAAGGCAAGTTAGAGGAGGCTATGAAGCTCTTCCATGAAATTCTTGACAAAAACATACATGCTAACTTTGTCACATACAGTGCACTTATGGATGGGCTATGTAAGGAAAGCAAGTTGGAGTAGGGTGTGAATCTCTTCCATGAATGGTTGAGCAAAATCATATGACCCAATGTTTCCATATACAATATGCTTATTGATGGTATGTATAAGGCAAGGAAGCTTTTCTATGAAATGCTCAACAAAAGGATATGCTCCAATGTTGTCACATGCACTGCATTTATTGATGGTTTCTGTCAGGAAGGGCAATGGCAGGAGGCCACCAAAGTGCTTCATGAAATGATGGATAAGGGATACAATCCAAATGATATTGCATACGATGCTCTTATTGATGGTCTTTGCAGAGAAGGCAAGCTTGAAAAGGCTCTACTGGTTTTAGATGTTTTGGTGCAAATAGGCCATTAGCATAATGAAATCACATACACTATAGTTATACATGGGTTCAACAAGGTGGGTGATTTAGAGAAGCCCAGGGATCTCCTTCAAGAGATGTTGAAGAAATATTGCAGGCCTAACCTGGTTAGCTATAATACATTAATTGATGGACTCTGAGGATTAAAGTATAGACAAATGTTAACACATTTTGCTCACCTTTTGTATGAAATTTTCCATCATGAACGAAGACACTATGGATATTGGAGGATGTGCAATTATTTAAATTGATCAATGTTGGTATGTAGTTGGGCTTGGCCAACTCACAATTAATAATGCATATTAGCCATTTGTAACATAAAATTAGAAAATCATCATCTTCCAAGTTGCAATTGAAGGATGCAACTGAAGAGCGGGAATTTTTTATTTGAATGTAATTGAAAATAGCTCATCATGCAGCTATAGAAAGTACAACAAGCATTTTCGGGCATCTTTTTCAATTTCTAGAGCAAGAAGTAGGGAAAAGGATTGATAATTGAGTTGAGTTGAGCGATCACAGCAAGGGAAAGGTTACCTTATGGTGTCCTCCTCCCATTCCCTGTCAGCTATTGTAAATAGTTTAGTTTTTCTAAAAATGAAGGACAGCTTGGTTCTGTTGACTGCCAATTTCATCTTGTTTTGATGTTAATTCCCTTTTCTGGAATTTGATTATTTTCAGATCTCACTTTATGAATTTGGATTTCAATGTTAATTGCATTGAGTGTTTGCAAATGCAAAAACCAGTGCTGTAATATTTAATTAAAAAAAGAAAACTAGAGTGGATAAATTTTGTATGAAAAGGGAGCTGCAGTTGAATCGAACAATGAGATAATATAAAACATGAACAAATACTCTGATGAAAAGGATTCAAACATATCCAAAATTTCAAAAAAAAATGCTAATTATCTGAGAGGATTTAGAAGTTCTGGCACAATAGCTAAAAATTCTGTTAGTATAATGCCTGATAAACTGGTCTAAAATTAATACTGTTTTGAAAAACATAAGAGAACCTGAAATTTGAAAGAAAACATGACCACTGATGGCCTCTTGCTTGATGTCTACTTGAAGAGACAGCTTCAGAGATGGATTTGCATTTGGCATATCTTCATAAACCTGCTGCACTATTTCCTCTTCTTTGACAACAATTCTCATAGACCCGGTGGAGATCTTCAGATGAGACACCCAAGACTGAGAGATTTTGGCCAAACCAAGAACCAGCTGATGTAACATGTTTATATCTGCTTCCAATATCTCAATCTTTTGGTTCTGGCAAGCTACCAAGTCAGATAATTCGTCAGCCTTGGCCTTTCGAGCATCAATCTGAGGCATGATTCTGCTATTGGGGTGAGAGATTGCCACCTGGAGGTCCTCAATTTGCCTAGCATTTCACCTCTGTACCCTATGCAGCTCAGAGATCTCACAAGGAATACAGTGGGTTTACTGCCGGTGCCTGTCCAAAATACACAAATGCCTGATAATTTTCAAAGGGAATGAATTGCATAGCAACTTTCTCTCCAAGTAATCACTCAACTATGGCCCACTACTTTTTCGGTCAAAATATCCTGAAACTGATCATCAAGAAGGACAAATCTGTATGTCAAAGTAATGTCATGAAAAATCACAAAGGCAATCTTGGGAAACTTCTTATAGAACATGCAAAATCCCTAGTTTTGATATAATTTTTGGGTCTTTTAGAGTGACATGAATTTGACCCCATGCTATTCACCACAAAGGGAACCCAAATATGACCAAACCCTGAAACAAAGAAACCCTATCAGAAATGTTGATTGTGAACTTATTATATAGTGATTTCATTCCAGCCACTACAATGAACAGTAAGCCACATTCTTGTTTTAACATTTAAGGTACAATGTTAAGTTGTTAAGAAAGTTTATTAACAAAGAAAACTTATTTTTACACCATCTAACACAAAGACTATATTTATATAGCTGGTTTATTTATTTTCTTCTGAAATATTATCATGCAATTTTATTCAATATCATCTCAAAATTGAAGGAAATTTGGATTGTATAGAAGAGAATGTAAGGGTTTGAAAGCAAACTTGCTCACCCAATGTTGCAAAATTTGCAAAAAGAATAGAAGGAGAGACGATGATGTCTGTTTTGGAGAACTTGTCAACTTGGGCAGATGCCTTCACTGTAGAAAGAACATTCCTGTAGAAAAATTCCAAAATCAATGCAAATAATCTTAGCTTTTGATAGCCAAATGGCCCCATGATCTACATAAATACATACTAGTACGAAGAGCAAGGAAGCAATTACTATATTGAGATCTATTTCAATTTTCAAGGAACTGAAATTTAACGATTTAATGTGAAAATTTCAAAATATATAGAACACTTCTAAAAAGTATAAATGGTGATTCCCAAGGTTCTCCATTAAAAGGTAAAGCCTATTCTCTAATTTATAATGGCTTTGACAACTTCATGATGCCATTCATATTCCAAACAAACTCATTCTATACTCAAACCCTTTAGTTGGTGTGAACTGTCAACTCCCACTTTCATCACTTAACAACAAGCAATCTCTACTTTCTTTGCAAAATAATGTTTCAACGAGGGAGATCATGAGTTCCTATTTGTGTCTTTTAAAGCCTTAATTAACTCAAGGATTTTAATCTACTTTGTTATGCACTACAGTCCACCACATGATAAGCTAGGAAAAGTTTAAGCTTAGAAATCTATAATGATTGTAGGGAATGTGAAACAATTAACTCCTCTTTTTTTCTTTCTGAAGACAATATAGTAGAATGACATTTTTGAATGGATGCCTTCATTTGGGAAAGCCAATCAAAGGGTACTTTCTAGGGATTGTGAAACAATTATAGACTCTTTTCTACTTAATAAAGTAGGGCAGTTTTGGACAGACACCTTCATTTGGGGAAGCTAATCAAAAGTGTTAAAATTCCACCATCCAAAAGTCTCCACATTCCAACAATTTTTGGATTTCAGAAGAGTCTCTTTCAAGGGAATTAAATGGAGAGGAGCAACTACTCATCAATAATTTTCCCACCTCAACGAGCCCTTGATAAGTTGCAATTAAGATGTCAAGCCCTTAACACCCCGGCCAAAGGATGCAGAAAAGGAGTAATATTAATAATGATGCACAACAATGCACCAATCTAGCAGTCATTTGTACATATCTATTGTTCCTGGTGCAAAACAAATGCTTGGGATTAATATAGCATCTTAAAATATGGTGGATTTTTTGTTTCAGATAAAACCTTGCACTTAATATGATCACATTTCTACTAAAAAATTTATATAAGGTATACTTGACTTTAAGCAGGCATAGCTCAGTGCTCAAATATAACTCCATCCTTATTAGGCATCCTCATTTTCACTATAGCTTTGGTGGTTTGAAATAGTGACATGATTTTTTGAACATTGCAGTTAATCCATATCGGACCTAGTTACCTATGACACTTTCTAGTTCGTGTTCTCCACATACCTTGAAGAAAAAGCAAGCAACCCACATAGGGATGGCCTCACCAAAAACATGTCAAATGGAGAACTAGTATAGAATATAAACAAAAGGGAAACAAGGAAGTGATTATACCATGATGAATGATTCTGATCATCCTTACTGATATCTAGATTGGAAGCATTTTAAGGTGCAACCACCTAGCTTTGTCCTTGTAACATATACAACCAATATAGGTCTGATTGAGAAAGCAAAAATAATGCCTATGTCCATGCTAATTTGAGCGACTTTCCTATCACCTATTACTTCATATAGGAAAGAATTCAAAGTGATCCCCACAGGCAAAAAGGGTCTGGACTTGGTGATTGCATTTAATAGAAACAAATAAAAGTAGAGGTCTATATCAAATAAATAAATGGATGTGCACAAGAACCAATTCTATCACAAGACCATGAAATGCCAACACCAACATTTATAATGTCAAACCATTGTCAAAATTTAACTCTAGAGTCTAAACTGAATATTCATCAACATATAGATTCAAAGATAAGAAGGGTAGATATAGGACTAATTTTACCTACAGCATGATGTCATGTAACAATAGATAGATATACATTGCAGACAACTTGCACTGAAGTTCTAGATTGTGAATAATTCACTACATTATCATGCATAACATTCTCGAGCTGACCGTGAAAATATGTTAAAAAATACAGCACAAGTGGGTTTGACCAATTAAGATCATTCACCAGCTTAATTTGCAATCAAAGTGAGTTGTCCAATTAAGTTCATGGGTTGCTTGAAAATTGCCAACAATCTCAATGTTTACAATATAAAACATCAACATAAATTCATGTATTCGACAAATCTAGCTTCCTTACCTCAAAGCTCAGGTAGGTGCATTTCTGTACAATCATGGAGAAGCAAATAGACACATACAAGCTAGAATGTCACCATTCAAAGTTTGATTTGCTATCAGGAATGTTGATTTGACAGCATTTGTTAGGCTGCAAGCAGCCATCCCACACAAATAAGTTGCCCAAGACCCCAAACTTCCTGAAGTACAACAATGAGAAAATTTCAATCGTTGGCCCTGCTAAAATTCTCCAAAGCACATCATGAGAATAGTGTACAAAGATCTACCATATCACAAGTTTGGGAATATGAAGTGATAGGCCTGAATTTCACAATGAAGGGAGATATGCCTCTGATTTTTTTCCGTTGAAATCAGAGCTATATCTGAAATTGACATTCTTTAGAAGTCGTTTCCTTGCACACTTTCTAGTTTAATTTTCAGCCATATAGGATTTCTATAGAATGCATCTAGGAAATCCTATAATACCATTATTTTAGATAATATTATGCCCTCCTCAAGCAAAGTTAATGACCCCATTAGCCCAAAGAAACAATTAGCCACTAGTCTTTCCTTTCTCATCACCAAAAATATTAATTTCATACACTTTTCCACCTTTGTATTTTGGAAATTGCATTTAATTTTCTGTTTTGAATGCTTTGTATTATGTATTACATTTAAATCAGAAAATTTATTTCCAACTATACATATTATTCTAGGAACCCCATTCAAGATCTCAAACTAGACTAAAGTTTGATTTTGTACATGCTGGAAATTTGATTTTAAACTTCTGTTTTTAAGTTTTGTGCAATTTCAGCACTTTATTTACTTTAGAAATTTTATTTCTAGCATTGCATTTGTCTAGGAACCTTATTGGGCATCTCAAAATAGACAAAACCTTAAATTTCTGCATTCTGGAAATTATATTTAATTTTTGTTCTGACTCTTGAGTTTTCTGCACTTTCAACAATCAAATCAATTCAGAAATTTTAATTTCCAAATTTCTACATTTTTAGCAAGTAGTTTGAGCATTTCCAGCAAGTAATTTGCAATTGAGCAATTGAATTCTTATTTCTATATCTCAAATTTGATCAAACACATCACTCCTATAAATCAGAATAGTCCAACAATATTGACATCATATGGATTAGATTTATACCAAATCTTGACACTTTCAAATTTTCAATCATACTCTCTTATACTAAACTTGTATACAGGTTTGTAAACCTGAACCTTAACTTGATAAAAAAACCTACACCAGATTATAAGCCAGATATAATTCAATTCCAAAAAATTACAATACAGACCTTAGAGCTTGGACTTAGACTTTATCTCAAGGAAGTCCCCTTGTGTTGAAGAAGAAAAAACCTAAAGTTGGGAAAGAGTTGTTGAGGTGACAGTGGGCAGCCGTCCTAAATTACACAAAACTATATCACCTTGGTGCTTGGGACTTTACACTTTGTGTGCTAGATTTTTTTGTAACACACCCCATTTTGATGATGACATGTTTGATGGCGATCGATCAATGATTAATCTTCTCTATGACAAAAAGTTATACAAGGCAATGCAAATCAAGGGAATACAACACTATCCTAGACTTCATTCCCCTTGATGATGAATATTTGAACATGAATGTGGTTCGCTCTCTGAATGGAAGCTTAGCTTCTCATGCTAGCCCATTCTTTGTAGATAGGATCCCACATAATCCTAAACAGGTTCTGCCTCACAAAGGCATTCCCTTTCACCAGTGTACTCCACAGTTTGGGTCACTACACAAAATGGAAGATGTCACCACCGATGGTTGTGGGGGATCCAATTCTAAACACCACTACTATTGATGATTTTGTTACAAATCGCAATAGGGATGCTAAGATGAACCAACTGGAATAGAGAAAGGCTAGCCAAGGTGTCATTCCTTCTAGGCTAGCCAGAGTGTCATTCAATCTATCTCATGCTAGAGGTTATGGGCTGTCAGAGGAATCACATTCAACCATAGAAGCCCCATTGTGGCTCAGATCTACCTTCAAAGCCTATTGAGGACCAACTAAGACTTCCAAGCATAAAGTCAAGCATTAGTCCCAAGCCATGGTGAATCGCATGGTAATGTGTCTGAATCTGACGGGGATTTATTTTTCATGAACAGTAACAAGAAGTATGAATAGGGGTGTCATGACCTCAAGCATAAGAGGGTCATTTTGTTCTTTCTTCCCAAAATGTCTAATGAAGTGACTTTTAATAAATGTGTTATTTTGAACTAGGAGACCAAGGGATTTTCTAGAACTTGTATTGGGGCCTCGAGTCCAAGTACCTTTTCCTTCTATTTAATTTAGATGTGGTTGCACAAAATGTGACTCAATATTACACCTGGAACATTGTAGGCTCATTAGCATATGTTAAAACCTGGTGCTCTAACTTTAACCCCGAGGATAGGTCTCAAGCACATTGCCCATTATGGATTGACTTTCCTAGAATCCCCGCTAATCTCCAACCTCTTGTGGATTTGTTTGCTTAGGCAAAGTATTGATCTTTTTTTGATGGTTTCCACAACTCCTTCAAATCCAACAAATGGGTTTACGTAGAGGTAGAATTGATGCAGAAGCTCCACTTATTCCTTTCACCATCCACCACCGATGGGGTTCATCAAATAAGGGACTACAAAAATAAACTTCATTGGGCAATCAAAAATAAATCTTAGTGTAGAGGATGTCGAGGCCTTAAAAAAGAATTGAAAGGGCAATGTATTATGGCATTCATGGGTGTATTGAGGGAAATGTCAAATAACATAACAAAGGTTGAAAGGTCACCGAAAAGCTAAGTTGCATTAAAACGGATATGGGAACAAATACAGATATGAGGAGGGGAACATCTACGAAAATTTTTCAAAAACGTTGCACACACACACACATGGGCGCACACACACACACATATATAATATATATATATATCACCATGAAGACATACTTAATTCAAATTACCATTCATCAATTAGATTTAGAGGAATTCATGTTGGATATTGCACCATCTTGAAGGAGCATCTTGGAGGAGGGGCATTGGACCCAAGAGACCTCATGCTTGAAGGAAACACCACCTTGAGGTTGGGGAAAACCCTAACATGACACTTGCCATCCTTGTATTGTAGAAGTCTCCATATAGAATTTCCCTTTTTACTTAGGTCTATGGTTACTTATGTGGAACTAGTCCATGTTTTATGTTAGCCCTCCTCACCTATTCTATATAAAGGGTGGAGAGAGTATTTTCCATTAGTGACTATCAATGTACTCACTGTTCCATCTTTGTAATTGTCTTGAAGAAGTCTTATAGGGAGCAAGACCTAGGATTTGAGATGTAAACGCTAGAGAATACATGAAGACAACTGCTAGCACAAGGGATGAGTCTGAGTCTTAGCACATATGTGATACAAGAAAAGAAGACCTAGGGTTTGTGTGATGTAAATGTTATAGCAAGAACATGAAGCATTCACCAAATTTAATATCTTAGTGGTTGTATCCCAAATACAAAACAAGCATTCACCAAATTCTCAAAGAAAATTTAATATCTTAGTGGTTGTATCCCAACAAATCCACAAACTCACTCCCATGCTCATGCATCTCAAAAACATGGGGGAACATTGGTTTCAGCTAGTCATACAAATGATAAATTCATTGGCTGTTTAATTCAAAATGTCTATAATTGTATACCTTTTGTACAATGTCAACTTATCTATTGCAACAAGACATCACTAATCTACCAGCAATTGGATGTCATATTCCACTACCGGCAAGGAGGTCCATTAAGTGCCCAAGAGGCAACTAGAGACAAGTGAGAAAATATAGCTTTCTCCATGAATTTTAGTCATCCTTCATTTCACTCAAATACAAGATGTTTTTGTAGTGTAAAGTCCATATAATTTCTTAAGCATCGCCTTCTCTTTTTGTTAAAATTTATAATTATATCAACTGGCAATCTGGACATGATGTATTTGAGAAACAATGTCAACTAGGAGGTATTTACCACAAGGTACTCAGGAATTATTTTAGTATGATTAGGATCATAACAAGGGTCTACACTATAAGAAACTTGGGTATGATAACTTCATCTCACACCAAAACCAATCTCACTAGATCAAGTTAGATAAACATAGGTGTTATGCTAAAAGACCGCTTAGTAACCTAAGAGAATTAAAATAGATTTAAGAAAGGCAAAACAATTGTATTGTTATAGCGATGAAAGATATAAGTGAATTAAAAGAAACTTTGTGAGATAAACATAATGGCCTTAAGAACTTACCAAGACAACAAGTTAGGCTTCATGTAGGGAATTTGAAACAAGATTTTATACTTTAGTGCAAAGAAAACACATTGTATCTAATAAGGAGATTAACTGGTGTGGTCTCCACTTAGAGAGCATATAGGGATTGATTTTTTTTTTTTTTTCCCTGGCAACTAATTTAGTATGTATTTGATCTCAAATTGATGATTTCATTATTTTTTAAAGCTCCTTAGGAGCAGTGGGAGAAGCAGAACAACTCCATTTTTTTGCACATTGTCAATGTTCTAAATTATAATATGTCTGAAGAATTTTATTTTATTGTTCTCAGATTAGTTGAACTGCTTATTGCATAGAGAGAAGCTAGGTTCATTCCAAATCCCAGGTGGTGGCGGTGGTTGATCCATCAAATGATCATGTTTGAGTGTGATAGTGCATTTAGTGCATTGATTATAGGCATCGGCGCAGACAAACCTAATGTAGGGATTTGATATGCACCTCAAGGTTGCCAAGATCAAGGATCCATATACGAAGTTCACACAAATGGGCGATGCATCAAATGTTAAAAACATAGTCACAGCATGTTAGGCTTGATGTGGGGAATTTCAAGAAATATTTTCTACTTTATAGCAAAGGAATATAATGAGATTGGTTGATGAGGTATCTGCTTAGCAATTGCATAGTGGGATTTTTTTTCCAACAAATGCAATAATATGTATTTGGTCTTAAACTGATGATATTGTTATTTTTTAAAGCTCATTAGGAGAAGTGGGAGAATTAGAAGAACTCCATCCTTTTGCACATCATTAATGTTACAATAATTCTAAAGAATTTTATTTAATTGATCTGTGTCAGCAGTGAACTCTTCTTTAAACCCTATGTCAATAGCATACACACCAACATGCCTGAAAAAAATAGAGCTTAGCTCAAACTCTAACCGAGATGCCTGAAAATGCCATGATGAAACGCTAATGGGAAGGGGTTAGTTTGGAATGCCCTAGTGGCTCAACTCTATGATCAAAACATGGAAGAAATTTGCATTTCTTGGTTGCAGGCGCAGGGTGAAAATCCCATTGATAACGGTTGAGACTTCATTGTTTTTTTTATTGGAAGGTCGAGATCCTACGATGTTAGTGACCCATCGCACATAGATCTGCAGGTAACTCATTGGGCTAGAGGTAACGCAATATGCCGAGGGTTTATAGCATACAGAGAGAGCTAGTGGGAGTGGTTCTAGGATTTATTGACAAAATTGATATCAATAGGAGGAAGAAGCCAATTGTGGTAGCGCCTCTTCGATTTCAGCATCCTTCTGGTCACCACTTGTTCATTTCCAAACCCCCATAACCCCATTAACAAACAGTTCATTTCCAAACCCCCAACCTTGGTGTACAAAATGTGCATTTCAGACTTACCGATGACATCTTGACGGCCTCCTCTGCAATGGTGTTGATCTCTTAGTCTGGAATCCCTCCTTTGCAATGTTCTTAGCAGTCTCGGCTCTCTCAGCGGTCTCGCCGCCCTCCTCTATGTTGTTCTCTGCTCACTCGGCTCTCTCGGCGGTCTAGCCTCCCTCCTCTACATGTATCTTTTTACTTGACTCTACACGTCTATGCTCACTCGGCTCTCTGGACGGTCAATCGAGCTATGGATGTGCACGCGGGAGTCATCATCTTTTTTGGAATATAAACCACAAAATCTCTGCTCACTCGGCTCTCTGGACGGTCAATCGAGCTATTGATGTGAATGCGGGAGTGTATCCCCAATGTGCACGTGGGAGCATGAAGTAAAAGTGGCCATATGGAAGGTCAATGAAGGTGTAGAAAAGAGACCCTATATTTTATTGTATCAAACAAATGAAAACTTACTAGAAGAGCCATTGGATATGTGACACAAGGGATTTTAGTCGGCTCCAAAATGGAAGTTAACCCAAGGACAAAAACTTATATATGTCACATAGTAATCACCAAACCTTGAGTCTAGAATAACCATCGGATAAAACTTTTGAAAGTGTTCATGTAGAATATCAAGCAAAGTATAGAATTGGTGATAACTAAAGGTTGTTTGAGGAAAAGTCTTGGGGACAATGAACCAAACTACATTTTGTAAGGATGCATTATTCAAAGACATATATGCTAAGTATATAGGATATGTAAAATGTAATGGGACATCACTCGTAGAATAGTGCGGCTAAGAGTCAGATGGGACCCATGAAGGTTTGGTAAGATTTCTCTAACAATATGTTAAATGATGTCTTATGCAAGGGAAAAAGGTTAAGATAAAGCACTCAAATATTAACTTGATCTAACAAAATCTTAACTTGATCTAACAATGAAATTCTTGACACCTGTAATTAGATATTTTTTTGAAATATCTAAGAAAAATCACCTTAAGAGAACTCGTCTCATGCAAGGGGTCAAATGGAGAAACTAGACTCTAGACTTGATACAATGATATTGAAATTATTGATAATTAGCATCATATTTTCAATCACAGGACCTGAGAAGATCTCGTAAAGGAGAAGTTTCCTTATGAAAAAATATAATAATTTGATGGAGTCCATGCAAAAAGAAATCCAATTAGAGTTGTGGAAATCAACAAAGTTATCAACCAATTTCTAAATAATATACAAGAATAATATTAATAAAAATAGATAAGGCTAAATAAAACCTACAAGTAGAAGAACACATTGGGTTCAAACAAAAGGCTAAAGAAGGTAAGAATAAAGAGACAACTTAAATGGCAAAGGAGAAAATGTCAATTGCAATTGTAAAGAAGGTTCTTTGCACATAGGAGTTAAAGTACAAGAATTTGTTGAAGTAGTTTTAGAACCAACCAAATCATGCCCAAATGAAGCAATTTCTCTTGAAGTAGTGTTACCATCTAGGGTATTACATAATAAATAAGTTACTAGTAGTGCAGCCATTTAACCATGATATATAAAAAAGTACTGTACATGCATGCATACATAGGAGGAGAAGGATAAATAGTAATTATAGAACCAACAACAATAGTCTCTATTAATATACGATCAACATTAAACCAATAACCATTACATCTCAGATTTTTGTTTATTTATACATTGCAATAGATGAAGGTAGTTATAACTTCCATAACTACCTTGGTTGGTTGACCCAACTAGTTAGTTGAATAACTTAGCTACCTAATCGATTACATCACTTGGTTGATAGCTACCTATATTAAAATGCTTTGGTTGACTCTTTATTCTAGTTGACTAGGCTATTAGGACCCTCCAACATCCCCCTTATTATCAAAATCTTCTTCGCCCTGAGGAAGGGAGGAGATGGAAAGAAAAAATATAACAAAAAAAATCCAGTATGTAACCATGGTTTATTAACCTTAACAATATTGGCCATGCATGTGTCCATTGAGGGCTAAAGTTATCGATACTATGGGGTCCAATAATTCAAATCTTGGTCAAACAAGCATTGGTGGGTTGTAAACTGAAATTTGAGGAGAGATTTTTCTCTTTTCATCCAAATAGAAATTGTACATATGCAGGAAATTTAATTCAGTTGACCTTCAAATTATCAACATTCTTCCAAGGCTTGTTCTATTGGAATACTAAATCTTTTCATTTCTACCAAGTACCTCATATTATCTTATATTTATGTATCTTTAATGCCAACCAAATTGAGATTATATTCTTCTTGCATGTGCTTAATAGGTGCCTTCCCCAAGATGCTTGCTCTATTCCAAAAGGTCACGTCCATCCCAAGTTACCATGCAAGAACCCTTCCTCCCCAAGGAGGACGCGTTCACCTATCCATCATTATCTATATTATTGGAGCAATTGTTGAGGGTTCCTCATTCCCAATTCATGTTTGAATTCAATGTAATTGTTTGTGGACATATAAATGTATCTTCCTAGCTTTAGGGTTTCATGCATTAGTATTTTAATATTTTCTCACCTTGTGTGAACACTTTGTATTTCTATATAATACTAGTTGGTATTACAAAAACATATTAATCCATTTTATTTCCAAAGATAATTAGTGTGCTCTTTATTGTTCTTATTAATATTGAATATTATCTAGGTTATTTCTCCTTTAGCTGGTGCACTCCCTCTCTAAACTAGTTTTTATAGGTTACATAGATTAGAAATACACCAAATGGTATTGGATCATTGGTATAGGACATTATCTCTGTCAGAATTATATGTTCAACAACTCTCTCAACTAATTAATTCTTTAGAAGAAGAATTCCATATCTGTTTCATTAGAGTGTTCCTTCCCACCCAAATATACATTGACACCTACTATAAGGCTCTCCTCGACTTTGGTTCAACATTGAAATGGAATTATCGTATGGGAAAGTATATTGTTTATGTGGAACTGTTCCATGGAAACCCAAAACACATCCACATAAATCAGCCCCAACCATTACATCTCAACAACAAGCAAATTCACTCCAATGGGATTGCTAGCTCTAGTGCACTAGTTCCTATCCCTCTCCAATAGGGTTTTCCCTAATTGTCTCAACACTAAATAATTCAAATTTGTATTTACTAGACTCCACTATCTTTATTAGTAGGATGTGACTATAGTGACGAACGTACTTTTCGTGCCTATAGCGACGAACGTACTTTTCATGGCTATAGCAATGAATGTACTTTTCGTGGCTATAGAGACAATCGTCGGGGGAATTTTTCAATTTTTTTCCAAAAATTTAAACTGTTTTTCCACGAAAACATCAATTTTAACTATTTCGTGGCAAACTTTCGTGGGACTTTCGAGCCATATGTAGTAGTGTGATGATGAAGAAGATGGTGATGATGATGATGATGAGTATGATGATCATGATCATGATCATGATGACGATGAAGATGATGATGATGATGAAGATGATGAAGATAATGGTGATGACGACCACAACGATGATGATGAAGATGACAATGATGATGATGATGATGATGATGAATATGAAGATGACAACGGTGATGATGATGAGGAGGAGGAGGAGGAGGAGGAGGAGGAGGTGGATGAAGATGATTATGAATATGACAATGATGATGATGAAGATGAAGATGATGGTGATGACGATGAGGATGATGATGATGATGATGATGATGATGATGATGATCATCATCATCATCATCATTATATTCATCATCATCATCATCGTCATCATCATCATCGTCGTCTTCATCATCATCATCATCATCATCGTCATCACTCTCTCTTCCCTGGTTTTACACCTGTGTGTGTGTGTGTGTAAACCCCCTCTCCCTCTCCCTAACCTCTCCCCCATCCCTAACCATCCTACTTTTTCTATCTCTCTGCTACTGCCCTTGCCCAAAACCCCCTCCTGTCTATCTCTCCCCTCCTTTCCCTAACCCTTACTAACATGGGATCTCTCTTTCTCTCTCTCTTCCCTACACCTCCACCTACCTCTAACCACACATCCCATCTCTTTTTCTCACTCCCTACAACTAACACCCTTTCCTCTCTCTCTCTCTCTCTCCCTCCTCCCCCCCTAACCATTAGTAACCCCATCTCTCAGTCTCTCTCTCTCCCCCCCTCGCTAACCCCCCTCTTAGCCCCTTACCCCTAACTAAACCCCCCTCTCTCACTCTCTCTTCCTTGCTTCTACACCTCTCTCTCTCTCTCCCCTCTCGCTCTCCCCTAATCCCCCTTCCCCTACCACTACATGATGATGATGATGATGAAGATGAAGATGATGGTGATGAAGATGATGATGATGATGATGATGATGATCAATGATTGATCACCATCATCATCATCGTCATCATATTCATCACCATCATCTTCATCTTCATCATCATCATCATCATATTCGTCATCATATTCATCATCATCATCCTCATCACCATCTTCATCATCATCATCAGTGTCATCTCCATCTTCCTCATCATCATCACCATCATCTTCATCGTCTTCATCATCGTTGTTAGGAACCCATGTCTTCACTTTGTTAGTATATTGTTGTTGGATGCATATGCTTTGTAAGTCGTCCCGTCGTATTTGTTGATCCATAGTTTGTGTTATTGTTGTTGGTGCATATGCTTTGTAAGTCGCCCGTAGTATTGTTGATCCATATTTTGTAGTGGCCCATGGTTTTGACCCATAGTATTGGCGCCTAGACGTAGTATATAACTATGTGTTGAGGCCTATGATGGAATGGTGAAGTTAATTGTATTGAGCTTGCTCAAAGGAGGTTTCCCCCTCGAAGTGGCCTGTGATCAATATAAAAGTGATTCTGAGTTCTGTTATTTCTGATATCTCATGTATTTGCATTAATTAATTATTGCAGGTTCATCACATTTGGTATCAAAGCACTTTCTTGGGCTCGCTAGGTGAAATTTCTGCCAAATTTTTTTTTGCATCTGTTGCAGGTTCGGATTTGGGAATAATCCCTATCTGCTTAACTGTGGGAATTACTTGGGCATAAGCCCTAAAAATCATTGTGAGGAGTACCATAGGAACCTCGACGTAGCTGGCCCATTGAGAGGACCTGTCATCGAAAGGGCAACGACCCCTACCTGATTGACTAGTTCCCACCTGTGAGGTAAACCAAGAGCTGTTGTTTGTGGCAAAGAGGTTATCAGTTTTACCAAAGTCATGGAGTGAGGGGTACTGCCCCAATATGCAAGCCGTAAGACAGCATTGGTGGCTGAGTGAAACCCCTGAGCTGTTAGGAAGCCGCACATACCTGGGGTCCATATCTATTTTCAGCTGAACTATTGTCGATCACTGCTGCGCCATTCCAGATCCAGCCGTTCAGATCCATTCTGAAATCCGTTCAGATCCATCCATTTTAGATCTATTTCAGATCGATCCATTTTTGATCCATTCAGCGCCGTTTCAAATCCCTCTGTTTCCGCTCACTTCTGGGCCATTGCAAATCTATCTGTGTCAGATCCCTTCCGAGCTATAGCTGCTTCATTCTAGAAAAGAAAAATTTAGTTTTTTCTCCATATCTCCCTTGTTTTCACTCTGTTTCCCTTGAAACTTCCTGGGAACCCCTGTAATCCCATTCTGCATATTTCATTCCTGAGGACCCTATCCCCACTTCCACTTCCCAAAGCCCGAAATCCCACATTTGTCTATTTTTAGGCGTTTTCCATAACTTCCTCAGATTTCACCCAATCACCTTCAAATTTTACCACAGAGTTCCTTTCCTAATTCTGCTTCTTTGTCCCTCTCTTCCAATTTTCCCATCCCTTCACCCCGCTTCTGAAATCCTCCTTTTCTGCTTACTTGTCCATTTGACAGTGTCCAAATCCTAGTCAAACCCCAATTACCCTTCAGATTTTTTCCCAAATCCAGATTTTCCTTTACTGAAACGGTTTTTGCTTTTGTTTTTCTACCCAGTCCACAAAAAAAAAAACCCCTGGTTATGGTTGTCACCCGCACAGGAGCAAAAACCATGGATGAAGCACTTGCAGCCATCCACGCCAAACTCCAGGATTTGGATGAAAAATTTCTCGGCCTCCATCTTGAACATTCAGCCATGAACAACAAATGACAGTCCGAGTCTTCATCAGACAATGGGTTCTCTTCTTCTAGCAATTTTCATGGTCCAAAGCTTGATTTTACTCGCTTCAATAGTACTGATCCAACTGGACGGATCTATCATGTAGAACAGTATTTCAGTCTGCATAATACTTTTGATGTCAACAAAGTTTCGCTTGCATCCTTTCGTTTGGAACAGGAAACTCTTCAATGGTACCGTTGGTACATCAAGGCTCATGAAGAACCAAAATGGCCAGACTTTTGCCAGCTCCTTTTGCAACGATTTGGTCCTAGTGCTTTTGATGACTTCACAGGAGCCCTCACTAAACTTCGCCAAATTGGCACTGTGAGAGAGTATCAAACAGAATTTGAGAGACTAGCCAACCACACTGAAGGATTGGCTGATGACTTTTACCGGAGTTGTTTTATTAGTGGTATAAAGGATGCCATCTGCTCTGAGGTCAAAATGTCCTGTCCCAACACAATGATGGAAGCCCTGGGGTTGGCTAAGTTGGCATAAGACAAGATTGCATCCCAACAGTGCTCCAAGCCCACTTTTGTTCCTTTCCAAAATATGGGTTCTCAACGACCACCCATACCGCAGGCTCCTCGACCACCTCCTATTAAGCATTTGTCTGAAACAGAGATGCAAGCATGCAGAGAAAAGGGGCTTTGCTATAATTATGATGATAAATTCACTTGGGGACATAGATGTGTTCAGCAAAAGCTCTATCTCTTGGATGTGGATTCTCTGCCTACCTCTGAAATTGGTGATGAAGATCTAGATACAATGGATGCTCAGGTCGACATTCAGGAGCCACCTATTGATCCTTCATCTCAGGATGAATAGCCAGAGATATCTCTCCATGCTTTAGCTGGAATCACCACCCCCCAAACAATGCGGGTCAAGGGTTACTTCAAGAAGCTTCCTCTTACAATACTCATTGATTCTGGCAGCACTCATAATTTCATTGACCCTCGGATCGCCAAACAAGTTGATTGTTTAATCCATCCTTGCTCCAACTTTGAAGTCATGGTTTCCAATGGGGGCACCTTACCTTGCAAAGGGAAGTGTCGAAATGTGTGTATCTCTATAGGAGATTATACCTTGCGCTCTGACATGTTTTCCTTGACCTTAGGTGGATGTGATTGTTAAGATTTAATATGCTAAGACAGAAAATAGCAGCATTACATTCCATTTCACAATAATAGCATATACAGGATCACTGAAGAAACAACAAGCACAACATAAACACAAGAGACAGAGATTTATCCTGGGAAACCCTCATGGGGTAGAAAACCCAGCAAAGCTTCCTCAATATAGATGACCAGCAATATACAAAGATGAAACCCTGAGAAATGATCTCCTCCTCCACAATAGCAGACCTCTCCTCCACAAGTGCGCTATCCTCAAGTGAGTGAGTGTGTCAAATGAGGAACACACCTCCTCTATTTATACACTACACTGACATGTATTTTACACAGGTACACGTAGGCTCGTATTTAACCAATGGGTTAAATACCCCACTACAACTGACTGGGTCGACCCCTCTAGGGTGGTCTAATAACCCTTTGACCCACATAACTCATACAGGGCCGACCCCCACTAGGGAAGTCTAAAAACCCGAGTTACCACATTCTGACGGAGGAATAAACATCTCCGGATATACAATAATATCTTCACGGAGGAATGAAACATCTCCAGAATAATAAAGTACAATTATAATATTCTTTGAAGTTACAATATCTCAACAGTGATGTGGTTTTGGGTGCTCAATGGCTATGCACACTTGGCTCTATCTTATGGGATTTTGTTGAACTTTGGATGTAGTTTTCCCTCAATGGACAAAAACACACATTGATAGGATTACAACCAGGGTCTCTCAGCATCATCAGTTCACATCGCATTGAAAAACTCCTCAAGAAGAATTCACATGGTGTCATCGCTCAGATCCATTCCATTCAGATGCAACCATCAACGGTCTCCATTACTCCTTTGGATCTACAACAAATTCTGGATCGATATATAGGTGTCTTTGTTGAACCAGTGGGATTACCACCTTCAAGGCTAGAAGACCATCATATTTAGCTCCTTCTTGGAAGCGTTCCTCCCAACATCAGGCCCTATTGCTACCCATTTCACCAAAAAACAGAGATTGAAATGCTCGTTCGGGACTTATTGAAGCAAGGTATTATTCGCCCAAGCACTAGTTCCTTTTGTTCTCTAGTTCTTCTTGTCTGCAAAAAAGATGGGTCATGGCACCTCTGCATTGAATTTCGAGCACTTAATCACCTCACCATCAAGGATAAGTTTCCAATTCCTGTTGTTGATGAGCTTCATGGGGCCCAATTTTTCTCCAAGTTGGATCTTCGTTTTGGGTATCATCAAATTCGGGTTCATGAGGATGATATCCCTAAAACAGCTTTCCACACACATGATGGCCATTATGAGTTTTTGGTCATGCCCTTTGGCCTCACTAATGCTCCTTCCACATTCCAAGCCTTAATGAATAAAATATTTTGGCTCTACTCGCGGAAATTCATTCTAGTATTCTTTGATGATATCCTCATCTACAGTAAAACATGGGCTGAACATCTCCAGCATTTGGATCTTGGCATGCAACTTTTCTCTAACCATCATCTCCATGCCAAACAGTCTAAATGTGTTTTTGGACAGAAGGAAGTTGAGTATCTCAGGCACATTATCTCAGCACAAGGGGTTCACGTGGATCCTTCCAAAATCGATGCCATGAACAATTGGTCGCATCCTTAGACACTCAAGAGCTTTCGTGGTTTTTTGGGGATGACTGGATACTACCGCAAGTTTGTCAAGGATTATGGGAATATTGTAGCTCCATTAACTGCTCTATTGAAAAAGGATGAGTTTACATGGACACATGCTACTTAGTGTGCATTTGACAAATTGAAACAAGCTATGTGTACTACACCTATTCTAGCTATGCCTGATTTTTCCAAGCCCTTCACTATTGAGAGTGATGCTTGTGGCAATGGACTTGGTGTTGTTCTCCTTCAAGATGAACACCCCATTGCGTTCACCAGCAAATCCCTTTCAGGTAAGAATTTAGCTGCCTCTACATATGAGAAGGAAATGATGGCTATTTTGCATGCAGTACATAATTTGCGACCATACCTATTAGGGAATCATTTCTGCATCAAGATTGATCACCAAAATCTGAAATATTTCTTGGAACAACGTGTCTCCTCCCCAGCACAACAAAAATGGGTTAGCAAACTCATGTATTATGACTATGATATCACTTACATGAAGGGTAAGGACAATATTGTGGCAGACGCTCTTTCTCGCACATTTGATGCCCAAGGTTCTCTTTTAGCTATTTCTATGCCTATTCCAAATTGGTTGCAATTTGTTCAAAAGGGTTATGTCAACGACTTTTCCTTATCTCAAATCATCCAACTCTTGACCAAAAACCCTTCTATTGTACCACATTACTCTTGGGATGGTGCTTCCTTGAGATACAAGGGTCGTCTGGTGCTTCCCCAGAGCACAGATCTTCAACAAGTTGTCTTCTATGAACTCCATGCTTCTCCATCGGCAGGGCACTCTGGGTTCCTCAAAATGTATGAACAGGCACGACATAACTTCTTTTGGCAGGGAATGAAAAGGACAATTCAACAGATGGTGGCTTAATATGATACCTGTCAGCGCAATAAGGGTGAAACGACACTCCTTCCAGGATTGCTTGAATCCTTGCCCATACCTACACGGATTTGGACAGATATTTCTATGGATTTCATTGAAGGGCTCCCTAAATATGGTGGGAAGACAATGATTCTCATTGTGGTTGATCACCTCTCCAAATATAGTCATTTTTGTGCTCTCAGCCACCCATATACAGCCTCCTCAGTCGCTCAAATTTTCCTGGACCAGATCTTTCATCTTCATGGCATCCCTTCTTCCATTGTCTCGGATCGTGATGTGACTTTAACCAGTCATTTTTGGACAAGAATATTTTGCCACACTGGCACCAAATTGAAGATGAGATCAGGGTATCACCCACAAATAGATGGTCAGACTGAAATTATCAATAAATGCTTGGAAACTTATCTTCGTTGCTTCACCTCTGAACAACAACATCAGTGGGAAAAGTGGCTCCCTCTCACTGAATGGTGGTACAATACCTCTTACCACACTGCCTCTAAAATGACCCCATATGAAGCAGTCTATGGTCAGGCACCTCCAGTTCTTCTTCCATACACCCCCAACACTTCACCAGTTCAGGAAGTTGACACGGTCCTTCGAAACCAAGATCAGATTCTTTGCTGATCAACACCATTTTGAGCACACTTTTCAAGCAGGCGATATAGTTTTTCTTCATCTCCAGCCGTACAAGCAATCCTCCTTGAAACTCAGAGGGCGTCATAAGCTCGCTCCAAAGTTCTATGGGCCATATTGGATTCCTCAGAAGATTGGGTCCGTTGCTTATAAATTGGATCTTCCTCCTTCTTTCCACATCCATCCAGTATTTCATGTCTCTTGTCTGAAGAAAGTTCTTGGCACCAACATCAGTGGACAAACTATTTTAACTGAACTAGATAATGAAGGATCCATCCTTTTGGAGCCGAAGGCCGTCCTTAATCGGCGCACTCGTTAGCTTCAATCTCTCTCTATCACAGAGGTCTTAATTCAGTGTCACGGCATGCAACCATAGGATTCTACATGGGAACCACTCCTTCTAATTCAACAACAATTTCCACATCTAAAGCTTTGAGGACAAAGCTTTTTTTTAAGGGGGAGGGGATGTTAGGAACCCATGTCTTCACGTTGTTAGTATATTGTTGTTGGACGCATATGCTTTGTAATTTGTCCCATAGTATTTGTTGATCCATAGTTTGTGTTATTGTTGTTGGTGCATATGCTTTGTAAGTCGCCCGTAGTATTGTTGATCCATAGTTTGTAGTGGCCCATGGTTTTGATCCATAGTATTGGCGCCTAGAATTAGTATATAAGTGTGTGTTGAGGCCTATGAAGGCTGTTAGAATTTGAGCATTAATTCACAATACTCTTGGATCTTTACTGAGAGAATAACATATATAGTATATCAATGCATAACAATCACAATAAGCATCACAAGCATCACAAGAATCAAAAGCATGAGAGACAAGAGACACATAATTTCCGTGGGGAAAACCCTAAGGTGAAAAACCCCACAACTTCCTTAGAGATAGAGAGAGCAATGGCTCAACCAAAGTACAACCAAAATACACTTGAGATAGTCTCCTAGAGCAGATGATCCTCCTCCTCACTAGTGCGCCACTTTCTAAGTGAGAGAAG
Organism: Larix kaempferi; assembly: GCA_027924585.1. Taxonomy (NCBI): domain Eukaryota; kingdom Viridiplantae; phylum Streptophyta; class Pinopsida; order Pinales; family Pinaceae; genus Larix; species Larix kaempferi. The sequence continues at coordinate 6,581,262 of BSBM01000478.1, forward strand.
TGTGTCTTTCCGAATGATGCAATTAGAGATCTCCTGATCTCTATTTATACTTAACCTATTTTCCCAGTTACACTATGGGGCCGACTTGTCTATCTAGATACATCCACAATATAATATATATTTCAGGGCTGATCCCACACATGGTGGTCTAATAACCCATCGGAAAGTACACACACTTGCGACACTTGTCAATCCACATGATGACACTTCCTTATAGAGGAATAACACTCTCTTATAAGGGTACAATAAATATATATAAAATACATAAATGAAATACATTATGAAGTTACATATACATCAACACTCCCTCTTAACTAGGAAGGTATTTCTCGACACAGTTATGCTAGACAAGTCTTCTTCTTGGGATCATCGTCATCCATGCATCGTCACCATCATCATCACTGCTGCTGCTATCTCAACCAATCTCTGACTCTACTCATCATAGGAAGTTCTACAGAGCCATTCCTTTTTCATACTGGATGTAGGCCCACCACCTGCAGGTCTTCATCATCTATGTGAACGGTCTAATAGAGGTGGCCTCTCAGGACTAATTTTATGTGCGGATGCAATACCGGAAAGAGTATCCCAGGAACATTTATGTGCCTATGCACGACCGACAAGATCTCCCAGGACTGATTAAATGCATCTCCTCCACAATACCTTTAAAGAGCATCCCAGGAACATTTATGTGCCGCAACACAACTGGGAAGATCTCTAAAGAGCATCCCAGGACTTATTACAAGCATACAGCTCAACCTCTCGGATCTCCAGGACTGATTACATGTGGATAGACAAAACCTTTCAAGAGAATTCGAGGAACATTTATGTGCCACAGCATGACTGGCAAGATCTCTAAAGAGCATCCCAGGACTAATTATGAGGACACAGCTCAACCTCTCGGATCTCCAGGACTGATTACATGTCTCTGTAGTAATACCTCATCCCAGGACTGATTACGAGCACACAGCTCAACCTATTGGATATCTGAGGATTGATTACATACTACATAGCAATACCGGAAAGAGTACCCTAGGAATATTTATGTGCCGCAGCACGACCGACAAGATCTCCTAGGACTGATTACATGCTATTTGCACAACCTGCCACATATCATCTCTGACCTCCAAGTATCAACCTGATACTCATGATCCAACGGATCATCATCCCACGAGGCATCATCCTGATGCCCATGATCATACTGATCATCATCACTTGTACCATCCTAGTACATATCATCTGGAGCGACATCCTGAAGCTCATCATCATGATCAACCTGATCATACAATGCATCCACCTGATGCACACCAAGTATCTACCTGATACATATCATCATACATGATCCACCTAATCATACAGTGTATCCACTTGATACAAATACAAATACATGATACATATCAACATACATGATCTACCTAATCATACAACGTATCCACCTGATACATATACAGATACATGGTCCAAGCATCCAACATGATGCATATACAAATACATACAAATGATCCAACTGATCATATCCAGCATCCAACATGATGCGTACATACATATAAATATAAATGATCCAACTGATCATATCCAACATCAACATGATGCGTACATACATATAAATATAAATGATCCAACTGATCATATCCAGCATCAACATGATGCGTACATACATATAAATATAAATGATCCAACTGATCATATCCAGCATCAACATGATGCGTACATACATACAAATATAAATGATCTAACTGATCATATCCAGCTTTCAACATGATGCATATACAGAGCAGTAACTGGAGCATTGTCCTGATGCTCATCATCCAGTGCTTACATCCACAGCCATGTGAAGGATCCTCCTTCCAACATGCTTGGAATGGCTTCAGCAAATGTGTCCATCACTTCTTTCTCGAAGTGTCATCGATCTGAAGAACACCAAGCCTCTCCCTGAAGTACTCAAACTTCACCCTGGCTAGTGGCTTCGTCAACACATTTGCAATCTGCTCGTCCATCGCAAACTACAGGAGCTTCACAGCTCCTCTCTGCACCATATCCCTGATATAGTGATATTTGATCTCTATGTGTTTAGACCTATCATGAAACACTGGGTTCTCGGACAGCTTCACACAACTTTGGTTATCACAAAAGATACCAGTAGCATCCAACGGGAGATCAAATAACTCAGACAGTAGCTTCCATAGCCATACTGCCTCACAACTAGCTGAGCAGGCTGCAACATACTCTGCCTCAGCTATACTCAGTGCTACGTAGGACTGCTTCCTGCTAAACCAAGAGATCACACCTGATCCCATACTGAAGTAGCACCCAGATGTGCTCTTCCTATCTGCAGCACTGCCAGCCCAATGTGAATCAACATAACCCTGCAGGTTAAACTTTTGATTCGCTTCATACTTGAGCCCATAATCCACTGTACCCTTCAGGTACCTCAGGACATGCTTTACAACAACCAAGTGAACATCTCTCGGATCCGTCAGGAACTGGCTCAATGTGTTCACCGCAAAGCAAATATCTGGTCTCGTGTTCGTCAGGTATATCAAGGACCCAATCATCTGACGATACATAGAGACATCAACCGTCTCAGATGAAGCATCACATAGAAGCTTTAGATTCGATGCCATGGGTGTGGCCATGGCCTTGCAATCCATCATCCCAAATCTCTTCAGGATATCTATTGTGTACTTCCTTTGACCAAGGAAGATCCCACCTGAATTCTGCCACACCTCCATACCTAGGAAATAATGCATCATTCCCAAATCTTTCATATTGAACTTAGCATCAAGCTTCCTCTTAGTATCTGTAATCAGTTTGTCATCTCCTGTTACAAATAAGTCAACCACATACAGGAGTAGAATCACAGGATTCCCTTCCTCAACCTTGTAGTAGAGGTTGGAATCTGCTTTACTCTTGGTAAGGCCCAAACTAGATAGGAAATTGTCCATCCTACCATACCAAGTTTTGGGAGCTTGTTTCAAGCCATACAAAGCTTTCTTCAATCTGCACACATATGACTCCATGTCATGTATTTCAAAACCGAGTGGCTGCTCCACATGTACTTCCTCTTCAACTACACCATTCAAGAAAGCAGTCTTGACATCCATCTGGTGTATTTTCCATTTCATTGCTGCAACCAGGGAAATTATTGTTCTGATGGAAGTATACCTGGCTACAGGTGCAAAAGTTTCTTCATAATCTATTCCCTCTTTCTGAGAGAAGCCACTAGCTACAAATCTTGCTTTGTATTTCTCTACACTGCCATTTGCAGCATGCTTGATTTTGTAGATCTATTTGGAAGTCACAACAGACTTCTCTTTAGGTCTTGGGACAACATCCCAAACATCATTTTTCATTATTGATTGGTATTCCTCAACCATAGCATCCTTCCATTCTTTCTTTTCCGCTACTTCTTCATAACTGGAAGGTTCTTTGTTCATAATGTCACAGAGTAAAGCAACATAGCTGGTATGTGATCTGGTTCTTTTCTTTGCTCTGTGTTCTTCTTCTGGAATGCCAAATATTTCTGCATCTTGAATGAGCTCTCTAGCCCATGCAGGTTTCCTCTTGTGAGAGTTATCCTCACGGGGTGGATCTATAGGTTCTTGCAGATATTCAAACTCACGAACAACTTCTGGAATTGCTTCAACCATGGTAGTGTCTTGAAATCTAGTTTCCTTGCGTTCTTCATAGACTTCGATAGGTGCCTTCCTTGATTTGATGAATGCTGAGTTTTCATCAAATGTTACATCCCTGCTAACATCAATCTTCTTGAACCCTGGAAAGTATATTTTGTAAGCCTTCGAGCTTTCACTGTAACCCACAAAGATACCCTTCTTTCCTGAAGGATCTAGTTTGGTCCTCTTTTCCTTTGGGACATGAGTGTATACTAGACAACCAAATATTTTGAGATGGCTCACTTCAGGTTTCTTACCAGAAAAGACCTCTTCTGGTGTATTGTTGTCCAATATCTTGTGGGGTGTTCTGTTCTGCACATATGTAGCTGTTCTTGCTGCTTCTGCCCATAGATGCAGAGGTAGATCCTGGTCATGTAGCATTGCCCTTGTTGCTTCCATTATTGTTATGTTCTTCCTTTCTGCAACTCCATTCTATTGAGGATGATAAGGAGCAGTCAACTCCCTCTTAATCCCTAAATCACTGCAAAGCTTCTTGAAGTCACCTGAGGTGAATTCTCCACCATTGTCGGATTTGAATGTTTTGATCCTTTTGTCAGTTTGATTCTCCATCAAGGTTTTGAATTCCTTGAACTTATCAAACACCTCATCTTTGTTCTTCAATAAGTATACCCAAGTCTTCCTGGAGAATTCATCAATAAATGAGACATAGTAAACATACCCACTTAGAGAACTGGATGACATAGGACCACATACATCTGAGTGGATGATTTCCAGGATATCCTTTGCCTTGCTTTCACTGCTTGGGAAAGCGTTCTAACTGTTCTTACCTTTTGCACATCCTTTGCAAACACCTTCATGTTTGGTCTTGATTTCAGGAAGACCATCTACAACCTTGCTTGCAATTGGAAGTGCCCTATAGTGCATATGAGCAAGTATTCTATGCCAAAGTTCACTTGGCTCCATGGATTCATGCACCATGGCATGTTCAGGTTGTCCCTTCAATTTATACAAACCTCCCTCTTGCTCTCCAATCACTACTGCATCCTCTATGGTCTTTCCCTTTAGCCACATTAGGACTTGGCCATCCAAAAATGCAACCCTCATACCTTTTGCATCCAATGCAGAGATGGAGAGTAAGTTCTTCTTGAGCCCAGGTACATAAAGGACTTCTTTCATCTTCAACTATTTTCCAGAATATAGGTTGTAGGAGGCTTCACCACTTCCTTTGATTGGGTATTGATAATCATCCTCAAGTTTCATCTTATGGGGTGATTCATGTTCAGATAGATTCACAAAATATTCCTTAAACCCAGTCATGTGTTTGGAAGCCCCACTATCAATCAACCAATCATTACAACCATGGGAGATAGTACCTGTGAGAGCAGAGATTAGAACATACTCTTCTTCACTTGATGAGTCATCATTACTATCATCACTTTTTTCCCTAGCCTTCTTCTTTGGAGGTTCATCATCTTTGGCAGCATGAGCATGGTACCTTCTTTTGTTACCCTTCTTCTTCTTGTTGGAGTTATTGTTGTTGTGGTTGTCCCTTTTGTTCTTGGGACATTCTGAAGCAAAGTGACCCTTCTCATTACAAGTGAAACACCTTAGATCTTTTTTGTCTTTGTGAAAATGATGAGAAGATTTCTTCTTGTGATGGGATGGCTCCCTCTTGAACTTGCCCTTCTTAGTGTGAGATGTGAGAGCTTGATATTCATTTCCCATCTTCTCTTCTCTTACCACAAGCCTTGCTTCTTCTTGAGAACATTCCTCCCATAATCTGCTGAAGGAGATTAACTTCTTTTTGGCACAGATCCCCTGGATAAAAGAGTCCCATGACCTAGGTAGGCCATTCAAAGTAGTCATAACAATTTCACCATTCTCCACCATTTCATCTACAGCTTCAAGTTGTTCCTTGATCTGAGAGACCTTGGAGAAATAGGATTGAATGCTTTCTCCATTCGACATCTTGACCCCTTTCAATTGATTCCGCAAGGTCATCTTCTGATTTATGTTCTTTTCTTCAAATAGCTTGGTCAAAGAATCAAACATAACCTTGGGTGTCTTTAGAGAAGACACATGGGGTATGAGATGGTTTTTGATAGAATCAACAATGATTCTCTTTGCCTTGACCAAGTTCTTCTTATGCAATACCTTAGCCTCTTCATCCTCTGGGATAGGGATGTCTTCTTTTATATATGAGTCCAACTCATTCTCTTCCAGGATTAACCCAATCCTATACTTCCAAGCTCGGAAGTTATCATCCCCTTCAAGCTTATCCTCAAGCTTGGTGTGGTGAGATATCTTAAAGAGTACTTCAAATGGAAATAGAAAAGATTTAGGTCTTACCACTTGAAATGCTGAAAACTGGATCTGGTCCCGGATTAGGATTTGTCGGAAAAAACCTAAAAATTCAAAATGTGAATTTCAACTTTCTGAAAGGATAAAAAGATGCGCCTTGATGAGCTGATCATCCTGGTGTATTCAGAATTTGAGATCAGCAAAGCTTTACCCTTCAGATTTGCCTTTTTGTCCTCCCGGGTTCACTAAGGAGAGCCTTGAATTACGGTTTGAGTTTCTCGGAGATCTACCCAGCCAAAAAGATTGATCCAAAGCTCTAAACTTTGATTTTTGCAAGGAGCTTCCAGCGATGTCTTCAGATTTCAAAAATTCATATTTTTGTGGAAACCCTAATTTTTAGGGCCAAATCTGAAAATGATCAGAATTGAATTCTGATTGGACAAATCGATTCTCCTTGATGAGTAGAGTCAATCTACTATACTGTTTTTCCAAAACCTGTGGAGAGAAACCCAATAAACAAGAAACTCAAGTTTTCGTCACTGCAAAATGTCTTCTTCTCAGGTTAGCTCTGATACCATGTTAGAATTTGAGCATTAATTCACAATACTCTTGGATCTTTACTGAGAGAATAACATATACAGTATATCAATGCATAACAATCACAATAAACATCACAAGCATCACAAGAATCAAAAGCATGAGAGACAAGAGACACATAGTTTCCGTGGGGAAAACCCTAAGGTGAAAAACCCCACAACTTCCTCAGAGATAGAGAGAGCAATGGCTCAACCAAAGTACAACCAAAATACACTTGAGATAGTCTCCTAGAGTAGATGATCCTCCTCCTCACTAGTGCGCCACTTTCTGAGTGAGAGAAGTGTGTCTTTCCGAATGATGCAAATAGAGATCTCCTGATCTCTATTTATACTTAACCTGTTTGCCCAGTTACACTATGGGGCCGACTTGTCTATCTAGATACATCCACAATATAATATATATTTCAGGGCTGACCCCACACATGGTGATCTAATAAGCCATTGACAAGTACACACACTTGTGACACTTGTCAATCCACATGACGACACTTCCTTATAGAGGAATAACACATCTCTTATAAGGGTACAATAAATATATATAAAATACATAGATGAAATACATTCCGAAGTTACATATACATCAACAAAGGCACCGTGAAGTTAATTGTATTGAACTTGCCCAAAGGAGGTTGCCCCCTCCAAGTGGCATGTGATCAATATAAAAGTGATTCTGAGTTCTGTTATTTCTGATATCTCGTGTATTTGCATTAATTAATTGTTGCAGGTTCATCACAATTGTCATCATCTTCATCGTCATCATCATCATGATCATTGGTGGACTCCAGGAATGGATACCTAATGACTGTAGCTAAATCGGAAGCATACTTTAATTATCGACCAAGGAGCGTACAAACTTAAGAGGTGCAATGCACTCTATGTGCTCTATAGGATAGTCTTCGTTGTTTAGGGTGTTGGGGTGTATCTTAAAGGTTTCTCAAACGGAAAATGGGAGTGATCTATTTTTAAATAAAGAATGAAAGGATATAAAAATATTGTAAAATTATGAACTAGAAATTATGAAACTAAAAGATCTTTTATGCTAAGAATTTAAATGTTGGAAAACTGTAAATCTAATATAAGAAATGAAATGCTGAAAGCTTGGGAAACTGGATCTAGAAATAAAGTGTTGAAAGCTAGAAATTAAGATAGGAATTCAATACTGAAAATTAATCAAACTTGTATCTATTCAAATCCAATACTGAAAGTGATAATCATCTACTCTATTCAAATCCAAAGAACTTAAAACAATTAAATCCTATATAACTGAACTCAGATAAAGGAAATATGCCTGGAATCGCAGATCTACATCATTGTCTAAAATTAATATAACAAGATGGAAAACAAGGGTAAATACGCCTGCACATAATGCATATACAAGACTACGGAAAGTGCTTTACAAGACTACAGAATCAATATTGACGAACTGCAAAGATAAAGTGCTAAACTGAAATGATCGTTGAACTAAAATAAGACTATGTCATTCAAACCACTGTCAAGTACTTCATATACGATGATGATTAAATCAATTAATAGAACATATGAGAAATACCTGAAGTAAAAATGGAGCTCCTGACCTACGTGTTGTAGGGGCCCTCTCCAACTCGTATTTCAAAAGTGGGAAAAAGACTTATAAATGCAGAGCTTGAAATAACATCACTTCTTCCATTAAAATCATAACTTCATGTTCAGAAAAGTCTTAAAACCGAATTGTCTCGAATAACATATGTTGAATATAAGTTCTACAAAAATGCCAACAGGAACCCCTTTCTACTCAAGAGGTCCATATATATATCTATTTTGAAACATAACCTAAATCTATGATTTAAATGTCGACCCTACTGATCAGGAGTTTTCTTCTACAAATCAGGAACAAGGGCATTGAGCCACTCAAGGTATTTCAGTCCTCAAGCTGGAATTGCTTGTTGTCTCTTCGATTACCTACGCCTGCTCATACACACTTATTTCCACATAATTAGCTCATAGAAAACGATTTTAAGCATAAAATAATAATCTCGAAACTACTCTATTAAATAATCAAAACAAATGTATTATCCGCCACAAACAGAGGTATTTCCCTTATCCATTATTGTGCTTGTGTGGCATAAAAAGGCTATAGAGTACCTAATTTGTGACTCATCATCTCCCCTAGACTAAAGGAGTTACCCATCCCTGGGTGACATATCATGTTCTTGAACGGCTTCTCTAATGTCTCAGGTAACGACCATAGGGGTCCCTACCTGCCTATGATATCCCAAGGTCTGTTCATCTTTGGTCCATGCTATTTTCTCCTTTTCTTCATCGACCTGTTATCTGATAATCAAGGGAAGGAAGAATGGTGGGCTCATCTTCATGCTGATCCATCTAAGCTGATGCTTTATCAACGATTCCCTGTATAACTTGGTCTTGGTGAGAGCAGTATCTAGTCTGAGGGGGAAGTGAGGCTCCCTTTCTTCAAATCTTCTACTATTCTTGCCCATCTCTCACCAATGGCTTCCTGAACTTCCTTGTATGTGTATTGAAGGGTCATATCAAAGTGTGTCACTGCCTCCTGTTGTTTTGCAAGAAGGATAGGAACCAATTATTCGTTTGTGGTGATAGTCCTTTGGTCCTGGATTACTCTTTCAGGATGGGTTGCCTCACCCTTGATCCATAATGGGTTTTGCCACTCCTCAGATAGATAGAGATGAGCATCCCATGATCTCTCGATCTCGTGTTTCATCCAGGAGTAGAGTGCTCTTAGCTTGAAGTCGCCTACGTAGGGATTAGGTGACCAGTTAGGTGAGCTCGGTACCACGAAGTTGTGCAAGAAAAACTCGCACAATTGATCTTTCTCCAACTCTGTGCAGCTCAGAGAAGTGTCAACAAACTCCTTTGGAGTGTTTATCTCTAGAGGCGGGCCTTGCTTTAGCCTCTGTAGCTGAAATTTTTGCCACTTCTCCTTTAGGTAGATCGTATAGATTCTAGATGGGGGCCTGAGTCCCAATATACCATCGTAGACCCTAGCGGTGGTCGTCAATGTATCCTCTAACTGCTTAATTCTTTGATCTTTCTGAGCCAACTCTTCCTGAGCTTGGCCCAACTTCTCCTTCAGTGCCAAATTTTGTTGTTATGCCAGCTTTAACTCTCCTATGTGCTTCATTTTCAAAATCTGGGTCTTTTCATGTTCAAACAATGGGGTTGTTGGTGAAGCTAGCTGGCTTCTCTAGATTCTTGCTTCAATTTTTAATGCTACCAACTCCTCCCTGACCTTTTCTAGTTTTGTAAGTGCCTCAGCTAGTTGGTCAGTGACTCCAGGGTTTACATTTTGACCAGCAGGGTTCCATTGGTAATCATAATGTTCTTCAAGTGTAGTTGGGTCATCTTGGTCTACCCACTCGTCATCATCAGATAAGTTTTGAATTATGGGGATGGGCTCTTTCTCTACCTTCTTTGCCTATTTGTTTTTGGGTTGCTGTGTGATCCTCTTACTTCGTCGTTTTGCCCCTTGATTGCTGGTAGAAACCCCTAATTCCTTTTGGCGGGAGGCGTCTTTTGAATGTTTTATTTTAATTAGGGTATCACCCATAACTTCATTATCGCTATCAAGGTCAATCTTTCTCTTAGCTCCCGATGCGGAAGTGGATTTTTCCTTTGACCCTAAAGCTAGGGGTATGCCTACGTTAGGTGTACCCCTCATTCTTTGCACATCATCGGCTGAGATTACCACAAACACCTCCCATGAAAGTTATGGAACCTATACCTTTAACTCTTCACAAATTATCAATTTGATTAGCCCATGGTGGGCTAGCATATCTTCTTTTCCTTGAACTACCTTTTTACTCATTTCTCCCAGAGATTGGAGAAGATAATAGGGAGTGCTGATGTTGTTATTTGGTGTGATATGGATCCTATGCCTTAGAAGCTCCAAAATTCAGAAGTGGAAGAGAAGGACATAGCTCAGCCTCCCTATGCACGTTACGTATTTCAGAACAACAACAGCTATCTCGTCCCAGGGTACCGTCATGGTGACTCTCTTGACTCCATTCTTTTCTTCTTCATAAACTTCTCCTTGTCCGAAGAAGGCTTCCTTTGCACTCTGGTTGGGTTCCTTGTCGTCCCTGCTCCAGTTTAGACCCATGGGAAGCCTTCTGTATTTCGCAATTGCCTCCTCATCCAGTCTGATACGTAGTCCCCTTACCTGGGTGACAAACTGTTCATCTTTGATGTGCTTCAAGTTCCTTGCGAATTCTAAAGCCACCTTTGTATTGGACCCTCTCAGTCCTGAGATGAAGGGAATCCAGCCCGCATTACAGAGGATTGATAAAACTTGTGGGTTTTCATAAATGGGCTTGTGATCCTCTGGCTCACTCTTTTTAAATCCCTTTGTCATCTTGAATTTCTACTGTAATCGACACACCAAAAAGTTTGAGTGTGGCTGACTTACCTCAACTGTCCGGGATTGATCACAGGTTCAAGGGTAGCTTCCTGGCTGGGTGACAACATGAATTTTTGGTTCTATGGCTTCTGGAAAGCTTCTCGAAAGCTTGTATTTGTAAAACTGATTCTTTCTTGTAGACTATGATTCCTTATTTAGCTGTTTTCATGCACTTATCCTGATCATCGTGCATCGTACTTGTTGCCTTCTTCATTCCTTTTCATTATTTGACCCTGTGTTTCCTTCCATCATTGTGCCATGCACTACCGCTGGGAATATCATTTTGGAATATAGCAGTTGGATGTTGATGTTGTCACCTTCTGACATGTCTGAGATAGGTAATCATGGTTCTGTGAGGTTACTCTAAACCTTGTCGCCGAATTAACTTATAAGTTGTCCTCAGCTTTGGGAATAACTTCTTTGTGGGGGGATAACAATTTGATTTGAAAATATAAAAAAGCGTTAAGTGATTACCTTCTATGCCAACGTACCTGAATGGATGATGTGTGCATGGTTGCATGGGCACGAATTTCTGTAGTTGAGTTCAGCTGTGTCTGTAGTGATTTTGGGCGTCTTTTTTTTTGCCTTTTTTTTCTGCTTGTTCTGTTTGAATTATTGCTTTTGTTTGCTTGATTTTCGTGCAAGCTTTGTTGATATGAACTGTCATTGTGTTCAGTATGCTACAAATGGTGATTTGATTTCTATAGGGGTATCTTTGTTGTTGTTCTGGCTTGCTTGAATTGACTGTTGGCTTGCTTGATTGTAAATTCTGAAAGCTAATGTTTGTTAGTTGTTCTTTTGTTGTCTTCCTTTTGTGTTTGCTGCGAAATTTCTGGTTTAGCTACCCTAATTAGGTATCCATTCCTGGAGTCCACCACTTTTTGGCGCCATTGTCGGGGAGCGTACAAACTTAAGAGGTGCTATGCACTGTGTTGGTCCTTTATTTTGTCCACTCGATGTACTATTTTCTAGTATTTAAAGTCTTAATGGAACCAATAATAATCAGTTTTATGTGTCTTTTGAAGGTCAACATTGCTAAAAGCCATGGTAAGTAATTTTAATTAATTGTTTGTTGTATTTTCTTGTTTTATGCATATGTTTTGGGTTTTAGGTTTCATTAAACCATATGCTAATATAAGATTGGTTTCTCTTCGATTTCAGGGTTCGTTGGTTCCTTGGTTTAGCATTCAAAGGAGGGATTCGATCTACGAGCAGGGCGTTTTCATTGGATCCATATCATCTTTAAGATGTTTTTGAAGATTATTCCACTGCTATTTCAGGCACAATCTTTGATCAAGGGTTGTTATTATTTTTTTCCTCAAACAATATGTGTATATCCTGGATCTGAGATTCCATTTTTGGCTCAGAATGGTTAAGATATTTTGAGTATTGTTATTCCTATCGATCCTTGTCTTCAGGGCGATTTCACTCTGTATAATCTAGTATAAAAGTAGCCATGGAAACCCTAAGTGAGGGAATGGTACAAACTCCATTTTTCTGAATATGATACAGCGTGTGTTTTCAGCAGATCTGTGATTTCAATGTGTGAGGCGTTGAGGGCAGGGCCCACCTTCAACACCAGACTGTGATATTCCATTAGTGTGTGTGGTTTGCAATAGCAGATTGGCGTTTTGTCATTTCACATTCCTTTTCAGAATATAACTAATTTGCTCATTACTGGTTTGCAATAGAAGATGTGACTGCGAGTATTAATTAATAGCATTTACAGTTGATGGTAATAGATTGAACTTGTTAACAGTTTGAATATAAGATTCCATTTGTTTTTTTTTGGTGGATTGTTATTTTAAACCTAGGGTATATATAATTGCATGATCTGATATAGGGTATGGTAGATTCAACTTGATGAAGGACTACGAATAGATTGAGTGTTTTTAGATTGAGTGTTTTATGAAGGACTACGAATAGATTGAGTGTTTTTAGATTGAGTGTTTTATGAAGGATTATGAATGGATTGAGTGTTATATTTCCATTTTATAACAATAGCTACAGGAATGGTTTTGAACTTGACTGTAAAATGAATTCAGAATTGGTTTGGACTTAAATCTTTTCTTTCAATTTCTAGTATGAGTTGTGGTGAGTTTGATTTCAATTTGGTTTGCTGAAGAAAATAGAGTGCATTTCCTAGCACCCCTTGTTATTAAAGATAGAACATAGCTTCTTTTCTTTTAATCTTTGAGCTCACAAACTGTAGGATAGATCTGCATTTACAGTGTGTGTGTATTTGATAAAGAGTGTGGTAGCATAGGGTTTCGATATATTGGTTTTATTAAAATATTTAGGGTTTGATTTGAGATTGGCATTGAGCGTTGTCTTCTAGGATTGAATATTAGTTTTGCAATATATATACATTTTCTGAAATCTGTCATTCGATTGTGAGATCTACAACATCCTGTCATATGCACTTACATATACAGAACTCAAGATTAGTATATCAACAGTAAATCAATTTGCCTTTGAGAACATGCCTGTGAATATGTAATAGGTTTGTCTTCAGCAGTGATTTCAAGAATGTTTGTATGGATTGAAGTATCATATTTGGCAGGGTTGTTAATTGGAATGTAGATATCAATTTAGCATATGCATTTGATTAATAATCAGTTAAGTATATTTTTATAGATTGTAATTACAATAGCTTAGATTGCTGTAGATACCATTAATTGCTTTTAAATTGCTATAGCTTAAATTTGTATTCTTCTAGCAGGTTGTTTTGTTTTAAAAATGATAGAATTACAGTTTGGAAATTCCTAGTTGGTTATTTTTGAGTTCAACAATAGGAATTAGTAAAGTAGTTTTCATTTTCTCTAGTGCAGAGTTAGTGATCTCTAGCATTGGTCCTTTAGGGTTAGACTCATTGTTATTAGCAGTAGATTAGGGTTTCTCGAGGAATGAGCATTAAGGTTAGTTTATCTGCACATATAGTGTAGCAGCTCAAAGTCTACGATTCTCCGGTTGATGAATTAAATTGAGGTGAATTAGTTATCAATAATTTTAACCAACACACTGTATGTTCTCTATAGGATAGTCTTCGTCGTTTAGGGTGTTGGGGTGTATCTTAAGGGTTTCTCAAAAGAAAAATGGGAGTGAACTCTTCTTAAATAAAGAATGAAAGGATATAAAAAGATTGTAAACTTATGAACTAGAAATGTTGAAACTAAAATATATTTTATGCTAAGAATTTAAATGCTAGAAAAATGTAAATCTAATATAAGGAATGAAATGCTGAAAGCTTGGGAAACTAGACATAGAAATAAAGTGCTGAAAGCTGGAAATTACGCTAGGAATTCAATACTGAAAATTAATCAAACTTGTATCTATTCGAATCCAATATTGAAAGTGATAATCATCTACTCTATTCAAATCCAAAGAACTTAAAACAATTAACTCCTATATAACTGAACTCAGATAAAGGAAATATGCCTGGAATCGCAGATCTAAATCATTGTCTAAAACTAATATAACAAGCTAGGAAACAAGGGTAAATACGCATGCACAAAATGCATGTACATGACTACGGAAAGCGTTTTGCAGGACTACAAAATCAATATTGACGAACTACAGAGATAAAGTGCTAAACTGAAATGATCGTTGAACTGAAATAAGACTATGTCATTCAAACCACTATCAAGTACTTCATATACGATGATGATTAAATCAATTAACAGAACATACGAGAAATACCTGAAGTAAAAGTGGAGCTCCTGACCTACGTGTTGGAGGGGCCCTCTCCAACTTGTATTTTAGGAGTGGGAAAAAGACTTATAAATGCAGAGCTTGAAATAACATCACTTCTTCCATTAAAATCGTAACTTCATGTTCAGAAAAGTCTTAAAACCGAATTGTTTCGAATAACATATGCTGAATATAAGTTCTACAAAAGTGCCAACAGGAACACCTTGCTATTCGAGAGGTCCATATATATATATCTATTTTGAAACATAGCCTAAATCTATGCTTTAAATTCTGATCCTGTTGATCAAGAGTTTTCTTCTACTAATCAGGAAAAAGGGTGTTGAGCCACTCAAGGTCTTTCAGTCCTCAAGCTAGAATTGCTTGTTGTCTCTTAGATTACTTGTGCCTGCTCATACACACTTATTTCCACATAATTAGCTCATAGAAAATGATTTTAAGAATAAAAGAATAATCTCTAAACTACTCTATTAAATAATCAAAACAAATGTATTATCCCCCACAAATAGAGTTATTTCCCTTATCCATTATTGTGCTTGTGTGGCATAAAAAGGCTATAGAGTACCTAATTTGGGACTCATCAATTATCATCATCATCATCATCGTCATCATCATCTTCATCATCATCATCATCACTATCATCACCATCTCCATCACCATCATCATCTTCATCATGTTATTCATCATCATCATCATCATCATCTTCATCATCATCATCATCGTCGTCGTCATCACTCTCTCTTCCCTGGTTTTACACCTCTCTCTCTCTCTTTCTGTAAACCCCCTCTCCCTCTCCCCAACCTCTCCCCCATCCATAACCATCCTACTCTTTCTATCTCTCTGCTAATCCCCCTAGCCCAAAACCGCCTCCTCTGTATCTCTCGCCCCTCCTCTCCCTATCCCTTACTAACCCAAGCTCTCTCAGTCTCTCTCTCTTCCCTACACATCCACCTACCTCTAACCACACCTCCCATCTCTCCTTCTCACTCCCTACAACTAACACCCTCTCCTCTCTCCCTCTCTCCCCCTCACTAACCCCCCTCCTAGCCCCTTACCCCTAACTAACCCCCCCTCTCTCACTCTCTCTTCCTTGCTTCTACACCTCTCTCTCTCTCTCTCTCTCTCTCTCTCTCTCTCTCTCACTCTCTCCTAATCCCCCTTCCCCTGCCACTACATGATGATGATGACGATGATGATGAATATGGATATGATGATGATGATGATGATGATTGATTCATCATCATCATCATCATCCTCCTCTTCTTTATCACCACCATCATCATCATCATCATCTTCATCACCATTATCTTCATCTTCATCATCCTCATCGTCATATTCATCATCATCTTCATCATCCTCATCATCCTCATCACCATCTTCATCATCAGCATCATCATCTCCATCTTCCTCATCATCATCATCATCATCATCATCGTCGTCGTGGTCGTCATCACCATCATCTTCTTCACCTTCATCATCATCATCATCTTCATCGTCATCATGATCATGATCATTATCATGATCATTATCATCATCAACATCATCATCGTTATCATCATCATCTTCATTATCACCATCATCACCATCTTCATTGCCATCATCATCATCATCATCATCATCATCATCATCATCATCGTCATCGCTCTCTCTTCCCTGGTTTTACACCTCTCTCTCTCTCTCTCTCTCTCTCTCTCTCTCTCTCTCTCTCTCTCTCTCTCTCTATAAACCCCCTCTCCCTCTCCCTAACCTCTTCCCCATCCCTAACCATCCTACTCTTTCTATCTCTCGGTTACTCCCCCTAGCCCAAAACCCCCTCCTCTCTATCTCTCTCCCCTCCGCTCTCTAGCCCTTACTAACCCGGGCTCTCCCAGTCTCTCTCTCTTCCCTACACCTCCACCTACCTCTAACCACACGTCCCTTCTCTCTTTCTCACTCCCTACAACCAACACCCTCTCCTCTCTCTCTCTCTCTCTCTCCCCCCCCCCCAACCATTACTAACCCCCTCTCTCAGTCTCTCTCCCCCCCCCTTGCTAGCCCCCCCTCCTATCCCCTTACCCCTAACTAACCCCCCTCTTAGCCCCTTAACCCTAACTAACCCCCCTCTCTCACTTTCTCTTCCTTGCTTCTATGCCTCTACACCTCTCTCTCTCTCTCTCTCTCCTAATCCACCTTCCCCTACCACTAACCACCCCCATCTCTAATCCCTAATCCCCTAACACCAAATCCCTATCTAACCTCCTAACCCGTAGAAACTATTGAATAAGGTTTTGATGATTACAATAACGCTAGCGCGTTTTGTGCAAGTAGGCGTTATTTATCTGTGCACCAAACATATTAAATGCCTAGGATTTTTTTAACATTCCATAAACGTTCGCGCGTTTTGGTTTTCCATAACGCTAGTGCATTTTGTCTGTGGAAAAATTCAGCAGAATGCTTTTATACCTGAAATTTTCGTTATGTCTTCCCATATTCCCGTCTCCCATACAACAGAATACTTCACTATCAACATTCAAGGCAATTGAGGAAGTTCAAGACACTGTATGTTCACAATCAACAAGCTTGAAGAGGATTCTACAGTTAGTATTTGGAATTGAGGATTCCACATTCACAATTACCAAGCTTCAAGAGGATTCTACATTCACAATTTCAAGCTTCGAGAGGATTTTACATTCACAATTTCAAGCTTCAAGGGGATTCTACATTCACAATGTCAAGCAAGCTTGATGAATCTATATGAACGCAATTGAATAAGAATCTACATTCACTATTGAACAAGCTTGAAGAATCTATATTCACAAATGAATAATTTTCTATATTCACAAGTGAGGTAGAAACTTTACTTTCACATTTGAGCAAGATTGATGAATTTATATTCATAATTGAGGAAGTATCTATATTGACAGTTGAGCAAGATTGAAGAACCTATATTCACAATTGAGAAATAATTTGGATATTTGAATAGTTGAGCACACCTCTAGAATCTATTTTCTTAGTATTGCTCATTGTGGTCATGGGGAATTCACGCAATCGAAAAAGGAAATCAACAAGGAAAGAGAAGCCTCAAGAATCCATGGAAGAAGTTAGAGAAAAGAAGAGATTGGACATGTGGAATTCAAGGCATTCCATGGGAACTCATCCAATTCCAACCGTAGATGATGCCACGGTCGTTCCTACCCATCCACCTCAAGAAAAATGAAGAAATTCACTAGAGGGGCCCTCAATTTCAACAACATTTGATGAACAAGCACCCCATGGCACTAGTCAAGAAGTAAGATGTAGGTGCTCATCGGGGATGTTTCAATTCCCACATCAAGTCAACCTCAGAATATGGTAGTGAATGACTTGTTGGGTAGTGGTTATAAAAGTGATAAAGTTAGAGAGGCATTGAGTGAAGGATTTACAATGGAAGAAGCAAATGTTATGGATACCACCCAAGAGAATGAAAGACGAGAGGTTCCTATTGAAATGCCGGAGCGTCCTGGTGATGTTGTACATGCTCCAGTTCCAACACCCTTACCTCCATTAGCAAATGCAGGGCGAAGAACTCTGAAACGTATACAGGTTGATGAAACTCTCATTATTTCACTTGAAGGTACATTGTCTAAATGTGCTATTGCTTACCAAACTCGACAAATACTTGATAACTTTTTTTATTCTAAATGTGATGGGGATAAGTGAAAATTATTTTTATCATTGTTAAAATCTAGGTCTATGGTAATTGTTAGAAGAACGTTAAAGATAAAGATGACCAAAAATTTAGAACCAAGTTCTCATATTGTTAAAAGTTTAGTAGATGCATTTAGTACAATTGGAAATAAATATCACTCAATGGATCATAATGCGGCTCGTCGTGTGTTGTCACAACCAATCGTGAACAAAAACACTAGCGCACTTCGTTTTCTTAAACCTACATCCAAAATTATTAATTTGAACGTGAAGACAGTTCGTAGGTATTTTGTTAGAAGAGAACAACTTGAAACCGGTCAAATAGATGTTTGGGCCTTCATTGGCAGGTTGCCACGCTCCGATATGAATCTCATTGATGCGGTAAAGGGATTAGTGCAAGATTTTTGGCATGACAACACTAGACTTTCTTCCAACCAAAAAGATGTATTAAAATTGAGAATGGGTTCAAAGGATCGTGAACCACACATTAAACATTTTCTTGATATGACACAAACAGAATTATATGAGAGATTTATGAATGAACACAATGAACTTGACTTGGGCTAAAGATCCTTTGAAAAATGCAAACCATGCTATGTTAAAATCAACACAATTTCTAACACATGTTTTTGTCGATACCACATTGAGTATGGTTACTATTACGACACATATACATATATTTTTTGTGTATTGCATAACACTCTTGTGCAGGAATGCTTAGCTACATTACTGTCGATGCCAACTAGAGACTTTATTCATAGCATTTTGCGTAGCAAGCCAAACGATTGCACATTTTATAAAAAAAATTGCATAGATGGGACATTCCCAAGGTGTGGTGGATTCACATTATTGGAAAAATGCATACATGTGACCAATGAGAATGAACTTGGGGGGTAGGAGGTGAACTTGCAGTCATTCAAATATGTCACGCATGATATTGATGGAGGAAACGAAAGAAAAAAAATACAATTGGTCACTTCTCAGGTTGGTAATGAGCTATTGGATACTATTTTTTCTTCAGATTGCAATTTCATATGTAACAATCTATTTATATACGTCTTTATTGTTGATCTACCAGGTACCGATTTGTGACTTCATGGAGGAATTCTTTGAAATACACAACAGTATGTAAAGCATGTGCATGTGGCTCGTTGGCAAGATGAGCAGTTTAGAACGTGCAGGGAGACATTTCCTATTCGGGCTATATTTTTCGTGGTCGATTTTGCTGAAAAATACACTCTTCAACCAAAAAATGAGATTTAGAGTCAATACTATCACTCGAACCAGGTCAGCCTAATGGTCGATATCACCTATAGACATGGGGCAGATAGTACTGAAGACAACAGGCTTATATTGAAGGAGTATCACTTCTACATAAGTGATGACAAGTGTCATGACTTGGATTTTGTAGAACACAGCTTTCAAATGTTCTATAATCACTTGAAGGATAACAATATACAGATGGAACAACATTGGATTTGGTCTGACGGTTGTGCAGGGAAATTCAAAAATTCCTCTTCCTTCCAATGGTTGTGTATGCTCCACAAAAGGCACAAGGTGCCACATATTTGGAACTATTTTGAGACCAGACATGGAAAAGGTGAACATGATGGAGCAGGTGCATGCATAAAGATTGCATTACGCAGGCATGAAATGAAGTTCACAAATGGACCTATCATCTAAGATGCAAAAACCATCATTGAATGGTGTGCTTCAGTCCTAGGGGAGAGAGTAAGAATGCAGGAAGATCACTCAACTAGGAAAGCACATGTACATAGATATTTTTGGGAGGCGGTGGATGTAAATCTATCATAGTTATATGAGTGCAAGACCATCAAAGGAACTTGTGCATTTCATTCAGTTAGAACGTCGGACAATGCTATACTTGAAATGTTAACAAGGAAACTATCATTTTTTTGTTCTCCATGCAGTAGTGGTGAATGGGACGAATGTGAATCCATGGATTGGATTGATAGCTGGGACCGTGTATCACTCCCCATTGGTCGATGAATAACTACAGAATTATCCCAGTTGGAGGAGGACCAATCAAGTATTTCACTAGACTATGATCACATATCATATCTCGTACAACCAGGTTCAATTAATATTTTTATATTTTTGACAACTAGTTGTGTCTAATTAGCTGTTTATATTTTTGATATTTTTGACAACTAGGTGTGTCTAATTAGTTGACTGAAACATTGGAACTATTATTTCTCTAGGGCACATATTATATGCAGTGGTTTCCCCGAGACGCAATGCATGGCACACTGACTATTGGTTGGCACGTTTCTTAGAGGGGAGGAAAACCCTAAATTTCCCATTACAGGACTCTGAGGCCAATGATTTTTCGATTGGGTTGATGGTTATAAAGGGAGAATATTTGAACCAGGTTTCCTACTCAACAAATAGAAAATGGTATACATATGAAGATTATAGACTAGGTGAGATTGTATACCATTATACAAACTTCATTATTGGCACAAACCTCCAGATGCAAACAATGCCAAGGAAGAACTCATCAAAGGCACGATACTTATTTCCTTATTCCGAGCATGAGAGGTTAAAGGAAACCATTGGTATTCGAGGTGATCCTAATGGTCTAGTCGAATGACCATAGGTAGGTAATCTGGTATGTGGTTTACATGTATGTTTTATTGTGTACTATGTTATAGGTATGGGGTGTACATGTATGCTATCATTTTGTTTTGTGGTCTCATTGAGTATTGACATTAATATTTTGACTATTGCATCCATACATTGATAGCTTGATAGATTGATAAATTGTACAAGCTTGGTACAACTTGATAAATTGCGCAAGTTTCGTCATGGATTTGTTTTCTTTGTTTTTTTTCTCCCATCTAAGTAAACCATAATATCTACATCATCATGCCCATTTTCATGCTCACTAGCACCATCACCATCTTCATGCGGATTATCTCTATCCCCGTGGTCATTGTCGTGATCACCATGCCACCGTGAACATCACCATCGTGCTCTTCCTACCCATGTTGTCACCATCACCATCCCATTTTTCACCATAAGATTCTCATCCATCATCCACACAAATATAACTATTAAATACCTAATTTCATCACCCAGAAACCTAGAAACCTAAATGCCCAAGACTTGATCATGGTGTCCATATTCAACTTGAATTCCAAATACTCCTATGAGAGGGATTCTATCATGGTGTTTGAGGTCAAGAATGTTAACTTTGGAATTAAATCCATTGTCCCCCCAACCATGTTTATTCCTCAACACTTATTTGTAGTGCACAAAACCTAAAAGGTCAAATTCATAAAAAGTTTGCATGAGAGTTTATAGACAATGCGCTCATGTTGGTGTATCCCAAACAAACTTTCCAAAAGTTACAACATTAAATTTTGTTTCTTGGTTTGGTTATTATGCCCAAGGATGAATTTTCCATCTCTCCTTGAGACACTTGACCTAAATGAAATTGGAGGCATGAAATGAAAATTATGCATTGAAAGGACATGTCATTAGTTGCAATACATCTATTCCATAATGAAATGAAAATTGTGCATTGAATTAATGCCTAGCTCTGCTGACGTTTAGTAATATTTTGTTGCTTTAACAAGAGTGATGGGATAGCTTTAGAAGGGAAACTACTTTCTTGTCTGAAATACAATTTCATAACTATCAAAGACTACAAAATTTAAAACTATGGCAGACATTGATATACTTCTTTATAAATATCAAGAGGATAAAAGTAAATATTGATAGGTAGAGAAACTTACATGTTATTCTTTCCAATTCTACCCATTCCATTGATACAACTTTGTACAACACAATTTTCTAACATCTTCACCTCGACCAACTGTACAAATGATAAATTTTTTAGAAATTAAAAAAAATAAAGAAAAGAGAAGTCAAGACAATGCTAGTTTCTTCTATCATTAAAACTTTAGGCATTTTACCTAGAAACCAGAAGTTCCTGCTACAAACCGCCATGGAGCCATGGCTTTCAGAAATGAATTACTCAAAAATTTCAAATGTTCATTATACTACTACTTCATACTATAAAATAGGAGTCGAACGAAGATGCAATGTTAGATAGATAGGATTGGGGATCAAGTTTAGGGTTTTTGGTTTGTGGATACACTCGCTGGTTTGGGTTACGTTTTCCTGGAGCAATTCCTCAAAGTGTCCCTGAATGGCCTTAAGGTGACGGACCAAGATGCCCACAGCACCCATATCATGGCTCTGATTGCGAATCCTTCAATTCTGGTGGATCTGGGATGCCGAGATTCAGCTAGTGCCCCCCCCACAACGTGCCTCCAACCCCCAGAAACGGTGTTGTTGTGCCATCTCCGGAGCTAGGGTTTTGCATAGTGAAGACCATACCAATATTGCTCAACGGGGCTATTTCTCATATGAAGGCTCTCAGGCGTGTGTGGCCACCGTGGACATGTCCTCAATGGCCATACGCATGTGTGGGAGATGATAGAACCCAGGTCCGCTCGCAAGTTTGGGTTCTGTGCCCCCAATGCAATTCCTCAAAGTGTCCCTGAATGGCCCTAAGGTGCAAGACCAATATGCCTACAACAACCAAACCGTGGGTCTGATTGGGAATCCGTCAATTCCAGTGGATTCAGAACGTCGGGTTTCAACTAGGGTGCCCCACATAGCGTGCCTTCAACCCTCAAAAATGGTATTTTTGTGCCATCTCTGGAGCTAGGGTTTTGCGCAGTGAAGGCCATGCCAATATTGCTCAAGGGGGGCATTTCTCATCCGAAGGCTCCCGGGCGTGCATTCCCACCGTGGACGTGTATGAAATGGAAATACGCATGTGTGGGAGATGATGGAACCCAGGTCCGCTCACCAGTTTGGGTTTTATGCCCCCAAAGCAATTCCTCAAAGTGTCCCTAAATGGCCACTGGGTGTCGGACCAAGATGCCCGCAACACCCAAACCGTGGCTCCGATCGCGAATCCGTCAATTTCGATGGATCATCTTTTAAGCTATCCCCCCCCCCACAATGTGCCTCCAACCTCTGGAAACAATGTTGTTGTTCCATCTCCAGAGCTAGGGTTTTGCGCAATGAAGGCCATGCCAATATTGCTCAAGGGGTCCATTTCTTGTCCAAAGGCTCCCGGGCGTGCATGGCCACTGTGGACACTTCCGCAATGGCCATATGTACGTGTGGGAGATGATGGAACCCAGGTCCACTCACTGGTTTGGGTTCCAACTGATCTCATAAACTTCTTGTTTTTAACACTTAGCCAGTTTTTCATACTTTTGAATATGCAAAACATTTTTTCTTCTATTTTGGCAGATTGATATTTTCCTTATCTAATCACCATAAGGAAAACCAAGAGCATGGATAGATATCCCTTTCACCAAGGAGCATGCATATGATATTTGATTGATTTTATCACCTCATGATTCCATCCTTGCAAGCATTTCTAAATGGCCTTCCAATCTTGTGAATTTGACACAGTCAAACTAGGCTATCTTTAATACCTAAAATACATTTTCTTCATTTTGGCAGATCCATATTTTCTTCCTTATAGATTCTTTTGAACAAATGAGACCATGGTTGGGTAGAAAAACTACCAGGATACACCTTGGACATATGTTGTGGGAATTTATCTCAACCTGTGATTTGTGGCGGGCATCCTCTTGAGGCTACTTAGTCAGTCTTACTTCCATTGGTGTAAAACCCTATTTTTGGCAAGCCTATATCCTTTTCCTAAAACATAATTAAGGAAACCTGTGACCATGAATGGATTCACCAACCAACATACTAGATCCTAACACTTTCATATTATTTTTCTCATCATCCTATGAGATGTGGCAGGCATTTTCATGCGGTCACTTAGTCAATTTTTACCATTAATTCTATACTTGGACAATTTGTCCAAACTCTAAGGTGGATTTTTCTTTTTACCAAAACCATGAAACAATTATACCAGGGGATGTAGAACACCTTACTGAGAACAACACAACTTGTTTCACCCACATATTCATCTTCATTTTCCTTAGGCAGGCATTTTACTGAACTTGATGTAAAAGTTGCCTAAAACCTTGTTTTGGAAGATCCATAACTTATTCCTCAGGAACTTTCAAGTCAATGTGAGAACATGGTTAGGTAGAAAAAACACCCACCTACAGGATGACCATATGGTGTGGGAATTTTCTTCAGCCCACAGATTATGGCGGGCATTTCCCTAGAGCAATTTTGAGAAATTTGACCAAAAGAACCATATTTTGGGAGACATGTATCTTCTTCTTCAAGGAGTTTTTTCTAAGAACTGGGGCCATGGTTAGATAGATATTTCAAAAAAATATGGGATTTCATGTTATGGCGGGCATTTTCTTCTTCATATGAATTATGGTGGACATTTTCATAAGACAACTGATTTAGGGAATTTTTTCATCACTTAGTCAAAATACGAAGATTATCATACTTTTACAAAGTACCACCATCGTCATATTTTGTTTTATGAAATTGCATACTAGATTTCCTTTCAAAAGAAAATATATATCTATTCAAAAATGCAGGATAGTTGGATTTCAATGGCCCTGGTAGGTATCAAATTGGTGTCCCTAAAGGCATTTTGGATGCGAGATGGAACGAGCCATAGAATGACGACCGTGGCTCGGATCGACAAACCGTTGACTCCACTAGATTCGGGACATCAATATAGTGCTAGGGTTCCACTCTCCTCAGGTTCAATGGCCCGGTTGTCAACGTTTAGGTCCATTTTAGAAACTAGGGTTTTGCTTCGTAAGGGAGTGTGCAATTTTTTTACATGAGGGTCAACTTTGCAAAATCATCGACCGGGACTTATGGCTAGTGTTCCCAGCTGGAACCTTCCTAGACACACTTGTAGGACTCACCAGAACTCGGTTTTGTTGCACAGTTGGATTTCTTAGGCCCCGATAGGTATCCAACTAGTGTCCTTGAAGGAATTTTGGATGCGAGATGGAACGAGCCATAGAATTACAACCGTGGATCGAATCGAAAAACCATCAAATGCATTGGGTTTAGGACATCTAGATAGTGCTAGGGGTGCCCCTCTCCTCTAGTCCCATGGCCCAGTCATCAACTTTTAGGTCCATTTTGGAAACTAGGTTTTTGCTCAGTAAGGCAGTGTTTAATTTTTGCACATGGTGGTCAACTTTGCAAAACCATGGACCGAGGAATTATGGCTAGCGTTCCCAGTTGGAACCTTCCTAGAAACACTTGTAGGACTCACTAGAACCCGATTTTGTTGCACAGTTGAAATTCTATGGCCCTAGTAAGTATCCAATTGGTGTCCCTAAAGGCCTTTTGGATGCGATATTAAAGGAGCCATAGAATGATGACCGTGGCTCAAATTGTCAAACCGTCTACTCCATTGAATTTAGGACATCAAGATAGTGCTAGGGGTGCCCTTCTCCTTCAGTCCCATGGCCCAGGTGTCAACTTTTAGGTCCATTTTGGAAATTAGGGTTTTGCTAAGTAAGAGAGTGCATAGTTTTTGCACATGGGGGTCAAATTTACAAAATCATCGATCGGGGACTTATGGATAGCCTTCCCAACTGGAACCTTGCTAGACACACTTGTAGGGCTCCCCATAACCCGGTTTTGTTGCACGGTTAGAATTCTATGGCCTAGGTAGGTATCCAACTGGTATCCGTGAAGGCCTTTTGGATGCGAGATGGAACGAGCCATAGAATGACGAATGTGGCTTGGATTGGAAAATCGCCGACTCCATTGGATTTAGGACATCGATATAGTCGTAGGAATGCCCCTCTCCTTCGGTCCCATATCCCAAGTGTCAAATTTTAGGTCCATTTTGGAAACTAGGATTTTGATTAGTAAGGGAGTGTGTAGTTTTGCACATGGGGGTCAACTTGGAAAAATCATCGACCGAGTACTTTTGGCTAGTGTTCCCAGGTTGAACCTTCCTAGAACACTTGCAGGACTCCCCAAAACTTAGTTGGAATTCTATGTCCTTGATAAGTATCCATTTGGTGTCCCTGAAGGCCATTTGTATGCGAGATGGAATGAGCCATAGAATGACGATCGTGGATCGAAAAGACAAACCTTCGAATCCATTGGATTTAGGAAATCAGGATAGTGCTAGGGCTACCCCTCTCCTTGGGTCCCATGGCCCAGGTGTCAACTTTTAGGTCAATTTCAGAAACTAGGGTTTTGCTCAGTAAGGGAGTGTGCAATTTTTGCACATGGGGGTCAACTTTGCAAAATCATCAACGGGGCACTTATGGATAGTGTTCCTAACTAGAACCTTTCTAGACACACTTGTAGGACTCACCAAAACTTGGTTTTGTTGCACGGTTGGAATTCTATGGCCCTGGTTGGTATCCAACTGGTGTCCCTGAAGGCCTTTTGGATGCGAGATGGAACGAGCCATAGAATGATGACCATGGATTGGATCTAAAAATTGTCGAATCCATTGGATTTAGGACATCGAGATAGTTCTAGTGGTGCCCATCTCCTCTGATCCCATGGCCCAGGTGCCAACTTTTAGGTCCATTTTGGAAACTAGGGTTTTGTAGAGTAAGGGAGTGTGCAGTTTTGCACATGGGAGTCAAATTTGCAAAATCATCGACTGGGGACTTATGGCTAGAGTTGCTAGCTGAAACCTTCCTAGACACACTTGTAGGACTCCCCAAAACTTGGTTTTTTTGCATGACTAGAATTCTATGTACCCGGTAGATATCCAACTGGTGTCCCTGAAGGCCTTTTGGATGTGAGATGGAATGAGCCATAGAATGATGACTGTGGCTCAGATCGACAAACCATCAACTCCGTTGGATTCAGGACATCGAGATAGTTCTAGGAGTGCCCCTCTCCTATGGTCGCACAGCTCAGGTGTAAACATTTAGGTCCATTTTGGAAACTAGGGTTTCGCTCAGTAAGGGAGTGTGCAGTTTTGCACATGGTGGTCAACTTTGCAAAACCATCGACTGGGGAAGTATGGATAGCGTTCCCAGCTGGAACCTTCCTAGACACACTTGCAGGACTCCCATGAACTGAGTTTTGTTGCATGGTTGGAATTCTATGGCCTTGGTAGGTATCCAAGTGGTGTCCCTGAAGGCCTTTTGGATGAGAGATGGAACGAGCCATAGAATGATGACTGTGGCTCAGATCGACAAACGATCGATTTCGTTGAATTCAGGACATCAGGATAGTGCTTGGGGTGCCCCTATCCAGTGGTCCCATGGCCCAGGTCTCATCTTGTAGGTCCATTTTGGAAACTAGGGTTTTCCTTAGTAAGGGAGTGTGCAATTTTTGCACATGGGGGTCAACTTTGCAAATCATCGGCCGGGGACTTATGGATAGCGTTTCCAACTGGAACCTTCCTATAAACAATTGCAGGACTCCTCGAAACTCGGTTTTGTTGCACAGTTGGAATTCTATTGCCCTAGTAGATATCCAAATGGTGTCTCTGAATGCCTTTTGGATGCGAGATGGAACGAGCCGTGGAATGATGACCGTGGCTTGGATCGACAAACCTTTGACTTTGTTGGATTCAGGATATCAGGATAGTTATAGGGGTGGCCCTCTCCTCCGGTCCCATGGCCCAAGTGTCAACTTTTAGGTCAATTTTGGAAAGTAGGTTTTTGCTTAGTAAGGGAGTGTACAATTTTGCACATGGGGGTCAATTTTGAATTTTTTTTGTTTTGATTCTAGAACTAGACATTCAAAGAGTGGAAATCAAACCTACCACACTGCACCCTTGGTATATTTCTATGTCCTAGTGTGCCACATCATTTAACAACTCCTTAGTGTTCCCACTATATTTGGATTTTGAGTAATTAATGTCATTTTGAAGAATTCAAAGTTCCAAATAAAAAATGGAGGCAATGTTTCATCCATGATATCCCTTTGATCCTTGCTATCTTTTTTAGATCAAAGTCACCATGAAACTTTGCCATCAAGTTATGGGGGAATACTTTCCAAATCACAACGAACAACCATTACATCATCGTTTGTATCAATCAAGAACATTCAATCTTAAAATCCATTTTCATATGAGGATAATCCATCCTTTTTACAAACATAGGACCATGAACAACATATTTCCTTCATCAAAACAACATTATCAAGGAATATCATTAAACTAGTTAGGTATTTCATTTTCCATGGATTTTGTATGATTACTTTTGCATTATGACAAGCGGAAAATGAACATATGAAAGAGGTAAAGCACAAACCATGGTCTTACATACTAGGGTTTGGTAAGAATAAGGTTAATATCTTCAATGATTTTATGAGAGTGAATTCATGACCAGTTATTGGTTAGCATATTGGAACAAAATAGGGTCTTACAAACTAGGGTATATTTTTTACATATATTTGACCATATGTACATGAAGGCCCAATGAATTTTATTACACTTTATTTATGCATTCCTTGCCATTGTACTTGATACTTTTCCATTGCTTTTAGCATGCTATAGAAGGCACACTTCAACTAAACTGCATAGATGCTCATGTATGTATTGTTTGATGAAATACGGTAGCATTGATGAAATGTGTAGAATCTATTAGACTTCCTCTTAGTTTATGAAAATGTCATAGGATTACATTGATGATATGCGTAGCATGTTACTATTATGACAGAGGTTATTCAAACATATTTTGACTTATTTTGTTAACTTTTGTTTTTTTCTTACAACATATTTTCCTTGCATCATATTTTCCTTGCAACCATAATCCTGATCAATGGGTATGAACCCTTGGAGTTGACAAAAAACACAATTTTAAATTAGATATCAAATTAGCATGCATTTGCTAAGTTAATTGAACTGTTGAAAGATATTATTAGTTTTTTCCATTAAGATAATGTTTTCATAACACAATGGTGAGATGTTACTTGATCAATGCAATAAATGTAAGAGAATAATTATTGGTTGAAATGTAATTATATAAATTTCAATAGAATAATTTATCAATTTGTGGAAGAGATAAATCATCACAAGAACATGTGGAAACTCAAGAGAAAATATGGAATATAATGTATCATGCATTGATAGTCAAATGTTTGTAATACAAAATATGGAAAAGTAGCCGGCCCTCAAATGGCTTGTCAATGTACATGTATCCCTAAGTACAACAATGTGTACATGTATGTCAAAATACATATATACAAGACTATGCAACATCAAAAATCAATCTTTCGATTGTTTTTCCCTGACTTTCCTCTATCGACCATCTCCCTGGGATCGCTCTGCATATCAGGAGTCTGCAAAAAAAATCATTATTTTTTTCAAATAACTGCACTAATACCCTACCATTAACAAACTTAAAAAATTAACTTATGGCGAAATTATTTATGACAAACACTTACCAAATCCTCATGGGGTATAGATGTGAGCGGTGTGCTCATGGAAGGCCTCTCTATAGTTGTGCTCTACAAATAAAAGACCATATCTCAATTAATTCAAGAATTCAACATCGATCAACATGTTTGGGTAAATTGAATAAAAAAACTTGGTCATTAATGAACATCGCACCACAAGAGGAGACCTGGTCATAACCATGGATTGAGCAGAGGGGCCGGGCACTTTTGCCGCTAATGGTTACAATCACCAAATGAGGAAATAGTTAGACATGCATGAATAACCAATATAGTAACATGGTTAAATACTATGCATTGTGATTGTTGAAATACTTACCTCTATATGACTTGTGGATATTGTAGATGCGACACTAACTGTAGCATCAATGACCCTTGTTAGGTGAGGGGTAGATGGATCTCTCATGTGTCTGCTATAGAGGAAATCCACAATATTTCTAGGAGTGGAGCCTCTCTTATACACTTGTGCCTTTTGCACATTTGGATTACGAGGAGATCCAAATACTCACAATCTCGTAAGTATAGAGGCTGGTGGCTACAATCTCCAATAGTGACGTAGTTAGAAATGCACTGGTTAATGAAATAACATGTATTAACAAAATGACAATGATGAAATACATACCGATGTACTGTATACTTCAATCAAGTCTAAGAAACGGTCTGCCATCCATTGTGTCTCTATGGGAAAGCTATGGGTTGTATTCCCACCAGGGGGGAGCTCACTAGATGAAATCATTTCCCTCTGATGGGGATCTACAACCTACAATTTAGAAAATTGTAAATATTAGATCGTGTAGCATTAATTAAGTAACATGTGATACCAAACTAACATGTATTAAAATAATGTCATGTTTAGAAAGTTAACTCGGTGTGAGATGTTGTTGCTAAAGGTATGACAACATCTTGTAACTCAGAAGGTGCTGGTGCATGAGCCTCTTTCCCCTCATGCCCTTCTCATAGAAACTACAAGTTTTAAAATTATTAAAAATATTAGAAATCCATATATGTGTATAGTAAGGAAAAATAATTTACAAATGATACTAAATTGTTAACTGGATTTACTCATGTATTAAAATAATGTCATGTTGAAATAATTACCTCAGCGTGAGATGTTGTCGCTGAAGCTATGACAACATATTGTAACTAAGAAGGTGCTGGTGCATGAGCCTCTTGCCCCTCATGCCCTTCTTGTGGGAAATACAAGTTTTAAAATCATTAAAAATATTAGCAATCTATATATGTGTATAGTAAGGAAAAATAATTTACAAATGACACTAAATTGTTAACTGGATTTACTCATTTATTAAAATAATGTCATGTTGAAATAGTTACCTCATTGTGGGTTGTTGTCATTGAAATTATGACAACATCTTCTACATCGGATGGTGCTGGTGCATGAGGCTCTTTCCCCTCATGCCCTTCTCATAGCAACTACAAGTTTTAAAATCATTAAAAATATTAACAATCTATATATCTGTATAGTAAGGAAAAATAATTTACAAATGGCTCTAAATTTTAACTGGATTTACTCATGTATTAAAATAATGTCATGTTGAAATAGTTACCTCATTGTGAGTTGTTGTCACTGAAAGTATGACAACATCGTCTACATCAGATGGTGCTGGTGCATGAGCCTCTTTCCCCTCATGCCCTTCTCATAGCAACTACAAGTTTTAAAATCATTAAAAATATTAACAATCTATATATGTGTATAGTAAGCAAAAATAATTTACAAATGACACTAAATTGTTAACTGGATTTACTCATGTATTAAAGTAATGTCATGTTGAAATAGTTACCTCATTGTGAGTTGTTGTCACTGAAAGTATGACAACATCGTCTACATCGAACGGTGCTGGTGCATGAGCCTCTTGCCCCTCATGCCCTTCTTATGGCAACTACAAGTTTTAAAATCATTAAAAATATCAACAATCTATATATGTGTATAGTAAGGAAAAATAATTTACAAATGACACTAAATTGTTAACTGGATTTACTCATGTATTAAAATAACGTCATGTTGAAATAGTTACCTCAATGTGAGTTGTTGTCATTGAAAGTATGACAACAACTTCTACATCGGACGGTGCTGGTGCATGAGCCTCTGGGCTATGATCTGCATCATTAGTGCAAAGGTATTCAATCTCGTGCCCTTCTTGTAGCAACTACAAGTTTTAAAATCATTAAAAATATTAGCAATATATATATATATATATATATGCATATAGTAAGGAAAAATAATTTACAAATGACATTAAATTGTTAACCACTTACTTGCTTGTGTAAAATATTGAGTAAAGGTATCATCTTTTTGGACAAGACCAAAGCAAGGATTAATGCATACTGTTCATGGGTGGGGATCTCGGTTGTGCTCATGATGCACAGGTCTAGTGCCACTACTAGATGCTCCTCGACCACTAGAAGGTGGTGGCTCTACCCCACCGGGAGGTGGTGGATCTACCCCACCGAAACGTGGTGGCTCTACTCCAACCATAGCTGGTGGCTTTGATGGCCCTGCCTAGTATGTACCTTGAAGATACGTGCTATGGAAAACAACCTCCTGTGCCAACAATAGGAATGAATCCTGTGTCTCTGGGACAAACTAATGTGCAGGCGGCACATCTCTCTTGCATAGCTGCCTACGAGGTGGAGCTACTGGGAGATTGGGATCTATGTGCCTCGCATTGGGATGCTGCTGAGGCATCCCCATCCCAACACTCTGGTACTCCAAGATATCAAAATAGTTAACATGCTTCCCCATCACAAATTCTGCGTACATCTTTCTCAGAAAATATAGAGGCATTTCCATGCTGTTGTGTGGTGGTACATCAAACACACTGTACCATCGGTCTATCTAATTATCTATGAATTGGTTGGTATGTACACCACTCGATATAAATGTGCCTTTTGTTTGCATTCAGGATTTCACCCATCCGTGGATCTCTAAAGAGAGAAAACATATGTTGTGTTGTTATTTTCAACTTCTTAACTTCTTTGTAACTAAGTCCATCCTCATATTGTTTCCTCTTTCTTTCTCTAAATGTGGAAATATCTTGTGTTAGATTTTAAGCATTAATTCAATATGCTATAGCATCTTTACTGAGAGAATAACATGTACAGTATATCAATGCATATCAATCATATCAAGCATGTCAATCATCATGAGAAGCAAAAGCATAAGAGACAATAGACACACAGAGTTTCCGTGGGGAAAACCCTAAGGTGAAAAACCCCACAACTTCCTCAGAGATAGATAAAGCAATAGTACAACCAAATTACAACCCATGTACAAGAGATAGAATTCTTCTATGTGCTAATCCTCCTCCTCACATGTGCACCACTTTTCGAGTGAAGGATGAGTGAGTAATGAGATGATCTAAATAGAGATTTACCAATCTCTATTTATACTTGTCTGACATGCCTAAAATACTTATGGGACCGACCTGTCTAACTCAGCCTAATAACCCCAGTTACATTAAATCCGGGCCGACACCCACATCAGGTAGTCTAATAACCCATCGGCAAGTTAAACCACTTGTGACACTTGTCAATACAAATGACAACACTTCCGTATAGAGGTATAACATATCTCTATAGGAATACAATAAATATATATAAGAAATACATTTCGAAGTTACATATACATCAACACTCCCTCTTAACTAGGAAGGTATTTATCGACACAGATCATATGGCACAAGTCTTTTTCTCTAGATCATCGTCATCGATGCATCATCATCAAATCATCGTCACCGTCATAGCTACAGCTATCTCATCCAATCGCTGAATCTACTCATCATAGGAAGTTCTACAAAGCTAGTCCTTTTTCATACAGGATGTAGGCCCACCACCTCTAGGTCTTCATCATCATTGGTCATACTGTGGAATCCTCAGGACTCATCACGTGCATCTGCAAAACCTCATAAGAGCATCCCAGGCCTTTTACGAGCACACAACTCAACCTATCAAATCTCCCAGGATCTTTTACATGCCACTCCACAACCTGTCCACGACCATAGAGTATCAACCTGATACTCACCATACATCTACCTGATGTATATCATCACATGATCATCCTGATCATCATCATATCTGCGAGCAAGCCAACAAGTAGGTACACCTCAAGACTGATTACACTGCCCCTACAAAACCTACAAGATCTCTCAGGACTGATTACACTTCCACTGCAAACCCTGCAAGAGCATCTCAAGGATGATCATATGCCTCTGCAAAACCTGTGTACCAAACTATCACATCAATGTCTTCAGATCACCACATGGTCCACGAAGCACAACCCAGATGCACACACACACAACACTTACACTCACCAGCATGGGAGGACCAACCTACTACCATCTAGGAAAGGCTCATAGCACTTACATCAACGACCATGGGAGGACCAACCTACTACCATGTCGGAATGGCACAACAATTACATCAACGACCATGGGAGGACCAACTTACTACCATGTCGAAAAAGCTCGACAATTACATCAACGACCATGGGAGGACCAACCTACTACCATGTCAGAAAATCCCATCAGCCCTTACAACTCACCATGGGAGGACCAACCTACCACCATGTGAGAATGGCCCAGCCCTTACATCTCACCATAGGAGGACCAACCTACCACTATGTGAGAATGGCTCAGCCCTTACATCTTATCATGGGAGGACCAACCTACCTCCATATAAGAATGGCTCGGTGTGCATCTGTGTCTCTGGACTCATCACTTCCCTCTAGAAGGAATCTCGATCTGAAGTACACCAAGTATCCCTTTGAAGTATTCAAACATCACTCTGGCAAGTGGCTTGGTCAACACATCGGCTATCTTCTTGTCTGTCGCAACATACAGGAGCTTCACTGCTCCTCTCTGCACCATATCCTTGATATAGTGGAACACTGGATTCTTTGACAACTTTACACAACTCTGGTTGTCGCAATATATACAAGTAGCACTCAACTGGAGATCAAACAAATCAGACAGTAGCTTCCTAAGCCATACTTCCTCACAACTAGCTAAACAAGCTGTGACATACTCTGCTTCAGCTATACTCAGTGCCACACAGGACTACTTCTTGCTAAACCAAGAGATCACACCTGATCCCATACTGAAGCAGCACCTCGAAGTTCTCTTCTGATCAATGGCACTGCCTGCCCAATCGGAATCAACATAAACCTCCAGGTTAAACTTTTGATTCACCTCATACTTGAGCCCATAAACCACTATACCCTTCAGGTACCTCAGAACATGCTTTGCAGCTATCAGGTGAACATGTCTCGGATCTGTCAGATATGGGCTCAAGGTGTTCACCGCAAAGAAAATGTTTGGCCTCGTATTTGTCAGGTACATCAAGGACCCAATCATCTGACGATACATCGTAGCATCAACCGGATCAGATGAAGCATCACATAGATGCTTTAGGTTCGATGCCATAGGTGTGGCCATGGCCTTGTAGTCCATCATCCCGAACCTCTTCAGGATCTCTACTGCATACTTCCCTTATCCAAGGAAGATTCCATTTGCACTCTACCACTCCTCCATACCAAGAAAGTAGTGCATCATACCCAAGTCCTTCATCTCAAACTCGACAGCTAGATTCCTCTTCGTTTCGGCAATCAGTCTATCCTCACCTATAAAAAACAGGTCATCCACATATAATAGTAGTATCACTGGATTTCCCTCCTCAACTTTGTAGTAAAGGATGGAATCCGCTTTACTCTTGGTAAATCCCAAACTTGATAGGAAGCCATCTATCTTGCCATACCAAGTCTTAGGTGCCTATTTCAAACCCTACAGGGCTTTCTTCATTTTGCACACATGTCTTCCTCTATCATGTGTCTCAAACCCAAGTGGCTGCTCCACATATACTTCCTCTTCAACTACACCATTCAAGAAGGCTGTCTTGACATCCAACTGGTGTACCTTCCATTTCATCATTGCAGCCAGAGCAAGTACTGATCTAATGGAAGTGTATCTGGCCACAGGAGAAAAATTCTCTTCATAATCAATCCCTTCTTTCTGGGAGAAGCCACGAGCTACAAACCTAGCTTTGTATTTCTCGATGCTAC
This sequence comes from Larix kaempferi, assembly GCA_027924585.1. Classification (NCBI taxonomy): domain Eukaryota; kingdom Viridiplantae; phylum Streptophyta; class Pinopsida; order Pinales; family Pinaceae; genus Larix; species Larix kaempferi. Next base: position 6,616,989 of record BSBM01000478.1, read on the forward strand.
CATCTGTAGCATTCTTGATCTTATAGATCCATTTGGAAGTCACCACAGACTTCCCATATGGTCTTGGGACCACATCATTCTTCATAATTGACTGGTATTCTTCGATCATAGCATCCTTCCATTCTTTCTTTTTTGCAGCTTCTTCATAACTGGAAGGTTCTTTATCCATAATGTCATAGAGCAAAGCAACATAACTAGTATGTGATCTTCTTCTTTTGGAATGCCAGATATTTCTACAGCTTGGATGAGCTCTCTAGCCCATGTTGGTTTCCTCTTGTGAGGATTCTTCTCACGAGGTGGATCCACAGGTTCTTGTGGATCTTCCATTTCTCGATCTTCTTCAGGAACTGCTTCATTCATAGTGGTGTCTTGTGTTCTGGATATTCTAGGTTCTTCATTGTCTTCAACAGGTGTCTTTCTCGATTTGTGGTAAGTTGAACTTTCATCAAATGTTACATCTCTGCTGATGTCAATCTTCTTGAATCTAGGGAAGTAGATTCTGTAAGCTTTCGATCTTTCACTGTAACCCACAAATATACCCTTCTTTCCTGAAGGATCCAACTTTGACCTTTTCTCTTTTGGGATGTGAGTGTATACTGGACAACCAAATATTCTGAGATGGCTCACTTCTGGTTTCTTACCAGTAAACACTTCTTCTGGTGTTTTGTTGTCAAGTATCTTATGGGGTGTTCTGTTCTGCACATATACAGCTATCCTTGTTGCTTCATCCCATAAGTGCATAGGTAAGTCTTGGTCATGAAGCATAGCCCTTGCTGCTTCCATGATTGTTCTATTCTTCCTCTCCGCAACCCCATTATGCTGTGGATTGTAAGGAGTAGTCAACTCCATCTTAATCCCTGAATCATTGCATAACTTCTTGAAGTCTTCTGAAGTAAATTCTCCGCCATTGTCAGATCTGAAGATCTTGATCTTCATGTCAATTTGGTTTTCTATCAAGGCTTTGAATTCCTTGAAATTGTTAAATACTTCATCTTTGTTCTTCAAGAAGTAGACCCAAGTCTTCCTAGAGAAATCATCAATAAAAGAGACATAGTATACATACCCACTCAGAGAGCTGGAGGACATAGGATCGCATACATTAGAGTGGATAATCTCCAAGATTCTTTTTGCCTTGCTTTCACTGCTTGTAAATGTCTTCTTTGTATTCTTTCCCTTTGCACAACCTTTGCCAATGCCTTTATGCTTTGTCTGGATTTCAGGAAGACCTTCTACCGCTTTGATTGTAATTGGTAATGCCCTGTAATGCATGTGTGCAAGCCTTATGTGCCAAAGTTCACTTGGATCTATTGATTCATGGACCATGGCTTGTTCTAGATGGCCCTTCAATTTGTATAATCATCCCTCTTGCTCTCCAATCACAACTGCATCATCTATAGTCTTACCGTTTGGCCACATTAGGACTTGGCCATCTATAAATGCAACCCTCGTGCCTTTTGCATCCAATGCAGATATGGAGAGTAGATTCTTCGTGAGACCTGAAACATAGAGTACATCTTTCATCTTCATAGAATTTCCAGAGTCTAGTTTACAGGAGGCTTCACCACTCCATTTTATGGGATACTGGTATTCATTCCCAAGTTTCACCTTGTGGGGTGAATCATGTTCAGATAGATTCACAAAGTATTCTTTGAATCCTGTCATATGTTTGGAAGCCCCACTATCTATTAACCAATCATTACTTCCATGAGTAATGGTTCCAGTGAGAGAAGAAATCAAAACATATTCTTCATCACTTGAAGAATCTTCACGATCTTCTCTAGCCCTCTTCCTGGCAGGTTCATCATCCTCTACAGCATGAGCATGATGTCTTCTATTGAGGTTCTTCTTCTTGTGAGGATCCTCTTTCTTATTTCTAGTATAATCTCTGGCATAGTGTCCCTTTTCATCACATGTAAAGCAACGAACATAGGACATGTTCCTTCGATGTCTGGGACTACCTCTTTGATTCTGATGGTGGTGTTTTTCTTTCCTGCCATGATGGTGAGCTTTCTTGTCACCATGTCTTTGGGAGTGAGCTGTGAGTGCTTGGTCTTCACTCCCCATCTTCTCTTCTCTAGCTACAATTCGATCTTCTTCCTGTGAGCATTCTTCCCACAGTCTACTGAAAGAGATAAGTTTCTTCCTAGCACAAATCCCTTGGATGAAGGAATCCCATGACCTAGGAAGGCCATTAAGAGTGGTCATCACCACTTCTCCATTTTCTATATCTTCACCCATAGCTTCAAGTTGTTTTTTTATCTGGGAGACTCTTGAGAAATATGACTGCATAGTCTCTGCATTCTGGATCTTGATATTCTTCAATTGATTCCTCAGGGTCATCTTCCGATTTATGTTCTTGCCATCAAATAGTTTGGTCAAGGAATCAAACATCTCTTTTGGTGTCTTTAGGGATGAAACATGGGGGATGAGATGATATTTAATAGAGTCAGCAATGATCCTCTTTGCCTTAACCAAATTCCTCTTGTGAATAGCCTTAGCCTCTTCTCCCTCTGGGGCAGGGACCTCTTCACTTATATAAGTATCCAACTCATTCTCTTCAAGGATTAACCCAATCCTATACTTCCATGCTCGGAATTTATCAGCCCCTTTAAGATTATCCTCAAGCTTGGTGTGGTGAGACATCTTAAAGAGTACTTCAAATGGAAATAGAAAAGATTTAGGTCTTACCACTTGATTTGTTGAAAACTGGATCTGGTACCGGATTAGGGTTTGTCAGAGAAACCCTTAAATTTCAAACTTTGAATTTCAACTTTCTGACATGATAGAAAAATGTGCCTTGATGAACTGATCAACCTGGTATATTCAGAAATTCAGATCTGCAAAGTTTCACCCTTCAGAAATGTCTTTTAGTCTTCCTACATTCACTAAGGAGAACCCTGAATTAGGGTTTGAGTTTCCCGGATATCTACCAAGCCAAAAATATCGATCCAAAGCTCTAAACTTTGATTTTTTCAAGGCGCTTCTAGCTATGTCTTCAGATTTTAGAAATTCCTATTTTTGTGGAAACCCTAAATGTTAGGGCCAAAACTGAAACAGCTCAGAATTGAATTCTGATTGGGCAGATAGATTCTCCTTGATGAGTAGAGTCAATATACTATATTGCTTTTCCAAAATATGTGGAGAGAAACCCAATAAACAAGAAACTTTGGTTTCCGCAACTGCACAGTGTCTTCTTCTCAGGTTAGCTCTGATACCATGTTAGATTTTAAGCATTAATTCAATATGCTATAGGATCTTTACTGAGAGAATAACATGTACAGTATATCAATGCATATCAATCATATCAAGCATGTCAATCATCACAAGAAGAAAAAGCATAAGAGACAATAGACACACAGAGTTTCCGTGGGGAAAACCCTAAGGTGAAAAAGCCCACAACTTCCTCAGAGATAGATAGAGAAATAGTACAACCAAAGTACAACCCAAGTACAATAGATAGACTTCTTCTATGTGTTGATCCTCCTCCTCACATGTGCGCCACATTTCGAGTGAAGGATGAGTGAGTAATGAGATGATCTAAATAGAGATTTCCCGATCTCTATTTATACTTGTTTGACATGCCTAAAATACTTATAAGACCGACTTGTCTAACTCAACCTAATAACCCCAGTTACATTAAATCCGGGCTGACACCCACATCAGGTAGTCTAATAACCCATCGGCAAGTTAAACCACTTGCGACACTTGTCAATACAAATGACAACACTTCCGTATAGAGGTATAACACATCTCTATAGGAATACAATAAATATATGTAAGAAATACATTCCGAAGTTACATATACTTCAACATATTGCAATGCATCATTAGACCTACTAAAGGTCTCTATCATTGCATCCAAATTGGATGCAAGCATAAGATGCCTATCATCAACAATAGTTATTGAGGCTCGAATTTCTCTGAGCCTCTAAATTTCTCTTTGGATTTTTGAGTGTGCATCCATGGTTGTCACTGCAATCAAAAAATAAAAAAACAAATCATTCGAAACGTATACATGTACTATAATGACATCTCTCAAAAATAAAAATAAAATGTACAAACTTTGTGCAAGAATGAATACATTGCAAACATAAATATCATCTCAGGCATACATTACAATCATAAATATCATTTCATATGACCATTGCAAGCATACATTATGGGTCCTTGCGGGAATACGGGTGTAGACCATGCGGGCATAAAGACCATGATGATGTAGCAAAGATATGTATTTTTATTAGTTAAGGATAACATGGAAATAAAAATATCATTTGACTTATTTGAATTAATAAAAACAAAAAGACAAGTCGGCCTTCTAAATACATGGAAAGGAGAAGTATAAATGAAAAAAAAGATGGTTGTGCTTTTTGTGTGGTGAGTGTGGAGAATTCGGGAGATAGAGGAGAGATCTGATCTCGAGGGTCAGGAAGATGATGATAGTTTTTGGTGAAGGAGCAGCAACAGGTGGAGCAGTAAAACAATATCTCTTTCTATATTTTATTCCGGGTTAAACTAAGGCAGCATATTGATGGACAGAATGAAGACATGCTGGTAGAATGATGAAGAGATGACTGATGATATGGGCAGAATGTTGTGATGTGCATATGGACAATGTAAAGTGTATGAATGGAGATATGGCAGCAGATTGATATGACATGAATAATGATGACATAATGAAGATGTGATCTGATTGGTGATATTTGCTAAGGGACAGAATGAAGTTATATTGCATAATGAGTGCTTGATGAGAATGATTAAGTGCTTTGGAAACAAACAAGGGCTTATGGTTGATGATGTATGTAATCTCCAGACTTAAGAAGAGTCTGAAATATCATTTGTAAATATATGGTTCTTGGGGTGTTGGTGCATCCCAGTCAGTTGCAGTTGACAAAATTATCTTGTGGTTGGTTCCACTTTGGGTTGTAGCCCATTCTGGAGATTATAGTCTCCAATTATAAAAAGTTTACAAAGCTTATATCTTGTCTCTTATAATGTGTTGATGATAATGTGTCTTTCTTAATGAACGACATGTGATATAGTTTATTGATGAATATGATATTAAAGTGAATTTATAATTAATGATATATATTTGAGAGAAGAATTTGAAATTATTAATAAGTGCAAGCTCACTGATTCACCCCCCCCCCCCCCTCTTAGTGATCCATTGTGTCTAACATCTTGGAGGTGAAGGAGGTGTTAGCACTCGGATTTTCCTTGGGCTGTATCAAAGAAATCCCGAGGTAACCTATTTCAAACCAATCTTTAGACTGAAAGTTGGCCTCCTTCAGCCAGAGAGGGCTCTCTCGGCAAATCTGCCATCCAATGTCACCACGACAGCAGTTTGACAATGAAACTCAAGGGCCAATTTGTAAAATAAATAAAAACTTAAAGATTTTTAATGAGGTGGCTAGATCAACATGAACAGGATACCATTGGGCAATGGAGTCGAGAAAACAAAAAAATATAGACCAGCAGTTAAACAAATATTTTCATACAAAGGCAAGATAGCTGTCTTATTACAGTCAATAAGATTTTTGCAGGTGATAGGGAAAGAAATAAAGACAGTCCATTAACAGCAGGCATCAATTTTCAGATGAATCTACCGTTAATTTTAGAGAAATAAATGGATGCTCAGAAGCGAATAAATCGAGGCATAGAAATATGAATCTCAATCTATTATGAACGTTCATCTAAGCATAGAAGAAAACGACATAATGAAAGGAATAACGCAGAAAGTAAACTTGCACGATTAGAGAAAGGGAAAAGGTACAGACTGCAATTTTTAAACAACACATGAATCTTTTATGAAAAATCTGCTCATTTCTGAGATCTGTATTAATTTCTGAAAACCCTGCAAAACACCCGAAATGGGTCTCTCCTTACAGAAAATCCAACCCCTTACATGTTTTTTACATATCAATATATAGAAAGACGGCCTATACCTAATCTTGAATTCAAAACCTAACTGAAACTCTAAAAATAGAAACAGTTACAACTTATTTTTTTATTTCAGGAAGTAAATTTGCTGAAAAATAGGCTCCAAAGACCTGGCTGTATATCTCAAATGGAGATACCTGTGTACATTTTGAGAGAGGTTTTTGTAACTGGGAACGTGCTAAAGAAAAACCTCTTTCAGTTTCTGAAAATTCATCTTCATTTGGAAGAACCAGCTCTTTGAAGTTGATGGCTAAAACAGTAAACTGAAATTCTGGAAAATTGCCCCGTGAAGATGACTTCGATTCTCTTAAACCATAACACCTGTGTAAACACTGAGAGAGGTTTTTGAATACTGGCCCGTGCTGAAGAAAAACCTCTTTCAGTTTCTGAAAATTCTTCTCGGTTTGGCGGAAACAGCTTCTAGAAAATGGTGATTAAAACAGGCATTTTCTCAAAAACGTGTTATACTTAACCCATTTGATTTTCTTTATGGAATATATCCCACATTGGTTGAGCGGGAAATGATCGTGGTGTTTATATACCTCGCCGCGCACAACACCTAACAACACAAAGCACGTGCTATTATACTTCCCTTCTCCGTGAATGGTGGTTCCGCGTGGGCGGAAGGTGGTTTATAATACCACCGTCGCATGATCCGGATGAATAATAATGCGCCACGTGCTCCCGTGGTATTTAGTCCGCGACCGCTTTATAATTTTAAACTTCGAGCTAGTTGAGTGAGCGGAATGAATAGTAGCCGCTTATCCAAACTTTGTCTTTTTCAAAGTTTTAATTTGAGATTTTTTGAGATTCGTGCCAAGACTTTGGTGATTGGGTTTGAATATTAATATAAAATATTTATATTAATAACTATAAACTTTTAAATTTTTAAACAAAGACTTGGGCATTTTGGAGATCCGCTATCTTTTAGCCATTCCACCATTTTAGAGCTTCACTAACTATTTTAGAGATTCACCAGTGCTTTATCCGCCTAATTTGACCATATTGGCCAAATTTAGAAGCCCAGTCAATTCATTTATATGCTCTGCTAAATATAGAATTTTTCCACATTTCCATAATGGGTGGTTCCGCGCGGCGCTATAGTGGTTTCCAATACCACTCCATCACATGCGCGGATGAATAGATATCGGACACGTGCCTTGGTGGTATTATGTCCGCTACCACCTTCCACCGTTTGCTGACGATTACTTTGGCGACGCGGGATTGATATTAGCCGCAGATCTTGATCCATAAAATCTCCGCCGTCGGAACTTGACTGGGGTTTAACCTTTCCACAAATTTGCTGGTGGACTTTATAAATATGGGTTTTTATAATGTATTTTTTGTATAAAAACCTTCATTTCAACCCTTTTGTAATAATTTCTTCTCTTTTAGGTCATTTTAGCAAAAACTCTAGGTTTCTTCAGATCTGGTGTCAACAACTGGCTCCAACTGGGGATGCTATCCTCCCTGTGAGGTAGCAAAGAACACCGTAGACCATGTGCCTGACCATTGGGCGGCTCCCAATCCTGAAAACTGCAACCTGTAACCTGTGTCCTGTATATTATATCCTGTATCCTGTAACCAGTCCTCTATCCAAAGCTGTAACTGAAAACCATTTAACTATAGAAAACTGAAAACTCACATGCTGAAACTGAACTGAAAACACTACTGTACATACTGAAGACTGCTTGCGTGGCAAACTTATTTCTCCTACCTACCCTACCTTTAGAATGTCAAAGACTTTCCATCAATCAAGTAATTCGGAAACACCAATAAAGCCAATCCATTAGGTGTTCAAACAAGCTAACTCCTTTGCCGTGTTCGAAATAAGCCAATAACAGAAAATATGACAGTATAGGCAACCACTGATAATCTTTATTCTCAAAATAAAAACCCAGCTGCAAATCGAAACTGAGAAATTTCTTCATATACTCAAGTATAGGATCAAAAAAGATACATGTTATTTGAAGTACCTTTGGACTTTTTGCAAATTGACGGGAGAGCTGGAATAATCTTTCTTCCTTAACATTCTTTTCCAGAAATGAATGATTATCCTCATAATCTAATGCATCCTCAAATAGAAAACACTCTGCAAGATCATTAAATATGACAGCTCTATCTTTTTGATGAAAGAAACTGGTGTCTAATAGCTGATTTTCTTGCGACGGATCGTCTTCAAAAATGGATTCCTTCATAAAAACATCATGATTGTCATCATTCAAATTCAGATTTACATGCCCAAAACTGGAAGAAGATTGACTTACATATCCCGGACTATGTGAAGACTGCAAATCTGTATTAGCAGGGGTCGTAGCATGACTCTGCAGGAGCCGATCTATTTCTTCTTCTGTTAAAAGAGGAGGTGGCTTGTGCATTTTCTGAATCAAACAACTATCATTTTCCTTCTCTTCTGCAGATTGATGATGATGCTGGATGTATTCTTCATTCGTACACAAAGGAGCAGATGAATCATCATTTGTTTCTGAATAGAGCTTATGGGAATCTACTATTATTTCTTCATTGATCTTATCTACAGCTAGCTCCTCTTGTTCATCATGGCCATGGACTTGCGAAGAAAAATGATAAAATATTTCAGACATGTCTTCATCATTCATACCTTCCAGATCTTCATCAATACTTTCAAGGTATTGTATGAAACCCTCAAACTGATCACAGCAATCTTCCACTAAAGACAAAGCTGGAAAATCTACTGCATAATGCTCATAAAATGCTATGTGAAAATCTTTTAAAGAAAACAAGCTACCAGGTCTTAAACTTTCATACCAATCCCTTGCTTTTCCTTCTAAAGAAGCCATGAACATCTTCATAAGACAGTCCTCATGAAACCTAATCTTCAGCTTGTGTATATGCGCATGAAATTTGATTAAATGTAAAGCAGCATTATCACTGTTTTCATCTCTGAATTTAGGCAAATAAGACTGCCAATCTATTTTAGGAATTTGATTCGGAAAACCGGGAATATGAGACCTGCTCATAGGAGCATACCTTCTTAATAACGAGGCCATCTTGAAATACTGGAACTGTAGATTCTGATTTGAAAACTGAGGAGACTTAGCCTGTGAACCAATGCAAAACTGGATTTCTTTAATGTGGAGTCGCCATGAAATTTCTGAAAACTGGATTCTTTGAAGATGGAGTCGCCAGGTGAAAGATGCACAGCCTGTTTGATATCTGACCGTTGTTCACCATCAACAATCAAATCTGCAACTTTGTCGTTCATACCCAGGGAAAATGAAACCCTCGTTCCCCGGCAACGGCGCCAAAATGTTAGCACTCGGATTTTCCTTGGGCTGTATCAAAGAAATCCCGAGGTAACCTATTTCAAACCAATCTTTAGACTGAAAGTTGGCCTCCTTCAGCCAGAGAGGGCTCTCTCGGCAAATCTGCCATCCAATGTCACCACGACAGCAGTTTGACAATGAAACTCAAGGGCCAATTTGTAAAATAAATAAAAACTTAAAGATTTTTAATGAGGTGGCTAGATCAACATGAACAGGATACCATTGGGCAATGGAGTCGAGAAAACAAAAAAATATAGACCAACAGTTAAACAAATATTTTCATACAAAGGCAAGATAGCTGTCTTATTACAGTCAATAAGATTTTTGCAGGTGATAGGGAAAGAAATAAAGACAGTCCATTAACAGCAGGCATCAATTTTCAGATGAATCTACCGTTAATTTTAGAGAAATAAATGGATGCTCAGAAGCGAATAAATCGAGGCATAGAAATATGAATCTCAATCTATTATGAACGTTCATCTAAGCATAGAAGAAAATGACATAATGAAAGGAATAACGCAGAAAGTAAACTTGCACGATTAGAGAAAGGGAAAAGGTACAGACTGCAATTTTTAAACAACACATGAATCTTTTATGAAAAATCTGCTCATTTCTGAGATCTGTATTAATTTCTGAAAACCCTGCAAAACACCCGAAATGGGTCTCTCCTTACAGAAAATCCAACCCCTTACATGTTTTTTACATATCAATATATAGAAAGACGGCCTATACCTAATCTTGAATTCAAAACCTAACTGAAACTCTAAAAATAGAAACAGTTACAACTTATTTTTTTATTTCAGGAAGTAAATTTGCTGAAAAATAGGCTCCAAAGACCTGGCTGTATATCTCAAATGGAGATACCTGTGTACATTTTGAGAGAGGTTTTTGTAACTGGGCATGTGCTAAAGAAAAACCTCTTTCAGTTTCTGAAAATTCATCTTCATTTGGAAGAACCAGCTCTTTGAAGTTGATGGCTAAAATAGTAAACTGAAATTCTGGAAAATTGCCCCGTGAAGATGACTTCAATTCTCTTAAACCATAACACCTGTTTAAAAACTGAGAGAGGTTTTTGAATATTGGCCCGTGCTGAATAAAAACCGCTTTCAGTTTCTGAAAATTCTTCTCGGTTTGGCGGAAACAGCTTCTAGAAAATGGTGATTAAAACAGGCATTTTCTCAAAAACGTGTTATACTTAACCCATTTGATTTTCTTTATGGAATATATCCCACATTGGTTGAGCGGGAAATGATCGTGGTGTTTATATACCTCGCCGCGCACAACACCTAATAACACAAAGCACGTGCTATTATACTTCCCTTCTCCGTGAATGGTGGTTCCGCGTGGGCGGAAGGTGGTTTATAATAGCACCGTCGCATGATCCGGATGAATAATAATGCGCCACGTGCTCCCGTGGTATTTAGTCCGCGACCGCTTTATAATTTTAAACTTCGAGCTAGTTGAGTGAGCGGAATGAATAGTAGCCGCTTATCCAAACTTTGTCTTTTTCAAAGTTTTAATTTGAGATTTTTTGAGATTCGTGCCAAGACTTTGGTGATTGGGTTTGAATATTAATATAAAATATTTATATTAATAACTATAAACTTTTAAATTTTTAAACAAAGACTTGGGCATTTTGGAGATCCGCTATCTTTTAGCCATTCCACCATTTTAGAGCTTCACTAACTATTTTAGAGATTCACCAGTGCTTTATCCGCCTAATTTGACCATATTGGCCAAATTTAGAAGCCCAGTCAATTCATTTATATGCTCTGCTAAATATAGAATTTTTCCACATTTCCATAATGGGTGGTTCCGCGCGGCGCTATAGTGGTTTCCAATACCACTCCATCACATGCGCGGATGAATAGATATCGGACACGTGCCTTGGTGGTATTATGTCCGCTACCACCTTCCACCGTTTGCTGACGATTACTTTGGCGACGCGGGATTGATATTAGCCGCAGATCTTGATCCATAAAATCTCCGCCGTCGGAACTTGACTGGGGTTTAACCTTTCCACAAATTTGCTGGTGGACTTTATAAATATGGGTTTTTATAATGTATTTTTTGTATAAAAACCTTCATTTCAACCCTTTTGTAATAATTTCTTCTCTTTTAGGTCATTTTAGCAAAAACTCTAGGTTTCTTCAGATCTGGTGTCAACAGGAGGTAAAAAAATATGTGGTAGTTCATCTTAGAAACAAAGTAAGCGGTGTGTCTACAAAGGAGGGGAATCTAGTCCCTTGGGGTTTGGGGGATGATGTAAAATACATCATGTCATTGGGTTGGATTCACAAGCATTGGTTGGACATTTTTAGGGTAAAAGAATGTGTGGGAAAAAAACATAGGGTTTGGTTGAGTCAAGTCTAGAAACCAAGCCTAGGTTATAGTCCATAGTTCCTCCTCCTAGCCAAATGGTGGATGGTTTTTTTTTCCAATTTGAAATAGATGTGGAAAAAATATTGGTGTTGGGATTCAATTTCCAATTTCCATTTTAGTTTTTTTTCAAATCCCTTATTGCTTGGGTGGATGTAAAATTCATTAAGGGGATTGATAGTAGGGAGGAATTAACATATGTTAAATAACAAATTTTAAATTTTTTAGTTTTGGAATTTCATTTACAAAGATTTTTAATTTAGGGAAACATAAAAAATTATATTTTTAATGATGAAATGAGGCAAGCATTTGGATGCTTACCTTTCCAATCCTCCTCGCAATATGAAATCTCCCTTGCTGAGCTTCGAAATCTCCCTTGTTAAGCTTCTCCAATGCATTTTTCCAAGCTGAAATCGCTCAAGCATTCCGGTTTTGAGTGTGAAATTTAGTTCACACCAAGATTTGATCAAAAAATTACACACTCTCACAAATATCTCACACAACTAGTCAAAGACACAGAAAATTACTCACAAATACATACAAACTGTATTAACTCTCATGAATAAAATACAATCAGGCAACCTTTGGAAAGTAATAGGATGTTGTTATATAACATTACAACATATATTAGAATGGCTAGATATGCAAGTCACTCCAAAGTGGCAAGTGTGTTCTCAAAGTCACTCCAAAGGGTCATGAATTTCTGAATTAGTGACCTGTAGTTGATGTGTGATGAAAAAAATTCCAAATCCCCAAAATGGAAAGAAGAAACATCATAGAGGATGTGTGGTCCAAAAAACAAGTTTCCCTAGTTGACTAGCTTTCCCTCCATAGGTAAAAAACAGTAAAACTAAGGAAGGCGCCTTTTCCACCAGAATCTTTCAGAAATGTGCCCAAGTGGTATAGGAAGCTTGTGGTACACACTTGGAATTCTTGTGGTCTACACAATGGATCAAATGACAATCATATAGTCTAATACATAGGAATTAATCATAAATGATTAATTAATGCTACCAATGTATTTAAATGACATAGATAGGAAGATTTAATATTCCAACACCCCCCATAAATCTGAATTTGTGTTCAAAATATAAGAAAATATAAATACTAAGGGCCCGGTAACAAAACTTGGTCACCCTGATAAATATTGTCAGTCCACAAAACAAGGATAGAAGGAAAAAGTCACGGGAAAAACCTTCCCTCAAAAAATGGACATATCAAAATTGAAGGATTGTTGATCAACCCTTCACTCCACCACATGTTCATCCATCCCAAGAAGTGATCTAAGATAGTTGAATGCCTTATTAGTAAAAGATTTGGTGAAGATGTCTGCAGTTTGCTCACCTGTTGGGAAATACTACAAATCAATGATCTGGTCATGCACTAATCCTCTGATGTAGTGCATATGTATCTCAATATGCTTGGTCCTCTGTCTCTATACTGGATCACTTAAGACTCTTATAGCACTCTGGTTTTCACAAAAGATGACAGTAGGAGTACTAAAAGCAATATCAAACTCTGAAAGAATACCCTGCAACCATACACACTGAGTAGCAGCATTCACTGCTCCTCTATACTCGGCCTCTGCTGAAGATAGTGCAATGGCACTATGTTTCTTGCTGGACCAACAAAATGGACCACTTCCAAGCATAAATACAAATCCATATGTGGATTTCCTGTCAAGGCTATCACCAACCCAATCTGAATCAGTGAAGCCAAGAAGATCTAGGCTAGAATATGCAACATAGTGAATCCCATCAGTCTTGGTGCCCTGCACATAGTGCAAAATTATTTTTGCAGCCCTCCAATGAAGCTCATGTGGCTGCTACATGTATCCTGATGCCACACTCACAACATAAGCAAGATAAGGTTGAGTGTGAGTCAAGTATAACAAGTTGCCTATACAAGGTGTTGTCAACCAATGGTGCAGATTCTGCTTCTTCCATTCGAACTCCTAAAAGGAATGGAGTCTTAGAAGGCTTGCAATTATCCGTCTTGAACTTCTTTAACAGATCAGATGCATATTTGGACTGAGATACCTTTGTTCCATTCTTTGTTTTAGAATTTCAAGCCCCAAAAATTGCTTAAGAAGTCCCAAGTCACTCATGGAAAAATCTTAATGCAAAGCAGTCTTTAATGAAGCTATTTGATCAGTAGAGCTACCTGTGATTAGTAAATCATCAACATACAGCACTATAATCATTATTGAACCATCAATCAGCTTCATATAAACATTTGGATCAGATTTGCATCCATATAAGGTCTTCTTCAACCTGCACACATAGTTAGGATCTGATGTATACCCTTCTGGCTGCTGCATATAAATATTCTTCTCAATATACCCATGGAGGAATGCACTCTTGACATCCATATGGTGCACTTCCCAACGCTTGGATGTAGAAATTGCCAGAACTAGTCTTATCGAATCCTTATGTGCAACTGGTGCAAAATTCTCATTGTAGTTAAGGACTTGGACATGTGAAAATCCTTTTGATGCCATCCTATCCTTATATTTCACTTCTGTACCATCAACTGCACATTTTGTTTTGTAGATCCACTTACAGTACCTTACCAATTTTATGCCTGTGGGGAGCTTGACTAGCTCCCATGTTTCATTCTTCTGCAATGAATTAAACTCCTCATCCATGGAATCCTTCCATATTGGGTCATGTGAGGCTTCCTCATATGTCTGAGGATCAGAATCTACCATCATATAACATTTCTCAAAAGGTATGGGTCATTCACATTGAGAGCAGTCTCAAATTGTGATCTAGTCCTCCTTGTGTCCTGAGGATTTCCCACTAGTTCACTTGCTACTTGCAAAGTCTTAGCAACCCATTTAGGATTTGTTGGTGAATTAGAATATGCAATAAAATGGTCCTCATCATCAGAAATATCAGAATAAAAATTTTTGATAGGGGCATCACTTACTTCTTCAGGTGGTGGTGAAGCTGGTTCTCCAATTTCAACTCTCTAACAGGGCTCTTCCTCAAACTGAACACTCCTTTCTATGAAGGATTTTTGAGTGCTCATGTTCAGAAACTTATACCCTTTGGAGTCCTTTGAATATCCAAAAAAAAACACATGGTTGGATTTGGGGCTGCATATCCCTCCTCTTTTAGAGTGGAATCCTAGCCCAAACCTTTGAGCCAAAAATACTGAAATGAGAGATATCAGGTTTGTGCCCTGTCCAAGCCTCAAAATGAGTGATACCTTTGAGAGCTTTGTGTGGCACTTTGTTCTAATTGTATGTGGCACAATTTATTGCCTCAACCCATAGCTTGGGAGATAATGACTTTGCATCAAGCATACATGTGGTCATTTTCTTGAGAGACCTGTTTTTCCTCTCAGCAACCCCATTCTACTGAGGTATATATGGAACTCTGTGTTGCATCTGAATGCCTGAAGAGGCACAAAATTGCTGAAACTATGATTTCACATATTCACCACCATTATGATATCTGATAATTTTAATATGCCTACTAGACTAGTTCTCAACTAAGGCTTTGAATAGCTTGAACAGACCAAAAACCTCATATTTTAGCTTGATGAAATAAATCCAACAGTACCTGCTAAAGTCATCTATGAATATGAGGATGTACTTGGCATGGTTCAAAGACTCATGAGGAAATGGACCTGATATGTCAGAGTGAATAAGCTCCAATGGTATAGAGGTTCTCTCAGTAGTGGATCTCCCATACTTATGCTCAGGGTGTTTTCCTAGGATGCAAGATTGACAGACACCTTTGGAAAATCTGATATTGGGCAGCCCTATAACCATTTCTTTCTCATGAAGTTGAGAAATATATTTATAATTCAGATGGCCAAATATTTCATGCCATAATTTACTTGACTCATTGGCATGGGTTAAAAGAGCAAAAGGTGAGGAATATGGAACAAAGTGAGAAAACTTGTAAATTCTAGAGCTGTGATCAGCAGTGCCTAATGCAACAATTTTGCCTGTTGAAATTTCAGCTATCTCAACATCATTTGGGGTAAAGGTTACTCTCTTGGGAAGCCCTGTATGGGTCATATGATAGACTGACAATAATTTTGCAGCAAGTCTAGGTACATACAAGACATTATTGAATGAACCAAACTCAAGATCTATGCTACCTTTGCCTTTGCTAGATGTTTCAGAATTGTCACCCAATACAATATTTTGACCACTGGAAGAGTCAAGTGAGGTGAAAAAATTACTTGTGGACACCATGTGTCTTGAAGCTCCAGGATCAATAATAAATGAGGTAGTCTTGGATGTTCTTGCCATCAGTGCATGTACTCTCTCCTTATCATTAGAATTTTTTCCTCCATCCTTCCTCCTTGCACTCTTTGGAAGAGGAATGTTGGCTTTCTCCAGGAGTTGAGCCATTTGGTCAATAGTCTTCTTCATGTAATAGATTTCAGGATGAAATCCCTTGCTTCAATAATTTCACTTTGTCATCTCATTTTTCTTATTTGGATTCCTCTTGAAATTTGATGAGTCTTCATTAACTTTCTGCTTTGCTTTCCTCTCACCGGTGGGCTTCTTGAAATTGCCTTTCTTCTTCCCTTTCGAACCCTTTGAATCTCCAACATTCAGATAGTGGTATTTGGATGTATTTTTAATGGCTCCCATCAAGACCAATTTTTCTTGTTCTTGTGTCAAATACTCTATGAATTCTGATAGTGTCGAGCTCTTCCAATTTTTAATTGCCTTCCTTGTGGTATGGAAGGTCGAGACAAAGATTGAGTAGTCGCCTCGCGGCCAAGTTTGGAGAGAATGGCCAAAAATAATTGCTCATCCTTTTTTTCAATACCACATTGCTTTAGATGCAATACAAGTGATTTTAATTTGGAGAAGAAATCCAGTAGAGTATCGAAATTATGTGGACTCAATGCAACTAGTTCATTATCTAGTTGGTGGCCCCTTAATTCATCGGTATTTCCAGACAATTCTTGAAGTTTCAACCAAACTTCATTGGGAGAGGTAAGACCATCAAGATGGAATAGATTTTCCATGGATGTAGTGAGAGACAATAGCCCATAAGCTTCATCTATTCAATTATGCCACTTTGATTTCTCAACTGTTGAGGTTGGCTCAACTTTAGTTGCCATAGTCACTCCATAGAGCCCTTTGCTCCTCAGTATGATCTCCATCTGTGCCTTCTAGTAAAAATAATTGAATGGAGTGAGGATGATCTACTGTGACTGATCCATGGCAGCTCTGAAATTAATTTTGGAATGATTTGGGTGTGCCTAAAGCTTGCTTGCTGCGCCTTCTTGATGGTAGAATGAGCCCTGTGGATGAATTACTGCGCCTTCCTTGAGATTGGTTGGATCCTGCAAGACAATAGAATGAGAAAGCAATAGATTGATATCTCTGATACCATGTGAAATTTAGTTCACACCAAGATCTAATCAAGAAATTACACACCCTCACAAAGATCTCATACAACTATTCAAAGACACAGAAAATTACTCACAAATACATACAAATTGTATTAACTCTCATGAATAAAATACATCATCCAACCTTTGGAAAGTAATAGGATGTTTTTATATGACATTGAAACATATATTCGAATGGATAAATATGCCATTTGTATCCTCATATCATCAGACTTACTAAAATTGTGCAAATCCCCCCTAGGTGGCAAGTGTGTTCTCCAAGTCACTTCAAAGGATCACGAATTTCTGAATTAGTGACCTATAGCTGATGTGTGATGAAAAACAATGCCATATCCAAAAAATGGAAAGAAGAAACATCATAGTGGATGTGTGGTCAAAAAAACAAGTCTCCCTAGTTGACTAGCTTTTCCCTTATAGGTAAAAAGCAGTAAAAAGAAGTAAAACTCAGCAAGGCGCCTTTTCCACCAGAATCTTATCCATAATATTTTATAAATGCGCCCAAATTGCCTAGGAAGCTTTTAGTCCACACTTGGAAGTCTTGTGGTTCCCCCAATGTTTCCTTGTGGTCCACACAATGGCTCAAATGGCAATTATCTAGTCTAAAACATAGGAATTAATCATAAATGATTAATTAATGCTACCAATGTATTTAAATGACATAGATAGGAAGATTTAATATTCCAACATTGAGTGGCTAAGTAGTGGTCGTGGTATGTGGAATGCTTATTTTTTTTGGTTATATTAACCAAAATGCGTGCACGTTATTGTGATACATAACGTGTGCGCGTTATGTATCAATAATGCAGGCACGTTTTGGAATCATATCCTACATGTTAATTGACATGGCAGGGTCAGAGTCCACCCATGCCTAGTTCTAAGCAATGCGCACGCGTTTTTAATTTACACAATTCTAGCGCGTTTTGTGAATGCACAATTGTACCTAAAGGGTCCCTCAACTTCGTGCGAGCGCCCTATACATAGTAAAGTATTTCTTCATCCTAGATAGTGAAGCTCAATCTTCTTCTCCATTTTTGACTTCACCGTCAAAGGTAGGAGGTTCTATCTTTTTAAATTCCCCTATTATCTATTGATGGATATGTAACTTCGGAATGTATTTCACATATATGTATATTGTATTCCTATAGAGATGTTATTATTCCTCTATACGAAAGTGTCATCATTTATATTGTAAGTGTTGTAACTTATACTTGATGGGTTATTAGACCACCTTGTTGGGGTTGGCTCTGTATAAGTCATGTGGGTCAAAGGGTTATTAGACCACCCTATTGGGGGTCGGCCCAGTTAATATTATGTTATGTGGTTAAGTTAAGGTCGACCTAGTAAAGGTTATTAGGCAAGTCAAGTCAAGTATAAATAGAGTGCGGGAGGCACTCTATTTCATCATTCTATTCTCACACACACTCTTTGGAGAGTGGCGCACTTGTGGAGGAGGAGAAGCTAGTGCTAGGAGATGTCTATCTCTTATGCTTGGGTTGTATAATTTCTCTATCTATCTCTGAGGAAGTTATTGGGGTTTTTCACCTTTATGGTTTTCCCCAAGTAAACTCTGTGTCTATTGTGTGCTTGCATTATTATGTCCATGATTAATATGTTGTATATATTCTATACATGTTGTTCTCTCAGTTAAGATCCTAGATCAGATTGAAGTAAATTCCGAAAAACTAACATGGTATCAAAGCTAGCCTGAAAGAAGGCTTGGTATGGCATGTATGACACTTGTTGCAATTGTGAAGCTAGGGCTTGATATAGAAAAAACCAGTCATCATAGCACTTTCTCTATAAATATAGTTCGGCAAGGCTTTAGGGTCTAAAAATCATACAGCGAGAAGCTAAGATCCCCATGTACCTTGTGTCCAAAGAAAAACCTCTAATTAGTTGTACTTTGTGATTTATGATCTGTACAATATAGGGTTTCTGCCTCTTCCAGATCTCAGTCATAAATAGGTGACCTTGGAAAACAGGTCATAACTTGGGCTAGGAAGCTCCAAATGAAATTTAGTAAAATGTGACAGGTAGAGCATGGACTTTAATTTCTCAGGTAACTTTTTCAGAGGCTGAAACTGAACCAATGACATGTGGAATGTCATACAAGTTCACTTTCCTGTTTTATCCCATAAACAGGTCACGTTGCGACAATTGGCATAAATCTCTCTTAGAGAATCCATTTGATGTCAAACCTATGGGGTTGGAAAGACGACAGGTTGGGCTATCATAGGAAACATTTTCAGATGTTGTGGATTGAAAAGTTTGGAGTTACACCAGAAACAATCAGGTACATATTTCTATCAAAACAGAATTATTTCTTAGCACCTTCATTCATAGCTTCCAGAATTTAGGGTTTCGGAGAAAGTTGGAATTTTTGTAATCGAAGACTACGGCTGAACTCTACTCATCAAAATTGAAATTTAGAGACCAAGATCATAATTTTTTTTTGGGCAGAAGGCTGGGCTTGATCAGACCCTAGTTCGGGACTTTGATTAGAAAAGTGAAAAATTAGGGCTTCTGCAAAAATGGAAATTTTTGAAATCTGTGACCACGGCTAGAAGATCCTCAGAAAAATAGAAGCTTAGAGATTTGGATAAAACCTTTTGATTGGGCAGAAGGGTGGGATTTATCAATCCCTAGTTTGGGGTCATGTCCAATGAATCTGGAAGTTTCAAAGGCAAATTTGAGGGGTGAAACTTTGCATTTTTCAAATTATGAGTATACCAGCTTGATCAGCTCATGAAGGTGCATATTTCTATCCTTTCGGAAGTTTGAAATTCCAAGTTTGAATTTTTAGGGTTTCTCTGACAAACCCTAATCGAGCTCCAGATCCAGTTCCTGCAAATCAAGTGGATTGGGTTAATCCTAGAAGAGAATGGATTGGTCACCTGCATAAGTGAAGAAGTTCCTGTTTCAGAGGGAGATGACGCTAAGGCCTTACATAAGAAGATTACAAGCAATCTCGACAGGTATGACTCATCTAGGTATGTTTCGAGATTTGTTCATGATTAAGTTTATGGTATGTTTGTCTTTATGTTATTACGGTTAGTACAATCTTGATTAAATTTAGACTTCTTGTATCACCTTAATAAAATTATGAATGCATGATAGAAGATATTCATTGATTAGGGTGTTGACACTTATGATTGTACTAATGCATTATGGTGTTGTATGAGGTTTATGTTGTCGACTAACATGAAAGGTACACCAAGAAAGACAAATCATGTTCTAGTTCAAGAACATATGATCATGATGACATAAGGACAAAGATTCATCCATTGTCATGAATCACTTAAAAGATCTATTTGCGAGGTATGTATAACTTGGTTCTATAATGGTTAACCTATGAGATATGCAGGTTACTAGCACAAGTCATTGAAGAGAACAAGAAGACATCAAGTGGGTATGTTAGACATAACTAGCTAACATACCAAACCAAGTATGTTTTTCCTATATCAAGTTAGAATCCTACCTTGTGTTAGGATCCCTTATATAAGTATACTTGGTATGATTGGTTATGTTTATTCATAAAGTTAGAAATGTAAGTAATCAAGGGTTTATGCATTTTATGTCTCTTATCTTGATTGATGATTTAACTAACCAGAAGAGTCCTATGATCAAATAAGAATATGCATGAGTAAAAGAAGACTTCCTTGAAACCTTGAATAATAATGTTTATTATCTGTGTTTGAAATGATCATGACTATACATGTTTAAGATTATTGTGTTTTGATAGTATTAAGATTATACTAATGAATGTGTGATTATGTATGAGACCTCGAGGATAATACAATGATAATACTAATAAGCATGCATAGTGATGGATATAAGTTCAAGGACAAGTAATCCAGGAAGCAAAGATCAAGAAGGAGCACACTTCGGTAGTTTCTGCAAGGATGCAGATATTCAGAGGCAGTTGACCACTTCTCACAGTCCACATCAAAATGGAGTTGCAGAAAAGAAGCAAAGACTGAGAGGGAGTCAACCCAACAAACAAACAAAGATAAGTATTTGAATTATCATTCCTTGCATATTTTATTGTTTAAATAATACTGTTCAATAATGTATATACTCATGTTCCTAGAATTAGGTTGTGTATTATGCATATTAGAATAGTTGCATTGATGAATAGTATACTACTAATATACATGGGTAAGTGGCCTATGGCCCTGTACAACATTCCATTGCTACTTATTTAGAATGAAACCTATTTGCGGACATGTTGGGAGTTGTGCACACACTTAACAATGTTCTGGTAGAGATTGGAAGGCATCTAGAAAGTTACAGGATATGGATAAATGTTGTATTGAAGCATTGGATAAGATAATTGCATGACCGTATGAAATATTTCTTTATGTGTAAGAATTTGTTATGAAAGCTATGAGATGTTTTCTAATCATACAATTTAACTTGTTGTGTAGGAAGAATTGTATACCATCACCTACAAAAGAAGGACTACAACATTTGTTCAGCAACAAATTTATCTATTGAAAATATTGAAGATATTGAATTTTCCAGGATCTGGGAAGAATGCCATGATCGAGGAGTACCAGTCGATCATGAAGATGTTTGGGATGCAGTCCCAAGACCTAAAGGGGAGTCTGTAGTGACTTCCAAGAGGATCTACAAGATCAAGCATGCTGCAGGTGGTAGCATAGAGACTTTTTCTCCTGTAGCCAGATACACTTCCGTACTTGCTCTGGTTGTAGTGATGAAATGGAAGAAACACCAGATGGATTTCAAGACAGCTTTCTTGAATGGTGTAGTTGAAGAAGAAGTGTATGTGGAGAAACCACTTGGTTCTGAGACACATGACAGGGAGTCATATATGTGCAAAACTTGGTATGGTAGGATAGACAGCTTCCTATCCAGTTTGGGCTTTACCAAGAGTAAAGCAGATTCCAACCTTTACTACAAGGTTGAGGAAGGCAATCCAGTGATACTACTTTTTTATATGGATGACCTATTTATTATAGGTGAAGATAGATTGATTGCCAACACGTAGTGGAAGCTTGCTGCCGAGTTTGAGATGAAGAACTTGTGGACGATGCACTATTTTCTAGGTATGGAGGTGTGGCAGAGTGCAGATGGAATCTTCCTTGAACAAGGGAAGTATGCAGTAGAGATCTTGAAGAGGTTTGGGATGATGGACTACAAGGCCATGGCCACACCTATGGCATCAAACCTGAAGCTTCTGTGTGATGCTTCATCTGAGCTAATTAATATCACTATGTATCGTCAGATGATTGGGTCCTTGATGTACTTGACGAACACGAGACCATATATTTACTTTGCGGTGAACACAATGAGCCAGTTCCTGATGGATCCAAGGAGTGTTCACCTGGTTGCTGTAAAGCATATTTTGAGGTACCTGAAGGGTACAGTTAATTATGGGCTCAAGTCTGATGCAAATCAAAAGTTTAACCTATAGGGTTATGTTGATTCAGATTGGGTAGATAGTGCTGCAGATAGGAAGAGCACTTCTGGGTGCTGCTTTAGTATGGGATCAGGTGTGATCTCTTGGTTTAGTAGGAAGCAGTCATGTAGCATTGAGTATAGCCGAAGAAGAGTATGTTGCACCTTGTTCCGCTAGTTGTGAGGCAGTATGGCTTCAGAAGCTACTGTCTGAGTTATTTGATCTACTGCTGGAGGATACTGGTATATTTTGTGACAACTAGAGTTGTGTGAATATGTCTGAGAACCCATTGTTCCACGACAGGTCGAAACACATAGAGATCAAATATCACTATATCAGGGATATGGTGCAGAGAGGAACAGTGAAGCTCCTGTATGTTGCGACGGATGAGTAGATTGCAAATGTATTGACAAATCCACTAGCCAGAGTGAAGTTTGAGTACTTCAGAGAGAGCCTTGGTGTTCTTCAGATCGACGACACTTCGAGGAAGAAGTGATGGAGACATTTGTTATAGCCATTCCTAGCATGGTGGAAGGGTGATCCTTCACATGGTTGTGGATGTAAGCACTGGATGATGAGCATCAACATGATACTCCAGTTACTGCTCTGTATATGCATAAGGATGATCCTGGATATGATCAGTTGGATCATTTATATATATGTATGTACGCATCATGTTGGATGCTAGATATGATCAGTTGGATCATGGGTATGTATCTGTAGATGTATCACATGGATACATTGTATGATCAGGTAGATCATGTATGATGATATGTATCAGGAAGATACTATGTATGCATCAGGTGGATGCATTGTATGATCACCATGATCATGGATGACAAGCTTCAGGATGTTGCTCCAGATATGCATCAGGACGTTGCAGTGATGAGTATCAGGACGATACTCTAGATGATATGCATCAGGATGATGCTATGATGATGATCAGGATGATCATATGTATCAGGTGGATACATTACATAATTAGTTGGATTATGTGTGATGATTTTTGAAGACACAGATGCACATGAGCTTTTCGGACATGGTTGTAGATGTGTTCTCCCATGGTCGCGTTGTAATTGCTGGGCTTTTCCGACATGGTGGCAGATGTGTTCTCCCATTGCCATGTTGTAATTGCCAGGGCCATTCGAGCATGGTTGTAGATTTGTTCTCCCATGGCTTCGATATAAGTGTTGGGGCCATTCAAGCATGGTTATAGATGTGTTCTCCCATGGCTGCGATATAAGTGTTGGGGCCATTCGAGCATGGTTGTAGATTTGTTCTCCCATGGCAACAATATAAGTGTTGGGGCCATTCGAGCATGGTTGTAGATGTGTTCTCCCATGGCTGCGATATAAGTGCTGGTCCATTTGAACATTGTTGTAGATGTGTTCTCCCATGGCTGCAATATAAGTGTTGTGCCATTCTTGTATGGTTGTAGATGTGTTCTCCCATGGCATAGATGTAAGTGTTGTGTGATGTGCATCTGGGTTGTACTTCGTGAATGATGATCACGAGTATCAGCATGATACTGTGTGGCCGTGGACAGGTTGTGGAGTAGCATTTAAAAGGTCCTGGGAGATCCAATAGGTTGAGCTGTGTGCTCATAATCAGTCCTGGGATGCTCTTTTGAGGTTTTGTTGACTCACGTAATAAGTCATGAGGATTCCACAGTATGGCCATTAATGATGAATACTTATAGGTGGTGGGCCTACATCCAGTATGAAAAAGGACTGGCTCTGTAGAACTTCCTATGACGAGTAGATCGGAGATTGATTGAGATAGCAGTAGCAGTGACGATTACAATGATTCGCTGATGATGATCTAGAGAAGAAGACTTGTGCTAGAAGACCTGTGTCGAGAAATACCTTCCTAGTTAAGAGGGAGTGTTGATGTATATGTAACTTCAGAATGTATTTCACATATATGTATATTGTATTCCTATAGAGATGTTATTATTCCTCTATACGGAAGTGTCGTCATTTATATTGTAAGTGTTGTAACATATACTTGATGGGTTATTCGACCACCTTGTTGGAGTCGGCCCTGTATAAGTCATGTGGGTCAAAGGGTTATTAGACCACCCTATTGGGGGTCATCCATATGGATCAAAGGGTTATTAGACCACCCTATTGGGGGTTGGCCATGTGGGTCAAAGGGTTATTAGACCACCCTATTGGGGGTCGGCCATGTGGGTCAAAGGGTTATTAGACCACCCTATTGGGGGTCATCCCAGTTAGCATTATGTTATGTGTTTAAGTTAAGGCCGACCTAGTAAAGGTTATTAGGCAAGTCAAGTCAAGTATAAATAGAGTGCGGGATGCACTCTATTTGATCATTATATTTTCACACACACTCTTTGGAGAGTGGCGCACTTATGGAGGAGGAGAAGCTACTGCTAGGAGATGTCTATCTCTTATGCTTGGGATGTATCATTGATCTATCTATCTCTGAGGAAGTTATTTGGGTTTTTACCTTTATGGTTTTCCCCAAGTAGACTCTACGTCTCTTGTGTGCTTGCATTATTGTGTCCATGATTAATATGCTATACATGTTGTTCTCTTAGTTAAGATCCTAGATAAAATTGAAGTAAATTCTGAAAAACTAACATTATCTCATATTTATATTTTCTCTTTTTCCTTCATCTACTGTCAGAGCTATTACTAGAATATTTTAATCACTAGCTATAGGGATTTCATTAGAAGAAGGGCATTCGTAGGATGAGTCATCTCATTTACATTTCTTTTTACACTTATCCTTGGGTATTTCATTCAATTTAAATAGTAAAGCTTCATTAAGATCTTCTTGAGTTCTCATCACCCTTTCATGTTCGGTTTTAAAGTTGATAAGTTCAGCTTGTAAGTCTCTTACTATTTGTAGAATCTCATTTGAGTTATCATTAACATTATTATTATTATTGTTCCTCATCATTAAGTTCAACCCAAATAGGTGGGGTAGGGGATCATCTTCCATCCATTTCTTCCTACAATTTAGTAAAACAAATTTCTTCTATACAGGTAAGGAGAACATCATACAAACATCATTATTTTTCTCATAATGTGAATGGACACCATAAGACCAATTGTTGTAAATTAAGATCTGATACCACAATGGAACAATCCCAAAATACACCAAAAATTTGAAAAAAAAAAACAAAACAAAAAAAACGTTTTATTCTATGAACACTATCATTCTCAAAATTCACTTCAATTTCTTATATAATAAAAGGTTTAATTGATTAAACTTATCTAACTTCCTTTACAAATCCTCAACATAGGTAAAATGCAACTCTATAAAATCACAAAGCATAATTTTTTTGTTTAAATATTAAACTTCCTTTTTCTACGAGATAGGGCATCAAGTGATTACATTGAGCATTCAATATGTGCTTCTAATCATAATTTCTTTTAATACAAGGATAATTCTAAGAGTCCCTATTAAGGATGGTTTAACCATTACTCTATTTGATCTAGATGGATATCGGTGGCCACCCATCTATTCCGCTAGCTCAAAACAGTTTCCCATTTTGGCAATTTTCTAGTAATTTTTCTATGGTTTTTCGGGTCCTAAACTTCTGGGGCCGTTTTGAGGCCCTAAACGAAGATTTTTGTTGATTCAACGGAGCTAATTGTTGCTAATGGCATATCTTCTCCCATCAATCATAAGTTGTAAATATCGAATTGACAATTCCAACGGGATATCGAGTGCCCCAAACGAAGATCATATGCAAAATTTATGACCCCGTGAAGTTGATTGTTCAACTAACCACCTTGGGGCCACAAAATTTATGACAGTTCATCTTCTAGGGTTAGGTTTTTGGATGTTTTGGATTCTTTCCCTCATGCTTATGATAAATAGGCCCTTTCAACCTCTTTTTGTATTTATCTTGGCATGAATTAGCATAGCAGCCACATCTCTTCTGAGAGGTATCTACCACCTGTTAGTTTTTCAAAATTTACTTCAATCTGATCTAGGATCTTAACTAAGAGAACAACATGTACAACATATCTACATCATATCAATCATGGAAACAATAATGTAAGCACACAAGAGACACAGAGTTTACTTGGGGAAAACCATAAAGGTGAAAAACCCCAATAACTTCCCCAGAGATAGATAGAGAAATGATACAACCCAAGCATAAGAGATAGACATCTCCTAGCAGCAACTTCTCCTTCTCCATAAGTGCGCCACTCTCCAAAGAGTGTGTGTGAGAATAGATGAAATAGAGTGCCTCCCGCACTCTATTTATACTTGACTTGACTTGCCTAATAACCTTTACTAGGTCGGCCTCAACTTAACCAAATAACACAATTTTGACTGGGCCGACACCCAATAGGGTGGTCTTATAACCCTTTAACCCACATGGCCGACCCCCAATAGGGTGGTCTTATAACCCTTTGACCCACATGACTTATACAGGGTCGACCCCAACAAGGTGGTCTAATAACCCATCAAGTGTAAGTTACAACACTTACAATATAAATGACGACACTTTCATATAGAGGAATAATAACATCTCTATAGGAATACAAACACTTCCATATAGAGGAATAATAACATCTCTATAGGAATACAATATACATATATGTGAAATACATTTTGAAGTTACATATACATCAACACTCCCTCTTAACTAGGAAGGTATTTCTTGACACAGATCTTCTAGCACAAGTCTTCTTCTCTAGATTATCGTCAGCGAATCATCATCCTCGAATCATCGTCATCATCACTGCTGCTGCTATCTCAATCAATCTTTGAATCTGCTCGTCATAGGAAGTTCTACAAATCCAGTCCTTTTTCATACTGGATGTAGGCCCACCATCTGCAGGTCTTCATCATCACTGGCCATACTTGTGGAATCCTCAGGACTTATTATATATGTCGCAAAACCTGGTTGCAGCATCCCAGGCTGTTACGAGCAAACAGCTCTACCTGTCGTATCTCCCAAGAGCACATTACATGTGACTGTCATAAAACCTTAAAAGAGTCTCTTGACTAGCAAGAACCCTAAAGGGCATCTGAGACCTTTTTCATCCTGTCCAGATCTCCAGGACTTATTACATGTGACCCCCACCACAAAACCTTAAAAGAGTGTCTTGTCAAGCAAGAACCCTAAAGAGCATCTGAGGCCTTTTTGATCCTGTCTAGATCTCTAGGACTTATTACAAGTGGCCATGGCAATGCCTTGAAAGAGCATCTGAGGCCATTTTCATCATGTCCAGATCTCCGAGGTCTACTTACATGCCATAGGAAAAAACCTCGAAAGAGTGTTTGCCAGATGTCCCAGGGAGCTATTATATGCCAGTGGAAAAACCTAGCAAGAGAATCTGCAGACCTCCTAGGGCGCTATTATATGTCCTCCCAAAGAAAAACCTAGAAAGAGAATTTTCCAGATCTCCTAGAGAGCTATTATATGCCAGCGACAAAACCTAGCAAGAGAATCTGCAAACCTCCCAGTGCGCTATTATATGCTTGTCTACACAACCTGTCCACAGCCACAGAGTATCAACTTGATACTCACCATACATATCCTGATGTACACATGATCATCCTGATCATACAATGTATCCACCTGATGCATACACAGTATCTTCCTGATACATATCATCATACATGATCTACTTGATCATACAATGTATCCACCTGATACATATACAAATACATGATCCACCTAATCATACTTGAGACATATCAACATACATGATCTACCTGATCATATCCAACATCCAACATGATGCATACATACATAACTGATCCAACTGATCATATCCAACATCCAACATGATGCATAAATACATAAGTGATCCAACTGATCATATCCAACATCCAACATGATGCATATACATATACAAAGCAGTAACTGGAGCATCATCCTAATGCTCATCATCCAGCACTTACATCCACAGCCATGTGAAGGATCCTCCTTCTAGCATGCTTGGAATGGCTTCAGCAAATGTCTCCATCACTTCTTCCTTGAAGTGTCATCGATCTGAAGAACACCAAGCCTCTCTTTGAAGTACTCGAACTTCACTCTGGCTAGTGGCTTCGTCAGCACATCTGCAATCTCTTCATCCGTTGCAACATACAGAAGATTCACTGCTCCTCTCTGCACCATATCCTTGATATAGTGATATTTGATCTCTATGTGTTTCGACCTATCATGGAACACTGGTTTCTCAGACAGCTTCACACAACTTTGGTTGTCACAAAAGATACCAGTAGCCTCCAGCGGGAGATCAAATAACTTAGACAGTAGCTTCCTAAGCCATATTGCCTCACAACTGATCGAACAGGTTGCAACATACTCTACTTCGGCTATACTCAGTACTACGCAGGACTGCTTCTTGCTAAACCAAGAGATCACACCTAATTCCATATTGAAGCAACACCCATATGTTCTCTTCCTATCTGCATCACTACCTGCCCAATCTGAATCAACATAACCATGTAGGTTAAACTTTTGATTCGGATCATACTTGAGACCATAATCAACTGTACCCTTCAGGTACCTCAGAATATGCTTTATAGCAACCAGGTGAACACTCCTCAGATCTGTCAAGAACCGGCTCAATGTGTTCACCACAAAGCAAATATCTGGTCTCGTGTTCGTCAGGTACATAGAGGACCCAATCATTTGACGATGCATAGTGACATCAACCGGCTTAGATGAAGCATCACACAGAAGCTTCAGGTTCGATGCCATAGGTGTGGTCATGGCCTTGCAATCCATCATCCCGAACCTCTTCAGGATCTCTACTACAAACTTCCCTTGTCCAAGGAAGATTCCATCTGCACTCTGCCACACCTCCATTCCTAGTAGTGTACCATCCACAAGTTCTTCATCTTGAACTCGGAAGCAAGCTTCTGCTGTGTGTCGACA
Organism: Larix kaempferi; assembly: GCA_027924585.1. Taxonomy (NCBI): domain Eukaryota; kingdom Viridiplantae; phylum Streptophyta; class Pinopsida; order Pinales; family Pinaceae; genus Larix; species Larix kaempferi. The sequence goes on from BSBM01000478.1 coordinate 6,646,303, forward strand.
ATCAATCTATCCTCACCTATAACAAACAGGTTATCTGCATGCAAAAGTATTATCACTGGATTGCCTTCCTCAACCTTGTAGTAAAGGTTGGAATCCGCTTTACTCTTAGTAAAGCCCAAACTGGCTAGAAAGTTGTCTATCCTACCATACCAAGTTCTGCACATATATGACTTCTTGTCATGTGTCTCAAAACTAAGTGGTTGCTCCACATACAATTCCTCTTCGACTACACCATTCAAGAAAGCTGTCTTGATATCCATCTGGTGTATCTTCCATTTCATCACTGCAGCCAGAGCAAGTACTGATCTGATGGAAGTGTGCTTGACTATAGGTGTAGAAGTCTCTTCATACTGAATCCCTTTTTTCTGGGAGAATCCACGAGCTACAAACCTCGTTTTGTATTTCTCCATGCTACCATCTGCAGCATGCTTGATCTTATAGATCCATACAGTAGACTTCCCTTCATAGCTTGGGATTGCATCCCAAATATCATTCTTCATGATCGACTGATCATGGTATTCTTCCATTACTTCGTCCCAGATCCTAGGAACTTCAATATCTTCAATATCTCCAATATCTCCAATAGATATCTTTGTTGCTGGAACAAATGTTGTAGTCCTTCTTTTGTAGGTGAAGGTATACGATATTTCCTACAAAACAAGTTAAATTGCATGATTAGAAACATCTCATAGTTTTTAGAACAAATTCTTACACATAAATAAATATGTCATACAGTCATGCAATTATTTTAGCCAATGCTTCAATACAACATTCATCCATATCTTGTAACTTTCTAGATGTCTTCCAATCTCTACTAGAACATTGTTAAGAGTTTGCACTACTCCCAACTTGTTAGCAAAGAGGTTTCATTCTAGATAAGTAGCAATGGAATGTTGTACAGTGCCATTGGCCACTTACCCATCAGATGCATATTAGTAGTATACTGTTCATTAATGCAATTATTCTAATATGCATAATACACAGCCTAGTTCTAGGAACATCAGTATATACATCATTGAACAATATTATTTAAACAAATAAATATGTAAGAAATGACAATTCAAATACTTATCTTTGTTTGGTTGTTGGGTGGACTCCCTCTGAATATTTGCAACTTCATTTTGATGTGGATTGTGAGAAGTGGTCGACTCCCTCTGAATATCTGCATCCTTGCAGAAACTACTGGAGTGTGCTCCCTCTTGATCTTTGCTTTCTGGATTACCTGTCCTTGAACTTATATCCATCCTCGATCACTATGCATGCTTAGAAGTATCATTATTGTGATATCCTCGAGATCTCATACATAATCATACATTTATTAGTATATTCTCAATACTATCAAAACACAATAATCTTAAGCATGTATAGTCATGATCATTTCAAACAGAAATAATAAGCATTAGTATTCAAGGACTCTTATGGTTAGTCATATCATAAATTAAAGTAAGAAACATAATATTCCTAAACCCATGATTACTCAAACCTATACTTTCATGACTCTTCTGGTTAGTCATATCATCAATTAAGGTAAGAAACATAATATGCATACACCCATGTTTATTCAAACCTATGAATAATCATTATCAATCATGCCATGTATACTTATATAAGAGATCCTATCACAAGGTAGGATTCTAACATGATATAGAAAAAACATATTTGGATTAGTATGTTAGCTAGTTATGTCTAACATACCCACATGATGTCTTCTTGTTCTCTTTAATGACTTGTGCTAGTAACCTGCATATCTCATAGGTTAACCATTATAGAACCAAGTTATACACACCTCGTAAATAGATCTTCTAAGTGATCCATGACAATGGATGAATCTTTGTCTTCATGTCACCATGATCATATGTTCTTGGACTAGAATATGATTTGTCTTTCTTGGTGTACCTTTCATGTTAGCGGACAACATAAACCTCATACAACACCATAATGCATTAGTACAATCATAAGTGTCAACACCCTAATCAATGAATATCTTCTATCATGCATTCATAATTTTATTGAGGTGATACGACAAGTCTCAATTTAATCAAGATTGTACTAACCGTAATAATATGAAGACAAACATACCATAAACTTAATCATGAACAAATCTCGAAACAAACCTAGATAAATCATACCTGTCGAGATTGCTTGTAATCTTCTTATGTAAGGCCTTAGCCTCATCTCCCTCTGAAACAGGAACTTCTTCACTTATGCAGGTGAGCAATCCATTCTCTTCTAGGATTAACCCAATCCACTTGATTTGTAGGAACTGGATCTGGAGTTGGATTAGGGTTTGTCGGAGAAACCTTAAAAATTCAAACTTTGAATTTCAAACTTCTGAAAGGATAGAAAGATGCGCCTTGATGAGCTAATCAAGTCGGTATACTCATAATTTGAAAACTGCAAAGTTTCACCCCCCAAAATTTCCTTTAAAACTTCTGGATTCACTCGACATGACCCCGAACTAGGGTTCGATAAAGCCCAGCCTTCTGCCCAATCAAAAGGTTCTATCCAAATCTCTAAGCTTCTATTTTTCTGAGGAACTTGCAGTTGTGGTCACAGATTTCAAAAATTTCCATTTTTGCAGAAGCACTAATTTTCCACTATTCCGATCAAAGTCCCAAACTAGGGTCTGATCAAGCTCGGCCTTCTTTTCAACCAAAAAATATGATCTTGGTCTCTAAATTTCAATTTTGATGAGAAGCATTCAGCTGTGGTGTCCGATTACAAAAATTCCAACATTCTCCGAAACCCTAATTCCCATAGCCGTGAATGAAGGTGCTCAAAATCCAATTATGTTTTGACAGAAATATGCACTTGATTGTTTCTGGTGTAACTTTGAAATTACAAATCCAAAGGGTCTGAAACTTCTACCTGTGGTAGCCCGACCTATCATCTTTCCAACCCCATAGGTCTGACCTCAATTGGATTCTCTGAGAGAGAGTTATGCCAAGTGTCACAACGTGACATTTTTATGGGATAAAACAGGAGAGCGAACTTGCATGACGTTCCATGTGTCACTGGTTCAGTTTCGGCCTCTGAAAAAGTTTCCTGAGAAAGTGCATTCTGTGCACTACCTTGTCACTTTTTATGAAATTTCGTTTGGAGCTTCCTAGCCCAAGTTATGACCTTTTTTCCTAGGTCACCTGTTTATGACTCAGATCTGGAAGAGGCAGAAACCCTATATTGTACAGATCATAAAACACAAAGTACAATGAATTAGAAGTTTTTCTTTGGACACAAGGTGCATGGGGATCTAATCGTCGACCTGTAAAAGTTTCAGATCCGAAAACTTATTCAAAATGGATTTATAGCGAAAGTTCTACGATCACTGGTTTTTTCTATATCAAGCCCTAGCATCGCAAGTGCAACAAGTGTCATACATGCCATACCATGCCTTATTTCAGGATAGCTCTGTTACCATGTTAACTTTTTAGAATTTACTTCAATCTGATCTAGGATCTTAACTGAGAGAACAACATGTACAACATATCTACATCAAATCAATAATGGACACAATAATGCAAGCACACAAGAGACACAGAGTTTACTTGGGGAAAACCATAATGGTGAAAAACGCCAATAACTTCCTCAGAGATAGATAGAGAATTGATACAACCCAAACATAAGAGATAGACATCTCCTAGCAGCATCTTCTCCTCCTCCACAAGTGCGCCACTCTCCAAAGAGTGTGTGTGAGAATAGAATGATGAAATAGAGTTCCTCCCGCACTCTATTTATACTTGAATTGACTTGCATAATAACCTTTATTAGGTCGGCCTCAACTTAACCACATAACACAATGCTGACTGGGCCGACACCCAATAGGGTGTTCTAATCATCCTTTGATCCACATGACTTATACAGGGCCGACCCCAACAAGGTGGTCTAATAACCCATCAAGTATAAGTTACAACACTTATAATATAAATGACGACACTTCCGTATAGAGGAATAATAACATCTCTGTAGGAATACAAACACTTCCGTATAGAGGAATAATAACATCTCTATAGGAATACAATATACATATATATGAAATACATTCCGAAGTTACATATACATCAACACCACCATTCTAGCTGTTTTATTTTACAGTATGATTTATTTCTGCTATTTAATAGAATATGTGTTTGTTGTATCACTGTGTTCTTTGCAATATATCTATATATATGATTATGTATCTGCTCTTTCATTTTATTCCCACATAAATTTGGATCACTATTGTAATAGTATGAGCATTTATTTATACAATAACCCCATTTAATCCTTTCATATATTTCTCTATTTAGCCCATGTATTCCACACATTTTAAAATTTACGATGTACTTTCACAACTATTAAAAGGGAGAACAAATAAATCTACCCTTACGAGAAAGGAAATTACTATGCAACAATCCCCAAGATCCCCAAGTTCTAGATATTCATTTCAAATTTGAACTCTATTCGACTTTTCCAAGTCATTGGATTAACAATGGAATGATTAATTATTTAAAATGCCAATAGGCTAAGTTTTTCTATTTGAGACATTCGATCGAATGACCATTAGTCAAAACTTCCCAATGATTACTAATGATATCATATCATTAATATAGAGGTCAAAGGGATGTTGTCGATTTTTGTGAATATCCCATCGCAAGGGATTCCCACACTCAACGATATAACTCATAGTCAAGTCACACTGCTACACTCGAATAGTCAGAGGTTTTGGATCGCTAAACATCAATGACTAAGTGAGACTTGTTTCCCTTTTTTTTAACTATCTGACAGAGGTAGAACAACAAGACCTTTAAAGTATTTCTACTTGACATTTTCGAGTAATGCTCCATCGCAAAAAAAAAAAAAAATAGTTTATAAACTTTGATTTCACATCAAGGAAAGATCGTATCCACCAGGGTTGGTTCAACAACATAAGAAGAAATCTTCCTGAGAGAGGAAGATGGCACGTAGATAGATTTTTAAGCAAAAGTATTAGGATTAGTAAACAACTAGGATGAGTAAACAACTAGAGAAAATTCATGAGTCTTGTTTAAGCATTCCCCATGGCAACTGAAATTTGAATTGAGGAAAACGGGTCGGTTCCACCTATCATCTTGGTGATAAGTGTTTGTGTTTACGAAAATGAAAGAAATGGATTGTACGAATCCGTGCATGTGAAAGTGCCAGAAGATCATTACTGCAGACTGTAAGGTAATTGAGAAAAAATATTTACTTCTATAAGTTTCTCAGGCCTGATCCCATTGGTAGACAATACTTAACCTTTTCAAAGAAAAATAATTCCTCCCATGTAGGAGTTCAAGGATTTAACCGCAAATGAATTCATTAGACTATGTGAATACGACTATTTTCTCAGAGATAAATCGATGTACATGTTTTACAGATTTTAAGCATTGATATTAACGATCAAATATTTATTCACAGTTTTACTCTCCTTCGTATAGAAGCAGTGTCAACGTTTATAAGGAAAAATGGAGGGATAAAATCTATGACTCGGGAGTTAAATTTATTGTAGCAAAGTCTTGAATTGAGAACTCTGATTGATTCATTCAAAGCCCAATCGTTCTATAGTAATAGAACTGAGTTTGTGGGATCCTGACTTGTTTACATTTATGATTTATGTCTTCAGATTGATTACCTAACCATTAAATACAAAAAGAACCAATTTCCACTATGTTATCACAGAGGTCCACGATCTCGATTTCTACAACATCAAATTCCGAAACCCTTTAATATACAATGATTTATACACAGATCCGCAAATTCATTTTTTACAGCATTTGAATGCGCAACAATAATTTTCACAGAGTTCCCACATAGATCCATAAATTCGTTTTTCGCAGTATTTGAATGAACAAATACAATTAGATCTGTATTTTCATTTTCTACACTAATTGAATGAACAAACATGATTTTCACAGAGATCTATAATTTTGTTTTTCGACAGTAATTGAATGAACAATCATGATTTTCACAGAGATCTATAAGTTGGGTTTTCTACAGTAATTGAATGTACAATCATGATTTTCACATAGATCTATAGTTTCATTTTTCTACAGCAATTAAATGTACAATCACGATTTTCATAGAGATCTATAATTTCGTTTTTCTATAGTAATTGAATGAACATGATGTTTACAACAATTCTAGGATTTCGTTTTCTACATGACCCAACCCCTGTACTGATATTTCAATGAAAATAACATATATATAAATGATAGAGAAGTAATATTGAGTTATCACCGCCACGATTCTTCATGCATTTGGAAGGAAACAATAATAATTTTAAAGGGATTTTAATACCTTGGATTCGATTCCAAGTTCATGCATATAGATCAATTAATGCAGAAACGCAAGTTCTAAAAAAAGCCATACAGTTATCGCTCAAGCGATTCAACCTCTAAAAATATTTTTATACCTATATATGGTCATCGATTTCAAGTTCATGCATTAACCATTCTATTATATAGATCAATTAATGCAGAAACGCAAGTTCTAAAAAAAACCATACAGTTATCGCCCAAGTGATTCAACCTCCTAAAAATCTTTTCATACCTATATATGGTCAATGTAAAAGCTAACATTTGTACTCTAATTTCTTTTAACCAATGGGAATATAAAAAAATTCCATGTATAAACATTCATAAATCATGAACATACCTAAAAATCCTAGAGATAACAATAATGGGAAAAAGAGCACTTGGATATTTAGCTCATACTAAACAATAGGAGAGAGGAACACAACAACTATCCCAACACCACCCCCGAGTTGGATCACTACCATGCACAACAGAACTAACAAGAAAAGATTCCACACACCACTCTCTCTCAAAGTCTGTAACAAGCTTAATGATGGTCTTACAAAAAAAATACTCAACAATGTGCACTCAAAGCCAAAATTTATCCATGCACAACACATCCTGTGCTATTTTAGTGCACCGATTTATAGTTTTTTTCCGAGGTACTGTGCCATCCCAATCAAATCTCATTCAATCCTTCAAGCCCTATGGTCTAGGATCTTGTCTAGTATTTGAGATTTTAGAATATCTCTTGCTTTCTCTATACTTGTTCTTTGTCTCATGGTGGTGGACCCTCATTCAAATAAATTCTCCAAGTGTCTTTTTCATTTTTATTAATAATAAAATAATAATTATGGTGCAAAGTATCACTCACATCCTATGGGAGTATTTTTGAGTTTTTAAACATCTCTTTCAAAAATAATTGTTTTTGAAATATTTTCAAAAATATTAAATAAAAATAAAAATAATAGTGTCTTGGGGGTATCACATTCATTTTCCATGACTGATTTAAAATATTGTATGCCAAAATCACTAGTAAATATTAAATAATAAACATATAATCACACGATTAACATGTTACTTTGTTTGTCGACTTTGGTGTAGAGTGTTGGTTCACATTCAGTTCTGTGAAATCCATTTTGAATGAAGTAGGAATCAATGCGACTATACCAAGCTCTAGGAGATTTCTTCAATCCATAAAGTTCCTTTTCCATCCTGTATACTTTGTCTTTTTGTCCTGGAACCTCATTTCCTTGTGGTTGTTCCACATACACTTCTTCTTCCAAATAACCATTTAAAAATGTAGATTTAACATCCATCTGATAAACAAACCATTTGTTGTGCACAATGGCCAAGAATGTTCTAACTGTATCCATGCACGCAACAAGATCAAATGTTTCATTAATATATATGACGAGTTGTTGTGTCGATCCTCTTGCAACTAATGTTGCCTTGTGCTTTTGCACATTTCCATCAACATCTTGCTTGGTTTTATAAAATCCATTTGACACTTATCACATCCTTATATTTTGGTACCTCTACCAATTCCGATGTCTGATTCTTTTCAATGCATTCAATTTCTTCATCCATGGCTTGTTCCCATACATTATCTTTGACGGCTTCTTCAAAAGTTTGTGGATAATCTATTTGAGAAAACAATGCAAAAACTGAAAAATGAATTTGTTGTATCAGCATCATATATTTTGCGTAGACTTCTTCTTTTTCATGGTAGCAAGCTTGCTAAAGTCGGATATAGAGATGAAAAATTTCTTGAGTTTCTTACTCGAGTATGTTGTGCTCTTGATGTACTACCTAGTGTACATTGAACTGCGGATGGTGTCACAGTAGCTTGAGATGTGACATGTTGCACAGTCCTGGGGGTGCAGGATGGTATTGCGACATGTTGAGTTGCTTGTGGTGTTTGAACCACTTCTTCTGTCATCTCATCATGCACTACAAGATTCACAATTTTTACTTTCTTTTCTATACTTCCATCCCATGCTTCATTCTTCACAAATTGAATATCACAGATAATTATTACCTTCCTTGAGATAGGATCATACAATTTGTATGCTTTTGTATCTTTTGAATAACCAACGAATATGCATTTATATATGTTATTATCTAATTTCTTTCTCAGCTCATATGGAATATGCACATATGCGACACAACCAAAAAAATTTAAATGAGAAACACTATGTTTCATACATGTCCATGCTTCTTGAGGAATTTTTTTCTTCACACTCTTCGTTGGACACCTATTCATGATGTATATACAACAATTGCAACTTCCTCATCCCAATACTCATTTGGAAAATGCTTTCCTGCCATCATACTACGCGCCATCTCGATGATGGTTCTATTCTTCCTCTCCGTGACACCGTTTTGCTGAGGTGTATACCCCGCAATGAATTTCTTATGTATGCCATGATATTTACAAAAAATTAAAAAATAATTTGAGACATATTCACCTCTTGTGTCCTTCCTTAACACTATGATGAAGTGACCGCCTTGCTTCTCCACAAGTGCCTTGAACTGCTGAAAACATCCAAATGCATCAGATTTATGTTTAAGAAAATACATCCATTTTTTTCTTATGAAATCATCAATGAATGTGAGAAAATAATTGTAGCCTCCTATGGATGGTGTTTGTATTGGCCCAAAAATACCAGAGTGCACAATTTCAAGTGGTGTGTGCGCTTTGTATGAATTTACCACTGGAAAGTATTCTCTATGTTGCTTGCGAAAAATGAAGCCTTCACATATTCTTTCTAGTTTTCCAATTGTTGGCAAACCTTTCACCATATTCTTCATGTGCAATAGTTTCATCCCACAAAAATTCATATGTCCAAATATGAAATGCCACAACCAAGATTCATCCTGAGCCTCTGATTAAAATGTTGTTTGTATCTCTGCACCACTGTATTTTTCTTCTTTTTGACCTTTGTGCCTTGAATGGCGCTCCTCCAAAATGTTTATTCTCTGCTTCTTGAACAAATTGAGTTGTCTTTATTTTGATATCAGGCCTTATCCTCAAAGGAAACAAGCAATTGCTTATCATTCACACCTTGGCTATCAATTGTTTGCTTGGATACTTGTCCAAAATCACACAGTGATTTTTTTCCATGTAGACTATGTATCCTTTTTGTAACAGTTGTCCAATACTCATTAAATTATGTTTCAAACCTTTGACATAATAAACATCATGCATGGTTTTCTGCTCCCCCTGTTTGGTTAGAATACCAATAGCGACTTCTCCCAAAACATTGACTTGGATATTGTTTCCAAGTGTAACAAGATTTTGAACTAATTTATCTAACCTGGAAAACAAATCTAAATTTCTACTTATATGGTTGCTGCAGCTTGAATCGAAATACCATATGTCATGTATGGAATTTATTGTGCAATATTACATTCAACAAGGGATGCACATGCCAAAAACATTGTGCTGGTGGAAGTGTTAGTATTACCTAACTGGATTTGGCCTTGCTTGCTCTGGTCATGCCGTTTCTTCTTGCATTCGTATGCAAAATGCCCAAATTTATTGCGATAATGGCATTACATTTTTTATTTATCAAATCTTTGGTCACTAGACTGTCCTGAATTTTGATTTTGACTTCTACCAACAACATTTGCAGGACTGTTGCTGGATTCTCCTCTAGAATAAATTCTTCCTCTACCTCTAAAATTAGATCTCCCCCTTCCTCTTCCATGACTTATAGATGATTGTGCTGCAAATGCACCTTCGAGTGATGTACTTGATCTATTTATTCTATGTTCATGATTGATGAGAGAGGCTTGCAAATCATCAATGTTGAAGTTGCTCAAGTCTTTTTTTTCTTCCAAAGTCACAACTAAAGACTCAAATTTGGGGGGAAGGCTTCTAAGCACTTTTTCAACAACCTTCCTGTCATCTATAGCTTCTCGATGAGATTTCATTTGATTTATTAGTCAAATAACTCGAATATAAAATGATTCTATTGATTCGGTATAATCCATTGATAAAGATTCAAAATCTTTTCTTACTTTGTCCAAAACTTTATATGCAATTTGTAGAATATCCCATGCCTCCTTAGCTTTCTTTTTTGCTACTACTCTTGGGAGTATGCTTTCATGCATTGCTTGATGGATGTAAAACAAGGCTTTTCCATCCTTCTTACTTTTTTCCTTTTACTTATCATTAGATTGTGTGAAAGCATGGTATGATACCTGATTTGCTGGTTTAATATAACCATTTTCAACTATATCCCATACATATTGACCTCTGAAGAGAGTCTTTATAGTACCATATCAAGGGAGATTCTTATAATTTACAACTTAAGTTAAGAATTACTTTTTCAACAAATATATTTTTTGCTAAGTTATATTTCCTTGGGAACTCCGTCCAATAACTTTAATTTAATTATGACTTTACTTCAACTTTTGAGATAACTTTAATTTAATTATGACTTTACTTCAACTTTTGAGATAAATGATATTTAGTGGGCAGAAACAAAAGTAAATACCTTTTACTTTAATTTAATTATGATTTTACTTCAACTTTTGAGATAAATGATATTTAGTGGGCAGAAACAAAAGTAAATACCTTTTACTTTGTAAGCTTATGGGAACCCATAAATTTGTTACTTTTGTGTGCAATATTTTAGAACACGATCTGAAATTTGTGACTTTTACTTTTCACTTCAACTTTTTTTATTTTCTTCTTTTTTTGGAAGCTACCAAGTAACATTAAAGACTGTAATTAAATTTTTGAGAGACATTTACAGAAATTTATTTCAACTTTTCGCATCTTCTTCTTCTCTTAGAAGCTACAGAGTAACATTAAAAATTGTAATTAAATTTTTGAGAGACAGTTACCTAAGAAATTGACTTGCTTAAATAACTCCATACCGTGAGAGATAGACTAAATGTGACTAAATGAGTAGGCTAAGACTAGATAAACATCAACTCATACTTAATATTCACACAAGTCAAACTTATATTTAATTTCAATGCATGAATAATACCTAATAAATAAATAAAATCCCACTCCCATACCAAAGTCGAGCATAGATTTAACTTCAACGGATGAATAATACCAAATAAAACAAATATATTACCCACCGTATAATTCCCACTCCCATACTCAATGGACGAATAGTACCTAATAAACAAAATACATAACCCATCTTATAATATGGTAACCATAAAACAAATGATAATGCAACATATAATATTGGACTTTATGAACATAATGCTCGAACCTAAATCGTCGACCCACCTCTCCTTAACTGCATTCATGGCCGATTATCCCGAATGCATGGAGAGTCCATCCTCCAATTACACAGATAACGAGTCAAGCGGCCCGTTGGAGCCAACTAACTAGTCCAAGCAAACTGTTGGCGCCAAATATTTTCCCTTGGTGGGAAGCGAGGAGGGTTTGGTGGGTTCTGAGAAGCAAGTAGTTGTAAATTGGATATGGAAGCATGTTTGGGAATTTATTAGGCTACCATTGATACCTGTTGAGGAAATGGTGTTTCCTATTAACCATTGCCGAGGGTTTAGAATTTGGGTATTTAATTTCCAGTTCTACCATGGATAAAAGAGCATTGAAGAGAACTTGGAGGCTCTTGAAGAGGCGGCCTACGAATTCTGCAGCTCTAGAGTCGAAATCTCATTATTCCCTTACAAATTCACAGGTTAGTTTCTTGGTTTTTCGTGAAATTTTAGCTTATGCATGTCAATATTCATTAGCATCCTATATCTTAATTCGTGAATCTTCAAAATTGTCCAGCATCCTGCAGTTGGATTTTTTTTTGAATGATCAAACCTATCCATAACAAGTTAACAACTGTGAATGGAAAGCAACTGTGATTCCCGATCTTCTCTTCATTTTGCGCCTGGGAAGTCCAAGAGAGTGAGAACTGTTGAGCCAGTAGATAATAATAGGATTCAGGGCATGTTAGTACCAAACTAAAGAACCCTATCTATTTGGAATTATTAATAATTCCTACTAAGATGATCCAACCTCGGGTACTTCTTGGATTCGGGTAACCCACTCCTTTTTACGTTGCTCCGTACCCTCCCTTCGGGGGCTGGGTTCAAAACCAGTTGCTCCGTACCCTCCTTGCGGGGGCTGCGTTCAAAACTATTTTATTTCTACCCTCCCATGCCTATGAAAAATGCATGTGTAGGAGTGGGTCGTGGTCCCATTAACCCTATTATTCCACCAGCTGCTTAAGCACCACCATTAAAAAAATTTGGTCCTTGGTTATTTGGTGCAAATGTCGCATGGGTATTTGAAACATTAAAGTTTTTGAACTTGCCTCTTTATGTCTTATGCCTTCTTTTTGTTTTGTTTAGGCTACTGGACTCCACCAATAACAAACAAAAGTGCTTATTTGTTTTTGTGTTATTTTTCCAAACTTTCACTTAACATGGGAAATATATGTTCATATTTATAATGCAAAATCAACCAATTGCTTTAATGGGCACATATTGGTTTCACTTCAACCTGAAGTGGCATACTCACCTTGCCCAGTTGGTTTGGATCCACCCCATGTCTCCCCTACATGGATTTCAATTTCAAGTTTACTCAGTTCTGCTTCTTTTTTAATGTCTCAGTTTTGGTCCTTGGTTATTTCAAGTTTGCTCAGTTTTACAAGAACACATTGGTTCTAACTTGCTTGAGCATGGCATCAATTCCATGTATATAGGTTTGAGCTTATGAAGAGGTCCTTCAAACCACTCCTTATATATATGCGAATGTAGTTTCTATCATTGTGATGAGGAATATGATTTTTATCATGTCTAAGCTTGTTATTGGTGTTATTCTTTTCTAGATTGTCACGAAGCCCAATAATTTTCATAGTTTGGGATTTTCTCCATTTTTCCTATTTTTAGATTCAGAGATATTCTAAAATGACCACATTCCATTATTGGAGAAACCCATTGAAATGCATAACAAAATTGAGTGGAAAACTTATAAGTTCTTTAAGCATCTCAATAATATTCATGACCATGATTTTCTCAAATTTTCTTTTCTTTTTAGATTCTGTATATTTCAAGTTTGCTCAGTTCTGCTCGAACATGTTGGCTCTAACTTTCTTGAGGATGTCATAAATTCCATGTATATAGGTTTGAGATTATGATGAGGGCCTTCAAACCACTCCTTATATATATGTGAATGAAGTTTCTATCATTGTGATGAGGAATATGATTTTTATCATGTCTAAACTTGTTATTGGTGTTATTCTTTTCTAGATTGTCTTATTTATGACTAAAGTGAATATACTCCACACTTTTGTCTATACAATATTGGTTTCTCTTATGCTAATTTGGAAATTGAATTCAAGGTTTTTGTGGTAATGGAAAGAAGGTTAGCTACATGTATTGACATTATTGGTTGGAATGCCATGTTTTATCACTCAAAGTGACACCCCTTCTTTCCATGTAGATATGCCAAGCTAAATATAGAACATGGAAACGCTTTGGTATCCAAACATGAGAGATAACATTGGGTCGTTACTTTTAAAATCAAAAGTATGAAGATAAGATTTTTAATTCGAGTATTTTTTGGGCTATGGTAGTTAGTAGTATTTTCACTAGTAGAATCAAATGGGTAAAATTGGTCAATATGGTCTTGAAGCCCAATAATTTTTATAGTTTGGGATTTTATCCATTTTTCCTATGGTCTTGAAGCCCAATAATTACAGCATCAGTTGAGATTGGATTGGCAAGGTTTGACCATGCAGGTGTCGGGTTTACATGCAGGACATGTTGTACATCAGATGTCCACAGAGACTGGGCATTAAAAGCTTATTTATTGGTATATATCCATTGGTTATAGCAGGATTATATATGTATGGGTCATAGTACAAGTATTACAAAGGAAGCAGGTTCTCTTATACAAGTTACATGGGGTATCAGCGTTTTCTAGCACCCATTTAATCAATTTGGTATACTACTCTACTTCAGGTAACATACTTTCACTGAACTAACCCACACCTATCCATGCAATCTCTCCCCCCACCCCCACCAATAGCGATTCTCGCAAGCTACCTCACCTAATACTTTACTGGGGAATAACCTTCTAAGGGGAGTAGTCCTACCTCAATCATTGTGTCAACTTCATTTGCACCATAGTTTTGCTTTGAATAAGTCACACAATTCTCGAATGATTTTAGATCATCAACTAAGAACAAGTTGTTGCAAACTTTTGGCGAGGTCTGTGTGTAGAGTAGTACTACCTCAGTCATTGCGTCAACTTCATTTGCAACATAGTTTTTCTTTATGTTTCCATATACAATACTATATAATGTTTTCTATCTTTGTAACACATTTAAGTTAAATGCTAATGTGTTTGTTATCTTGTGCTGCTGCCTTTTCTACTATCTATATAATGTCGTTCATTAACTAATCTGGTTTGTTTTCTTTTCTATAAGAAGAGTGGCATATGGGTGCTACAGTTGCCATCAGTTGTCCTCACACAAACATCAGACTAAAGGACTTTTCATCAATGTGACCTAGGGATATTCAAAGCTGGAAATCAATGTAAACAATGAGGAAAATATCTATCAATCAGAAGTCAACGAAACCACAGCTTAGTGCGGCAAAAGTCAACGAAATCACAACTTAGTTTAATACAACTGATAGAGTGACTGGTGTTGGAAAATGATACTTGTTTTGGATTGTCAAGGCATGATCTCTCATGTGTTATTGTTTATTGGGATGGATAATGAGGAGTTACATCCTTTTCACACAAAATTATTTCTGGACCTTCTATAGATACATATCTTGGAGTTTACCTTTAGAAACATAACATTTATGAACTTATCACTTGGTAAACCCATTTTCACTCTTATTCCATGTGGGATAATATTGCATTTCTATTTCATTATTATATATGTTATCCCTTAGAAAATAACAGTGCACCTTTATGTGTTTGGATCTCTTGTGCATAACATGTTTCTTTACCATTTTTCAAAACAATTTGATTATTGTAGAATATTGTCATGTTTCTGTATCTTTTTCTAGATTTGTCTCCCCTTACGTGATTGGAAATATTAGAAACTATTGATTACTTGATGTAACTAGCTAAATATTGTACAACAATATTAATGGCAAACAATTGAGCTAATTCTTTAAATTCTGAACTTCCCATTTACCAAAAAGAGCCTCAAAGCTCCAAATTTTATGACTTGTGCACCTGGATCTATGCAATGTAAAAAATGAGTAAGATACGAAACACCAAAATTGCTTTGACATCATATTTATCTGTGTTAGTAATATTTGTTTAATGATAGCATATACAAAGCAGTTTCTTATACGACATATTATTTCAATCTATTGCATGAATCAGATTGTAGATGGACATAATTTGTGTATAAAAGTTTAATTAGTCCCATGCAGCCAATCTATGTGCAAGATTAGTTGAAATACACTAAGGATTCACAGTTATAATAGTTGTTGTGGAAGTTACAATGGAAGGGTAAATATTTCCCAGAAATAACATCCACTCGAAGGGAAAGAACTTGATAAATTTAGAGAAAGTGGCGATCTCTGAGGAACTATGTAAAATAGGTGTCATAATAAGGACATAATCTAAGTTTAATGCACGAGTAAATATTGTGTATTGACTTTATTTGTGTATAAGAGTTGAGAACCACTAGAAGAATCAAGCCCATAAGAGTTGAGAACCACCTCATTCCATCCCTTCCCTAAATATTAGGTATGGTGGTGATTTCAATTTTTGCGACACCTAGGGTGGTTCTTGGAGATTTTGCATGGCCTAGGATAAAAAAACAAGGTCTAAGTCCATATAAATGTCCTTTAGGGATCATGGTTCATGCTTAGCACCACAAAGAAAAACATAATCCCTACATAGGGAATATTTAGTCTACAAGTGAGGACTATTAAGGATTTAGAGGATTAGTGCATCACTGATGGTCCTTGGAGAACATTTAATGGTTCAAGATAAGAATTTGTGGTATTATAAAAAAAAATGTCTCTTAAGGGATCATCCACAATGAATGGGATCCCAGATTACAATGGGGGAATCTATATACATAATGGTTAGAAAACATCTATTATTCTGGATAATATAAGAAGACATTACTGTGAATAACAACTTAAAGATACTTGCTAT
Source organism: Larix kaempferi (assembly GCA_027924585.1). Taxonomy (NCBI): domain Eukaryota; kingdom Viridiplantae; phylum Streptophyta; class Pinopsida; order Pinales; family Pinaceae; genus Larix; species Larix kaempferi. The sequence continues at coordinate 6,662,719 of BSBM01000478.1, forward strand.
ATGCGTAAAGATAATTGTATACATAATATATGCCCATGAAAATAATTATTATTAACAATAATATGTGAAAACCTTAACTCTAAAATTATGTCACATGTCTATGATTTTATTATATTACAAAGTTATTATGTATTTTGTGATTAGGTATACAATATCTTCTCTTGTATTTTCATTCTTAGTAGATTTCGTTTATTTATTATGTCACTTATATAGTTGGTAGACAATTAGAAACTTAAGTCACATATACTCTACTTAAGTTAAGGGAAGAATTATGACAACACAAATTTAGAGTTTTCATGTAACCATAATTGAGCATAAGGATGACCTTAAGATACTTACAATCGCATGCATAAAATATATAATTGTTATAATATGTTATTAGAAATGCTAATGAGAAACTAGAAATATGCACACACAAGTGAAGCTTGGCATGTGCATATAATGTTGTGTAGCATAAATGTGGGATAATTTAGCATAGAGAAGCTAAGAATAAATAAAATATTTGAGCAGTAAGACATGGATGTTGGAATGACATTAAACTTAAGGTTTGATGTCTAAACAACAATTGATCACCGAATTTTGTAGAAGTGGTGTAATAACCCTTAGGCATAGAATTTAAAATCTAATGGATGATTATAGAGGATGATTAGTTACCTAATTAGGAATTATCACTTTTTTGAAGCCGAATATTTGAGCACTAAGACATGGATTTTGGGATGATATTAATTTGGGATTCAAGATGATTATGTTAATGTGGAAAAATTCATTGCGGTATTTATGACATTAAACTCAATGTTTGATTTATAATCTAAAATCTTACACTGAAATTTATAGAAGTGGTTTAATAATCCTTTAGCATAAAATTCAAGAGTTAATTGATGATCTCAAATGATGACCAATGGCCTAGTCAGTAACGGTCACATGTGTCTGTGAAATAACCCTTGACCATATAATTCAAGAGTTAACAGATGATTATGGAGGATGATCGATGATTTGGTAAACTCCCAAATTAAAAGACTGACACTATAATCTCTGCTATTTTTGAAGAGATAAGGAGGATAAACATATATAAAAAATAGAATGGGTAAGCAAGTATAGTAACCAAATTCACCATTAAATACAAACTTGAGCACAAAGTTAACTTCCAAAAATAATTGTCACTAGAATTTGTGAAAGCTTAATGTGCAACTAAGTTTGATTCATGAGATTGGGGTGTTTCTACAAAGTCTAGTAGTGGTGTACAATGACATCCATGCTTGAAATCAATATAGATGTAATATTTGATGTAGATAGTAAGCTTAGATGTTGCAACCTTCTTAAATTGATTATAATGTACTTTATGCCAACACCAATGTAGAGTGTGTTGCAAGTATGAAACTAGCAAGTCTTTGAGTATATATTTTTTTGGAATATGAGACTCATTTGGCACTGTCCTGAATCCTCTTAAAGATGCCACATCTCACTTGTTTAAGAATCCTAAGCAAATTCCAGATCCACCTTGTCATTTATCAAATATATTGCAAATGCATTCTCAAATTCTATGTGAGACTAGAGTTTATGATATTCATTGGACAATTCAACATGAAATTGACATCTGTTCCTGTTGATTGGATATCATTGACATATAATGGTGAAGTTGTCCATTCAATATGAGCCTTGAGTTATCATTGGATATGTTGTTAAAAAGAGCTTCTCTTAGTTTCGAGAATTATATATATTCTCTACTGATGAGGCCAACCATGTCAAGGTGGAAGTTCATTTGGCCCCACCCACCCACCCACCCTAGAATCAAAGAAAACATTCGTCAACCTTGATGTGTTCTTGAATCATATGAAATGTTCCAGTGGCATATTTTCAAGAATGGCATTATGATCTTCTATCGACAATTTCCATTGTCGATGCTTGGAATTTTTCCTACTCTTCACTGCCTTCAAATGCAATCGGGCTGCTATGACCAAATGACTATATTGAGCACATATAACATTTGACTCATAGTCTTGGAAAAGAATATGGTCTTTACATTTCCTTACTTCTACAAAGAAATGTCCCATTAAAACCATTGAACCCACTGCATACGTATAATTTGACGGGTCTTTAAATTCTTGCATCAACATGCTTTTCGACCTAGTGCATCTCAAAAAATAATAATACACATTTTTTGGATTATCTTCCGGTGCAATGACTGCAAATACATCACCTTCTCTAACCAAATCAGAAACACGATCATAATTTTTTCCAATCACAACCGCTTCATTGTCGCGCTCTACATGGCTGATATTTCCAAATGGGGGCAATGGTGTCAATTCTTGGTGTCTCCATGGTTTCAAAAATTTTTTAGTTTGGTTTTGACACTCATCCAAAGACTCTACATCATCAATACATGCAAGACAGAAGCAAGAGTACTTTCGTTTCTCGATTGCGTGTATATTTTCCATTTTCTTACTCCTAATGAAGTGTAAGCCCCTTTTTTTCGGGATTGGAGTACAATTATGTGGCAGTGATCTGTCAACATCGCCCATTGCAATATTCCAGAAAAACCTTCTCACATTACCCATCCTTCCATTGAATTCATGGCTCAAATTTTGTTTGCACCAATCAACAACATCGTTTGAATTTGCAAGGCAAGAAGTAGAGTGATTCATTTGATATCTCCTAAGTGCACATTTCACACAGGCCCCAGTACCATCATGTTCTCCTTTTCCATGTCCCGTTTCAAAAAAGCTCCATGTGTGGCGAACATCCTTGTTTCTATGAAGGCGAGACAACCATAAGAATGATCGTGTCGATTTAAACTGACCAGCACAACCATCTAACCACACCCAATGTTCTTTAAAAGTGACCCTTCTTCTTTTTAATTCTTGAAAAAGCATACCAAAACAATGCTAGACAAAACATGTATCATGTGTACGATCATCACTGATGTAGAAATGATACTCCTTAATCACTTCACGACTATTTTCATTGCTATCAAAACCATCGACATCAAGCTCTGCATGTCTATACGTAATATGCACAAGTATAGATACCTGATCTGAATGATAATACTCACTCTGTATCTCCTTTTGTGGAGTGAAAGTGTAATTTTATGTGAAATTGACAATGGATGATATTGTCCCTTTTGGAAATACATCTTGTGATTGCTTGAACTGTAAGTCCTGCCATCGTGTTGAGTGAGAGTGCTTGATATATTTATATATTTGATCCCTGAACAAATTCATAAAATCTGTCAAAGAGATATCACTTTCAACTAAATTAAGCTTTCTTGATGTTTCCGTTGAATCTGTAACTGCAGTATAATCAACATAAACATATCTCTTGCATTTCACAATGGAATTTGACAATTGAGGATCGTTTGCATCAATGGGGTAGTTAGCATTAAAAAGGGACAAATTAGAATATTCCTCACATTTTTTACCTCCGATGCATTGTTTCTTATAGAATACTTGATGATTCTCTCGCGCACATAATATTTTAGATACAAATTCATAAACACTCGAAGGAGGGGGTTTATTTGGCCAACACTGCATGCCAAAAGTTAGAAATGTCTCATAATATAATTTGAATTCTACATGGTATCGACAACAACATGTGTCGTGAACAACGATGGGCCTGACATACCATGGTTTAAGCTACACAAATGTGCTAAGGGAAATCTTCACATCAACATTACTCTCCATAAAAATTTTGAACATTTCCACTTGAGTGATCACGGTTATGTGTTTGGCATGAGTTTCATAGTTTCCTTTCGATATACGACGTCGCACAACATCCTTTTCATTTGGTAAGACACGCGAGTTTACATGCCAAAACTCTTTCACCATGTCCCTCACATTATCCAAAAGTCTATCTTGATAAGGTTTCCTACAGATAACACCCCAACATGCAACTTCATCATCCTCATCTAACTGAACCCGAAGATTTTTATGCTTCCATAAAAAATTTCTTGATGTTTTTAATGTTCTTGCAGTCGTAGACAACAAACGACTGGTTGTAGTGTTTTTTTCCACAACCTGTGTTAGAATTGCTTTACGGGCAACCATGAAATTATGAGATCATTTTCTTGCAAGTGATGAAAGGATCGAGGTCATATTTTGTGATACAATCTGATTTGATTTAGCCTCTTTGGCACTTTGAATGCCCAATAATGTAATTGCATCTCTTGGACATTTTCGCTTTAATAATTTATGCAACAATTGAGCTTGTTCTATGAAATCAATACCTTCAAAATATTTTTTGACTATCTTATCTGCTCTATAACGAGTTGTACGATTTGGCATCTGAGGTCCCATTTAATCAATTTTAATTGAATCCAAATTCTCCAAAAAATTATCATCAATGACGATATTGTTGCAGCTTCCAGTTAATCTCTGTAAATTGGTAACTATGGTAGGATGTTGTATGTTGGATGTCGACCCTGCATAAAAAAAAATATAAATTTATAAGATTGTGTTCACTTTCAAATCAAATATATATATATATATATATATATATATATATATATATATACTCAAGTATTATAAAGTAAATGATAAACATATAAAAAATTATTTACTCACCAATAGTTTGCTCCACATTTGTCATTTCCTCGTCACATCCATGTTCCTCATTTCTTTCATCAACGTGATCCTCGACTATTTGCATTCCTTCATCACTGCCATGTGCATTCACATTTTGCATTTCTTCGTCACCGCCATGTGCATTCACACTTTCAATTTCTTCGTCACCGCCATGTGCCTCCACGTTTCTTTCCCTTGCTCTACTTTCTCTTAAATTTCTCATAGAAACACGGGAGCTCTCTTTCCTTGCCTCTTCATCAGCTCTGGTGCGATCATATATTTTTTCACGTTTCTTTTGGTTTCCCATGTTGAAAGAATTAAAAGCCTAAAATCCAATGCATGAAAATATATGAGAATTGAGAGTTATATGCTGAAAATAAAGAACAGTATTGACCCAAAAAGAGTAATATGCTAAGCACTCTTGCACAAAAAATTTACCAAATTGTTGAATGTGATTGTCATTGATGTCAAAGGAGTTCAGTGATGACAAAGGAATAACAAAGGAAAACTAGTTCAGGTGGCCTTGAGAAAATGCATGCTGTACTTAATGGGTGAATGATAAAAATCATCTGAAATTACCATGCTCTACCTTATAAGAAAAAATGTCCTTATGCTCTTATAAAGAAAAATGTTCTTATACCTTATAAAGAAAATACCTTGTTAAGAAAAATGTCTTTGTGGCCTTATGAAATGTCCTTTCCTTCAAATGTGTGAACTTGGATAATGCGAACTCTCGGCTGAAAATAGTAAAAAATATGCCACCTCTAGCCTGAAAAGAGTAAAGATCATGCAAACTCTCGGCTTACAGGTAACTCTCAGCTCTAAACAAACTCTCGGCTGAAAACAAATGCTCAGCTGAAAAAACCCTCGGTTGAAAATAGAAGCTTGGCTGAAAACATCCTCGGATGAAATAATTTGGAAAACTATCTCGGCCGAGAGATTATATATACACCTCTCGGCCGAGAAACATAGGCATCCCGTCCGAATATCACGGGAATATAATATTTAATGTGTCGGCCCCTAAAAGATTCTCGAGGCATTATATAACAAAACTCTGAGGCGAGAAGTGTTATAAACTCTAGGACGAGAGTTAAAAGTAGCTTTCAACCGAGAGTTTTCCTTAACTCTGGGTTAATTTTGGAGCATAAAAACTTCTTGCTCAAGAAATTTTAAATCTCTCGCCCCAGATATTTTCTGGGCCGAGAGTTTTTGGTCAACAATTCCAGCACCATTTCTGAAGAATTCAGCAATGTGTCACTTTAACAAGGTTGGACCACTGCAAAACATGATAATTACATGCCGGAGTTTATACCAGTAGATTCATCATTCAATCTACTTTCTAGTAATATAATTTTTTTCAATTTCATTTAGGATTACTATTTTTTACTAAAATTTATCATTAAAAAATTAAGTGACTGAAAAATCAGTCACAATGAAAATTCAATATCATCGCAATGACGAAGCCAAAAAAATAAAAAAAATACAAGGATGTTCCTTGAAGTGTCCTCTTCAATGGTTTGGTTTTAGTTTGTTTGATAAGAGTAACATTTGAAAGAAAATGTGAAGACAAAAACATGTGTCAATAATGCACCATTTTTCTGAACATACGTTGTTTTGATAAATAATAAAAAATAGTTCCCAAGACTTAAAAAACTCAAAATATAGTCCAGGACCAAGTTTAGTGTGTGTAGATTATGAGCCTACAATTTGTTTCCCTAAAATGAATAACCATCTATTAAAAAACCGTCATCAACATAGGTCACTCATTATCCATACCTAAAATTTTCAAGTATATGTCGTTGGTTGACAACAACTTTGTCCTACGATATGTCCATAAAAAAATTAAAACAAAATACGAGTAGAAATCTAATTCAATTCTGTAAAACCTTTGTGTTTACTTCAAGTTGAAATTCCTAAGGGAGATATGGGTTTGAAGAGGTCGAAGTTGAAAAACATAAAAATTAGCAGTTTGGTTTGTCCAAAAAAAGCCAAAATTATCTAATTAACAAGACAATACTGAGTCATTCCTGGGTTTTCATGGTCTTGAAATCTGGTTCATGAGCATTGGAGATGCCCACATAGACCTTATCTTTCCACTGCACTGGATCCTCATCAATCTCCTTAGAATTTTTGCATCGTGTATCTCGTGACTGCTCCCCTTGCAAGAGCTCTTGGTTCCTATCCACAGAAAGGGTGAGCTACTCCAGTTGTCCACCTTGGATCTGTACATTTCCCTCCAAATCATCGAAGTGATAGTCCATATTCAAAACATGACTTGTCAATCATGCTATACCAACAACCATGCCTTCCAATTTTTCATAGATTCACCTCATGATGGCCCTCAAGTCTACAATATTAACCTTAACATCCCCCAGTATAGCTCCCCAATGTGACTCCTCTGAGACCATACTATCTAAGGTTTTCATAATCTCATCTACACACAACTTAGGTTGTAAATTCCAAACCACCTTTTCTCTCCACTCGACCGAATCCGAAGGAGAAACCCTAGGGATGACACAAAGGAACCCCATCCTTAACTCAACTTAAATTTCACTTCCCCGTCTCACTATGACGATATATGATATTGAAACTCCACTCCAAGCAAAACATTTAGGCTTAAAAATGCTATCATGCCCAAAAACTATAGAGAACTCCATAAACCGTAACTCTGAATCCAAGCTAAAATTCCAGAAGTAGCATTCAGATAACCTTCGCGTGAGCTGCATTAATTGTTCACCCATCCTCGTACTTCAAACAACTGAAAGGTGGAAATTCAAAATCATATTAGAAATGGAGGGATGGTGATAATCCTTCCGTGAGAAATCATTAGGGATCCATTGTAAATGCTAGCGGCCCCCTCTTTGTTCCACTATCCCTTTAGGATACAAGCATGGTAATGTGTCTCACTTTTTCCCCTTTTGTGGCGATGAACTAATGAACTAAAAATATTTGTTAATAAATATACAAAACCATTGAGAATTAGATAATGGTGTAATGAAACAAAAGTTTTCATTGTGAATGAGCTTTTATATGGTATTTTTTTTCAAATAAAAAAAATTGTTTTTATATTATTTATTTCATTTTCTTTAAAGGCCATTTATTATTATTTTAGCATCTCATAAGTACTCACAAAACCGCGACCCACCATATCTACATTCATTTTTTTTAATTCCAATTTTTTGAACAAGTATTTTATATACACTTTTAAGATTGTTGTACATTTTTTTAAATACTATTTTATGATATATTTTAATTATTATTAAATTATTTATATAAATAAAAAAAAATTATTTGTACGTAAAAGCGCGACCCAAAACACTATCATTTTAAGAATTCAAAATAAATATTTTTATATTTGAATATGGAAATAATATACAAGTGATTGTTAAAATTATTTTTAATTTTTTCTTGAAATACATTTTTTAATTTTTTATAATATATATATTTTGAATAAATTTATAATAACAACATAAATTATATTGTTGCATAGTGAGACACATTACCATGCATTTACCCTTTATCCAAATAGGCTACTAGGTTAGTGAAACAATCCACCTCAATGTTATTATCCCTCTTGATTTGCCTCAAACTATATTCCAAAATTTGGTCCATCAAATTGTTAACGCGATCTTGCATCCTTCCCTAAATTAGATCCTGAGGTATAATTTACATCTTGGATTGCAGAATAATGAGCAATGAATCTCCTAGAATAGTCACATTTGAAACGCCCATAGAAATCAAAATTTCAAAACCCATAAACTGTGTATAACTTTGACCTTGACTGTTTGTGGTCACTCCCAAACCCCATGGGCAGGTTTCAATTGTTTCCCCATGAAGATCAAGGAGGATTCCTACCACACGTCCCTCCCCGGTATAAAATGAATATATATATTATTGATTTCAAAAAGTTTACTTTTTTAAAAAGTGGAGTATACACACCACTATAAATTTATATTAATTCTATCCCCAGATGGGGTGAGAAAGGGGTCACATCCTACCCCTTCATCTTGTTACATGGAACAGGTAGGTGGCGATAAAACAAGGCATGACACCCATGCAAATGAGGAAGAGTGTGTGGAGGTTGAATGTGAGTCAGTTCACTTGTGGAGTATTTAATGATTTTATCTTGCAAGTAGTCATTATTGATGGGTCTAAGCATTGTTGATCTCCTGCCATTCATGGTGGTTGTAAATTTGGTCCTACACCTTAATAAGGGGGATACCCCAAATCTCAGCACAATAACAAACTCTTTAATTGCTCCTTGTCTATGTTTTTAGATTTGTCAATGACCTCAAGATGGAGCAAATACTTCTCATCAAGTTTAGCGTGGCTTAGTTTCTTAAAATATTCAATTTTAGAGATGAATAATTGCTATAATTTTTGTTAAAAAAAAATTGCTAAGACTGTTTTGGTTAAGGAAACTTGAAAATGGGGAAAGCTTTTGTTTCCCTATCTAGCATAGTCTTCTGCTCTCTGATCTCATTTTGTTAAATTTTAGATATCTCTCTTAAAACCTAACTAAACTCATATCAGTAGCGAACATGGTTTCCCATGTGGAATATCAATAACAAATACTCTCTCTTCATATTTTATATATTTTACCAAGTAATAAAATAGTATAACTAAACTAACTTAAAGAATATTAATTATAAATCTTTTAAATATTTAGAATTTACATATCAAATTTCACTTACAATACACACTCTTTATCTATATACAACTTTAAAATACCAAAAAAATAAATTAATTAAAAAAACTACATTTAAGCGTTAATAATCATTTATTTCGAAATTATTCACTCAAGAATCAACTAGAACAAGACAAATGATTGATTTTTTATTTCCATGAGATACCCATTGATAAAGATGAATTGTATTCCATCGCTACATTTTGATTTTAAATTCACTTTCTTGTTAATTTCTTCCATTTATCTATCACTTATGTAATCAAGAGAATGTTGTGTTGCAACATATCCCTGCCAAAAGGATGTCAGAACAAAAAATGATAAGCAACCATGTAATTCATAAGTCATAGAGCACTTGTTAATAGAGCTTTGAGACTATGTGCCTCACTTTTGTGTGCTTCGGACTAATCTCTTTCTGTACAGTACTGCTTTTGTTTTTGGTGGAGGACCCTGGAAGCCATGGTTCTAATGTTGTACATAGAAGAATCGTCGAGTATTCAAGTCTATTTTCATAGATTTAATCGAGATATCCTAACGTTAATAGATCATGTAAGATAGACATATGTATGGTAGGAATTACATTCTGACAACTAATATTTCAAGGTTTTTAATGTTGACAGGAAAATATGACAGCTTTAATAGAGATGTATAAAAAAAAACAAATACATGAGTTCAAAATTGCAAAGGATTTTTGAAAAGCCATAAAGAAGTGGAAGAAAGTTATCATTGAAGTTGTAAAGAACAAGATTACATTAAAAAGACAATTTAATGAAACAACATGAAATAAAAAAAGACCAAATGACAAAGTTAAAAGGACAAGTGGTGGTTCCAATAAGAATAAGAATATAAAAAATCGAAAGAAACTATTGAAGTATAAGTTGATAAAAAAATAACATAAGAAGGATTGATTAACTTAAAGAGAAATAGAAAGAGAGTAAACCATAGCTAGAACCAATAAAAAACAAATGAACCCATAAGGAAAATGATCATGAAAAAATCACTTCTAAAGTTGTGGAGATGAACAAGAGGACATCTATCATAACAGAGAAAAATCAGTAAACCAAGGGAAAGAAACAAGGATTGAAGAAAAAAGTGGAAGTATGTATATTCTTCAAAATAACGTGGAATTATATATCATCATTAAATTAAAAAAAAATCATATATTTATGTTTTCCTATTCGAAGCATAAATATAATAAATTCCATTTTATGATGTTCACATTAAGTCACAGAAAAATCATATATTATGTTTTCTTATTAGAACCATAAATATAATAAATTACATTTTATGATGTTCACCAATTGTAAACATAAAACAAGTTTCTTGATAAAATATATTTAATAATAACAAAAAGACACAAAATAGTGGTCCTACTACAATAAAATGGATAGCTATTGTATTTCCTCCCAGTAAAAAGTGAAAAACAGACATGAAATCCACTAGATACCTCAAAAGTAAAATGGATCGATATTATATTTCACTCAAGTAAAAAGTGGAAAACAAGCATGAAAGCCACCAAATAGCTTTGTCGACTTGGATAAAGATATAAGCTTCTGGCTAGCACTTTTCCGTTTCCTTCCTTTCCTGTGCATTGACAATTCTCACTCAACATGTGTAACCACAAATCAACTACTAAAATACAACCTTATCCCCATATCCCCTCGTCTGCAACCAAAGAGCATGGCTTAGTCATATATTCCATTTCTTTTACTTGATGCTTAAGTTTGGGAGAAGAGCAGGACAAATAACATCAAATGCAAACAAACAAAAAGAGATATACAAACATAATACCAAAGTGTAATTAGTGTTTAACCGCCAAAACCAAAAGGCCAATCCGTGGGGTCTCCTTGTGCGTCGTCGTCTTTGCAGATCTCCGCATCTTTTCATTCACCCAAAACTTGCCACAACCATTAATGCATACCACATCCTATAAACATAAATAGGACTGCCTTATTCAGGGGGAGTATTTCATCCTCGGAGCTCTCAGTCTTGAGTTGGTGGGATTGCTCTACTGCCCCATTGTGAGCATTTCAGACACAAGGAATCTCAACACAGAACACGTAACCCTCCTGTCTGATTAGATTCACAGTAACCATCTCTCGATTCTCGGTGTAAGGGTCGTCTAGTGCATCTTCATCAGCCTGTGGTCGCCGAATCGGCCAGAAGAACTTCTGGAGCGACATTTTAGCCTTGGATATGAAGGCCTCGAGCCTGCTCATTCACATCCCTTCTGACATATATATCACAGTCATAAAAAACTGGATCGATCATTAGAGGAAATATTGGACGGTTTGGTTGCTGGCATCCAGAAAGTCATGTCTCAAAAAATTCTCGTTTTGTTATCCTAGGCGAAGTTCGGGAATCACATGTCGATGGTTTTTTCGGAAGCATTTCTTTCATCGGTTTCCTGCTTACGCTTTGCTTTCCATTTGCTATTTTTGACATCATTGAAGAATATATACATACCTGTGTATGACGGATTTGATTGGTTGCGGATACATTATATTTAAAATGGGAACTGAACAGCAGTAGCAGTACTGACCACTTATGACCACTTACAAGTCTTATGATCACTTACAAGTACTAGTGGGCTGAGTGACACGTGGTGTTTTTATGATGGACGTGGCATTTTTATGGTTTTCTGTTTTATAAATTATTTTTATTTATTTTTTTTAAAATAAAAAAGACTCCTGCACGGATTTATGTCCTTTTGGAGCTGTCCTCATCCAATCAAAAAATCAAAATTTTGTATTTTAAAAATTGTTAAAATTATTTTATTTTTCATAATATTATGTTTAATATTATAATTATTGAAAACATTAAAAAAAATAATTGAAATTTTTGTTTCAGAATAATACAAGTAAAAAAGGTTTGACTTTGAAACCAAGAGTAAACATGATATCATTCTAATCTTCTTGATAAGAAGGCATGCCCATGAATTTGAAGGTATTGCATTGATTCTTTTTGGATCGAAAGAGGATTGAGGTCCATTTACCTTCAAACATTAACGTGTTTTGTTTTGTCTTTTTTATTTTTATTTTTATTTTTCTTTCAGCTTGTTTGGGTGGGTTTTATAGTAACTTTGTTTTCAACTAAGTTTTTACATTTTATCATTTTTTTTTATGTCTTGTCTTCTTCTTCTTTTTTTCTTGTTTCTACTTTCCAGTAACTTGTTTTCAAAAAAAATTGACATTACATCATGTTTAATTATTATTAGCTCTCAATATAATTTAGTCTTGTAATTATACATTTTAAACTTATACACCGATCCAGACTCACCACTTGATCCAGACTCACCGACTAGAGGAGGATCGCATCAATGCTAAACTAGACACTTTAGTCCGTGCTTATACTAGGAAGACTTTTAGCAACCCTCCACCTGAAAAAGTTCTGGATACACAACTTTTGTTTAGGAGATGTCCCTCGACCATCAACCAAGAAGTGAAGTGTTAGAATTTAGGTGCGGGCCAGTCTCGTGTTTTAATTTCTGATGATGAATAGATGCTATGTCATTAGGGTAATTTTTTATTACTTGGTGGACCTAGTTTTTCATAATTATGAGGACATAACCCCGAACCCGTGGGGAACTGCATGAAAACCTACCTTGAACAACACTACTGCTACTATAGTCTGTTAGCTTAGGATATTTTTGGACATAGACAATATTTTTTTGGGCCTGGGAATTATGCCAGGCATTGCTTGGACATAGATTATCACTGATATGGCTTTATACAATTATCTCTTTCTAGTTTAATTTAAGTTTTCGAATTTCACACAAAAAAATCTTTCATTGGTATATATAAAGCAATTTATAATATATTAAAATATATTTTATATGTTTACAATATAAATTATATAAAATTAATAATATTTAATAGATATTATACTAAATAATAAAAATAAATTATATTTTTAAGTCGTAGATTTTACAGCTAAAATTTTAGTGGGAATGTTTTTCTAGAGTTATATATATATATATGTGTGTGTGTGTTTGTTTGTTTGTTTCAGACAAAATGAATGTGGTTTATTATCAAAATGAAAGATAGGAAAATTTGTTCAAATTTGACCTCAATGTGAAGTTAAATACATTTAAGAAAAATAGTATCAAAACCTTATAATAGATCTACATTATGATGAAATTTAATTATATCATACAAAAGTGAAGAAATTTTTAAATATATGAAAATAGATATTTGATTTTGATGATGATGGTGGTGGTGGTGGTAATGGTGGTGGTCGCGATGGTGAACGCCCACTTAAAACATTTTTTTTCTATCAGACCTTAAGAAGGAAAAGTAAGGAACTACTTGGTTTTCTTTAGAGTTTTATTTATGTGCTCAAAAAGATTCGAGCGGAGTGTTCCTAAATTACTATAATGATGATGAGATAGAAGATTGCTTTGGTTCGTATTGTAGCAAAATATTTGAAACTAAGATCTTATGTGGGTGTATGCACAGAAATCGAAGAGGAAGTGTTTTTCAGCCTCAACATTCATAGTCTCGCAAAGATGACATATCCTTTCATCCCACGAAGTTTTAGGAAAGGTCCAATGTCATGTTTCACTACGTAGCTCATGAGAGTTCGTTCTTATTTTAGCTGTGTGGATCTTCTTCTTTATGCTAGTTAAAATAGAGAGATATTTTTTATATTCAAGATTATGATTAATGACTTCCTTGTAATATCTTAATTTTCTTTTATCCTCTAATATTTCATCAGACCGCAGCTTCTCTTTAAACTTTGAAGGAATAATATTTTTAATATCATCTATATTTTACAAAGTGACATTTTTGTCAATGCCTCACATTTTTTACCAAGACATGGCATCTTTAATCCAACCTTGATTGAGACTTAGGTGGTTTTGAATGGAATTTAAAGCAATTTTCAGAAGTCTTTGCTATCCTAAGTTATTTAATTTTTCTTGTACATTAGGTACCTAGTCATAACTATGTTCTTAATGGGGGGAAGAATCACTTCAATTAGGAGAATATGATATAATGTATTGCTTTTAATTTTTATATTGTAAGATATAAAATGCTTCTGGATTTTCTCAATCCTTCTCCAAGATTCTATAGAGAAGTTGCAACCCAAAAAATCACACCCATACAAGAGAACGAGAGTCACGAGAGTTTAAAAGATGAATTTTCTTTTATCGAACATCATAGCATTTGCTGAAGACTAACATAAGCTTTCCACTTTCCATTGATTCTTTTATTGATGTTGTAGTTCGAGTTAATCTTGTTATTGCTATCAATCCCAAGATATTTGTAGGAAGTCACTTTCTCCAAGTTTCTATTATCATACAAAAAATGAGCATTAGTGACCTAATTAGATTTTATAAACATAAATTTGCTTTTGTCATGTCAGTATTGATGGTCATTCCCATACCAGAGCATAAATCCTTGAGAATCTTAATTCTTTATCAAGATCATAGGGACATCTTGCCAAAAGAACAATATCATTAGCATAAATAAGGAGGATGATGGAAATTCCTACTAACATCGTGCCAATGCAGCTTTCCTTAATAAACAACTTTCTAACTTATCAATGTATATACCAAAAAGGATAGGGGAGAGTGGAATCCTTGCTTAACTCCTATATTATTACAATTAATATATTCCAACCAACCCTTAGTGTGATTAAACTTGGAATTGGAATTATTATACAACCTTATTGCAGCGGATCTCAATTGAAAAGGAACCTTTAACTCTTCTAATCTCATACACAAGTTATTTCTAGGCACTGTATCAAAAGATTTCCTAAAGTCCACATAGCAACAAAGGAGTTTGAGATTATTATTGTGACATTCCTCTACAATGATCCTAAAATTAATAAGGTGGTTTATGGTGGATTGTTACCTTCTAAAACTGGCTTTCCCTTTAGCTCTTTTACCTTTAATTTCTAGCCAAATGTTGATGGTTGTTCCCATGAAGATGGTAACACTTTTTGGCAAGTGGAGGGCATGATTATCGTAAAAAATTATTAATTAAGGTATTTTGTAACGCTCAATCGAGGGTTAATAAAACACTCAATAAAGGGTTTTACTAACCCTCAATCAATCTCTAAAAACTTGATTGAGTTGTTGTGTTTGATCAAATTTTAAAACAAAAGGTTGCAGGATATTTCCCTCCTATGGAATTTAGAATCTTGTTCAAGCTCTGCAACAATTATAAAAATAAGAAAGAAATATATTGCAGCTTATTTCATCATGTCTACTACATAGAATCTTGAACGAGGATTGGTAGAGAATGGTTATAGATTTTATAATAGAGTAATTGGTGTTTATAGATGTGACTAAAACCATTGAAAATGTGGATAAGGGTCATTTGGTTCTTAATCCTTATTTGTGATTAAGAAACAAGAACCAAAGGACCCTTATCCCCATCTGCCATGATTTCAGTCACATCTATAACACCAATTACTTCGTGACTCATATATACATGTTGAAAATCTAGAGGAAGTGGCATTTCTGCTCCCTTTACCTGATTCCTCTTCAAGGTATTTACTAGTACCCATATGTATCATTCTTTTTCTTGAAATTATGTTTTACTAAATTTTATTATCTTGTAGTTCTATGTCTGATTTTAATTTAATGTAAATTGTAATTCTTAATTATATATGTTAACTATTTTATTATAAATTAATTATATGCTTCATTTTAAATCATTTTAATAGTATATCCCCTCATATCTAGTTCACTATGAATGTCGAACAAAATGGATCTCTTCCCTTTCTTGACATCCTGGTCACTAAACAACAGTTTGGATCTCTTTCTCATCAAGTATACTGATAGATACCTTCATGCCCAATCTCACCACCATCCCTCTCAAAAGTATGATTTCCTTAAAACTCTAATCACTAGAGCTATTCACATTTCCAATCCCTAGCATCTATCTCATAAAATATCTCACCTCACGAAAGCCCTCATGGCCAATGGATACCCTAGAATCGTAATTAGAAAAACCTTTCAACAAGTTCTTCATCCTAAACCTCGACCATCCAAATGCTCCTACCTTATCCAATCCTATGCCCTTCTCTCTTTCATCCATGGGATCACAGATCACATTTCCAAGATTCTTATTAAAAGTAACATTAAAACCATCTTTAATCCCCATAAGGCACTCAAACAGTTATTTAGGTATGTAAAAGATAAAACCAATCCATTTTTGTCCCGAGGTGTCTACCAA
Source organism: Larix kaempferi (assembly GCA_027924585.1). Classification (NCBI taxonomy): domain Eukaryota; kingdom Viridiplantae; phylum Streptophyta; class Pinopsida; order Pinales; family Pinaceae; genus Larix; species Larix kaempferi. Next base: position 6,679,143 of record BSBM01000478.1, read on the forward strand.
ATCCTGTGTTCTTGTGGAAATTCATACATTGGTCAAACCAGAAGGTCCATCCAAACTCGTCTCAAAGAACACATCATTGACACCTATCAGAATCGCCTCAATAAATATGCTATAGCCGAACATTCATTTAACACCAAGTGCCAAATATTTTTTAATAAAACAAAAATTCTAGTATCTACTTCTCATTACTTCTCTCGATTAGTCAAGAAATCCTAAGCGATTGAAAAATATCTATTGAAATTTAATCGTGAAGATGACTATAAATTAATCCAATCTTGGAAACTGCTGATCCATCATCTCTGTCATTGATTGTGTTGAAAATCTAATTTATTTCCTACAACTATTTCTTTTTAATATTGTTCTATCTCGCTCCTCTCTTAACCTTTCACCCGTGCTTGCCCTTATTTCTATTCTTATTTTGCAATCCCCCAATGTTTACTCATTCTCTTTCCTCCGTCTTATCTCCTCTCATTCCCCAATCCACTTCCTTTCATGGCATGGAGAGACATGCTAAGGGCACATAAAAGTAAGTGCATGTTCTTTATAAGAATGTGTGCAATAGACGTGAGAGTACATTCTCAATTTTAACCGTTACGAATTTTTGAAACATTAACTTCATGCAAATCCCACATCTTCTTATTGCGTATAAATATGCATTAATTGTTATGTCGACACACTTATATATATATATATTTTGCATGTGAATCTCTTAACAATGAGGAAAGGTCTTGAATATGTTGATGACGTAGTTTCAAATTGTACTAAACTCATCTTATTTAAGAGACTTAGATTGCAATGTAGATTTGCCCACAAACATTAAAAATCCATGTTTTTTTTTGGGCATCAAGCCTTTTTCTATACCAAGGGTTGAATAATTTGAGTGCACCATCCCTACAATAATAGTTTAATGATTTTTTCTTACCAAATTATATGTTTAAGTTTAATATAATTTAGTGATTCAATATATTCTATAAAGTGAGGATTGGGTTTTGCGGATGCACCTAAGAAGATCTGGATAGATGACTTCATTTGTGACATTGAGGTTAGCATTAACTATTAATTAGAGAACATTACTTAAGAAATAGAGATAGCAGGTTTATTTAGTATTATGAAGAGTCAAAACTCCGTAACACAAATATTAAAAAGAAAAGAAGAAGATGGAGTCATGAAGAGATTACGAAAATAACAAATCAATGATTTTTAATAAATATAATCACGTAAAGAAGATGCATGGACATCTAAATTTAAGTGGTTGTTATAATAAATTAAAGAAAAATATCTATAAATACAATACTAAAGGAGATGTCACAGGTTAGTTGTTCCCTTCTCCCTACAATTTAATGGAAATTAAAATTCATAAGCCCTTGACTTACCTTTTAGCCAATTCTTGTTCGATTTAAAATGTTCGTTTCAAACACAAATTTATATATCAAAGACTCATTTAACATCTCAAAAATATCAAGGTGGAGGATAAAGATAGCTTTCCTAGTTTTGAGATCGTGATCCTTTTTATTATGATCCTGATTAATGAGTTTTAACATCGATTCTATAAGTAGCAAACCTACAAACAACCAAATTAGTGAAAGCCTATCTAAGATCTATGTTTATGTTTTTCAGTTCCAAAGGTAACTTATATTATTAGAAGATCATTGAATCATTTTGAAAAAAAATCATTGAATCTTCCACTTTTCAACTTGATCTTTGGGTTAGGTATGTGGATGATACAATTGTAAAATGACCTCATAGTAAATAGAACCTAAAAGGATTTGTGGAGCCTTTGAATAATTACGCTAAGAATATTCAATTCACGATTAAATAGGAAGACCATAATTCGATTCATTTCTTAGATTCTCTCATTTGTAAGAAAGGGGATTGTTTCATATATCATTAGGTGTATCATAAGAAAATCCTCTATGTATTTACGTTGATTCCCATCATCACTCATTCCAAAAAAGAATTCCAAAAAGTGGGCATTATCAAAATATTTGGTTACCAAATGATGAAAACGAAGTCCGGGGTCCTTCGTTTCCAGTTTTTAATTATCTCGATCCTAAGACCTATAGGTTATGGGTCCATATTTACTCGCTCTACATCTCAGCCGTTACAGGAAATCTCAACTCCAGAATTTTATATGGCTGCAGGAATTACTCATACACTTCCAGAAACTCTTCAACGCATTCATACAACATGAATTTAAATGCATTCCATGGTGAAGACAGATACATACATAGATTTTGCATAAAATTCTCCTTCACTATTAGACTCTAGAATCTAAAACTCAACGCCACATCCTATTACATAATACAGACGCCCTTGGCGTCTCTCTACGACCTGATTCACATTTTAAAGGCGACTTTCACTCAAAAGACCGATGGCTACATTTATACGCCAGCATTTGAAACAAAATCCTAAATATGGAGCCACCAAAATAAAATTTAGTTGATTACAAGACATATTTTAATAATGCCAAGCTCCCTATGTGCACAAAAATACGTGAAAAATATCTGTCTTTTAGCCATGTTGTGGTTCTTCATCCACGTCCCCGTCTTCCAGAAATGTATTTTCTTGGGGTTGATGCCCCTGCATCACTTGAAATACCTAAGAATCAATTATAAAGAGAGCACTTCGACTAGGAATGCTAGCACCTAATAAAGAGCTTCCAAAATAGGGGTTCCAAAAAATGACATATTTGAATATGTTTCAAAGGGAAAAACACCCCTAGAGTCCATGATTGAAATGAAGGGGAACATAAGGTGATGCTCTTTGAGTTCAAGGCACCTCAAAAAGATCGCTAGAGTCCTTATAAAATGTCATATTGGAATGATTTTTTGAACTTCCTACTACCATTAGTTGTCTCCTTAAATCTATTAAGAACCTTTTTGATGTTAAGATAAAAAAGTATATAGTTCATCCATTTCTCATGGGGTCTCAACTACTTTGGTGAGACTTGGAGGTCTATAAAAGTTATAATTAAAGAGATTAAGTCAGTTATTATTTATAATCATGAAAAAAATTCATCTTTACTTTATGAGTAAAAAAAACAAATGTCATATATGTATGAGGATGCTAATACCCCTTATCACTTATCCAAAACAAAATGTTTGATCAATTATCCCAAAAAAATGTTGGAGAGGAGATGTAGATTGTGAAGATATATGTATGAGGATGCTAATACCCCTTATCACTTATCCAAAACAAAATGTTTGATCAATTATCCCCAAAAAATGTTGGAGAGGAAATGTAGATTGTGAAGGAAAACAATGTTCAATAGAGATAGTGCAATATAGCCAAGCTTTAAGTAACTTCACCTTCTTCATAATCAATTTAATGGTTTCCATGCTTAGAACTTTTTTGCTTAAATTTCAATGTGTATTTTTATAACATTTATTATTTTTGGTTTGGTAGTTTTTCTTTTTAATTTTTGTGTTGTAAATTTGAGTTCTTTGTCTTCTTTGATTTTAGTGTTTGTGGATTTAGAATTTTTTTATTTATTAAATTTTTTAATGTTATTTTACTTTGACTTTCTTTTAGTCATTTAACATTTTTTTTCATATTCAATGATTTTTATTGTTTTATATTTCTTATTTTAAAATTTTAAAGTTTTATTCTTTGTTTTATTTTTACTTATTACTTATTATTTTTATAATTTTTTATTTTAAATTTAATCATTTTATAATTTATAACTTTTATTTTTATTTTTAAGAAATTTAAATTGACTTCATTTTATGTGAATTGCTTTCTTTATGCATTATATTTGAATTTAAATTTAATCATGTATAACACTTCATAGGAGTTCTGAATGTGAAGTAATAGTCATTGGAGTTTGGAAAACTTGCATTTAGCTTGTGGAAGCAAGCTCTTAAGTGTTTGCCACATGGGAAGTAACATGAGATATAATGACTATGTTCGTCACATGAGAGAGGAAAATGAGATTTGTTTGATGGTACATTTAACTATGTTAAAGATTCAACACTTCTCATTTCATTGTATAACTATTAGATTTTTTTTTAAGATATGCTGGAATTATTGGACAGTTGTAGCTTTGTGAGTGCCGAGATTGTAGGTATCTCCTTTGTTACTAATTAGGAAGATTCCATCTACATAGGGCAGCCTTTTTTCTGTCTTTTGTGGCAGGTTGCTTCACCATTTTCATTATTTTTAATAACCTAGATCTTTTTTTATAAGTTAGTGAGATTTGTTTGACGACACATTCAACTATGTTAAAAATTCAACACTTCTCATTTCATTGTATAAGTATTAGATTTTTTTTAAGACACGCTGGAACTATTAGACAGTTGTAGCTTTGTGAGTGCCCAGGTTGTAGGTATCTCCTTTGTTACTAACTAGGAAGATTCCATCTACACAGGGCAGCCTTTTTTTCTGTCTTTTGTGGCAGGTTGCTTCACCATTTTCATTCTTTTTAATAACCTAGATCTTTTTTTTACAAGTTAGTACCCATGGGAATTTGAACATGTGACCTTCCATGTTCTTAAGTGTTCCCCACATGGGGAAGTAACATAAGCAGGAGTAATGACTACGTTAAAATTTAGAGGCTCATGAATGAGCACGTCACCATGAGACAAAAATGAGATTTGTTTGAGAGCACATTCAGCGATGTTAAAGATTCAACACTTCTTATTAACATTGTCTAACTATTAGATTCCTGTTAAGATATGCTGCAACCAGAACAGTTGCAGCTTTATGAGTACCCAGGTTGCAAGTGTCTCCTTTGTTACTAATTGGAAAGATTCCATCTACACAAAGAAGCATTTTTTCTGTTTTTTGTGATAGGCTGCTTCACCATTATCTTTTAATGATCATGTTAGGTAATATAAATAAACATAAATTAGTTTAATTAATATTTCAAATATTATTTCATATACTTCAAGATATATACTATTATACAAAATCTGAGCACCAGAGTAACATAGTATTGGTACAATATATAATATTTATATTATTTTAACATATATTATAATATTATAGAGTTTATAGTATTATATTATTTAAAACTTCATTAATATATGTTAAAATTTAGGTTTGAAAATTATAAATATACAATTTAGAGGGTATATGATAAAACTTATATCCTGAACTTGCAGAGTTCGTAAACAACTTGCACTTGCATTTACTGGCGGTTCTACTCTTGCAACGTGTCTGTTTACCATCCTTGTGTTTCCTTGGTATATTCTACTCTCCTTATATAATATTCTACTCTCCTTTTAAGATATACTACTGACAGTTGCAGCTTTGTGAATGCTCAAGTTGCAAGTGTCTTTTGTGTTGCTAGCTGGAAAGATTCCATATGCACACGGTTGCTTCATGATCATTTTTTTTCTTTTAATAATCATGTTAGGTAATATAAATAAACATTGACAAGTAAAATAAAATAATTTAATTAATGCTATATATCTATCTAACTTCAAATACTATTTTTTATATTTCAAAATTATTAATTGTTCTATTGTTAAATACATATATTATATACACTATCAATTGTTCTACTGTTCAGTGCATACATTTGTACTTTGTATTATATTTCTTACTTTATATTATATAAAATCTTAGCAATCTAATATTTATATAGTATATAATATTTCAATTATTTTAATATATGTTATAGAATTATATTTAAATTTTTAATAATATAGAAATAGTATAGAAATAATTAATGTTATATACACTAGAATTTATATTTTAAAATTACAAACATACAATTTTAATTATAAAAATTTCAACAAGTTTCAGAGTTGTTTGGTTTCTCCATATTTAAAAAACAGGAAAAGGTTCTTAAATCAAAGAAGAGATAAGCCCGTTTTTAGCTGTACGAGGCAGTGTGTCGGTGAGGCCATGATTTGCAGGAGGTGTCCTGTGGTAGTTTTATTTATCAGAGGTCACATAAATTTGTATTTTCTTTTAAATGGACTCCTCTTTTACCATTTACATGGAAATTTTTTCAAATAAATAATAAAAGTATATGTTTTAAAGAGGATTTTGGAGTATGTTTGGGAATCTATTTTAGTGTGGCTAAAGCTTTTTTCAGCACAGGGTAAGATTTGAAAAACATTTTATCTGTCTCTTTTAAAACTGTCACTAGAAGTATTTCATGAAATGCCTTTTTTAAATCATTTTGAAATATTTTTGAAATATTTTTTACTTGATAGAATGCCTTTTTAAATCATTTTGAAATATTTTTTTTAATAAGCAACATTGAATGTAAAGTGTATTTGATTAACAAAATGTCTTTTTGTAAGCTTGAGCGTATTTGATGGACAAAACGGAACATTTTGTTTGGAATTTTGTTTACCAGTCTTTCAAATACAGAGTGCCTTAATGCATAATCAAGTAAAATCAGTTAATGGTGAAGCAGTTAATACTGAATCATTCAATATTGCATAATCATTTTGGGGGTTTTTCTTCCGACATTTTGGGGTTTTGGATCCATTTTATCTTGAACCCATCCTTCTCACCAAACGACAATGCAACAAACAAATTTCGCTGTCTTTTTACGTAAATTTTAAAAGTGTAACAGTTAGAAGTTTCACACCAGACATGATTTATCTTTTGTTTTGCAAAAAGTAATGTACAAATGTAAAAATTTGAATTGAATAAATAAAATTTCTAGTATTTAAGCATTTACAGAATTTAGAATAAGTGGAAAAAGCAATATATTATCGGTTTTTTATGTAAGAGATAATGTAAAGTAAATTAATCATTGTTATTTATAGCTGAGATATGACTAATTTAAGGGTTACTTAGCCCTTCATTGGTTTTATGAACAATTTTTAGTAAACATGATACAGCTAACCATAAATGTAAAAATTTGAAATTATTTTATATTTTTTATAATATCCAATTTAATAATATTTAGATAGCTTCAATAATTTAAAAAAAATGAACACATTTAAAAAAACACCTAGATCATATATAATCTAAATTAAAAAACATGTATATACAACTTATAAATTTATAATATCAAAGTTTAGATATTACATTTATCTTTAAATATTTTATATTTAGATATAAATATAACAAGTAAATTAATAAACATTTATATATAGTACATAAATTAATAAACATTTATATATAGCATATAAAATTATAACTAGTACTAATTTTAGATATTATATCTATCTTTACATCTTCAATAAATACACTTGCTAGTTATTTAAGTTAATGGTTAGATATTAGATTTTAATGCATAATAGTGAGTTGGGATTGGTGAGTTAGTGTGTTTCATATTTAATTTAGATTTAGAAGTTAGTATTATTGGATTATCAATATTCTCATATACTTTTAATGAAAAACTTAAAACGATCGTAGTCCTTTAATTTCTCCATAAAATCTAATAATTTTATTAATATAAAATAATAACATAAAATTCAAAAAAACTAATAATTTTATTAATATAAAATAATAACATAAAATTCAAAAAAAATTAATAATTTTATTAATATAAAATAATAACATAAATTTCAAAAAAAAAAGAAAATTGTCTCATAAAATCTTTAAACAATAACCTCATGATTTAGACCATACAAACCATAAAAGCGTCTTAAAAACATCCCTAAAATTTTGACACAATTTTGATTCAATCACTATTCTTTCTTGTATCGTTAACCATCATCATTGTGTATGTCGAGTCTTGCAGTGTAAGCAAGTCTGGTCGACTCCCTTAAACGGTCATGTTTCCATACGTGACAACTCTATCTTACTCAGCGTATGATTTGTCGACCCCCCTTGTTCACGCTATAACTCTTGTTGTTAACCACTTATATCTTTTTTTTTGTAAGCTGCATAATAAAATTATATTATGATGCAAAAAAAGTTACAATCTTCATGAGAGTCTGAAAATTGCTTTCTGAAGCTTCTCATGGAACCAGTATTACAAAAAAAGACTCTGTTGATGAGCCCAATGACATAAAATTCATTACAGCCAATCAGAAAAGACAGAAACAGAGTAGGACTATAGATATAGACTAGACAGAAACAGACTAAACATAAGAGCCGACCACAAAAACCAGGAGAGTTGTGCTCGAACCGAATCGTTCCAGGAGCTAGCTTCTGCATTCTTGGAGTCATGATTGTCTTCAAAAATGGGGCAAGGGCCAAAGAATTCATCCTCCCATTGCTGCTAGGGGAGCTTGATGGGCAGTGGTTCAACTTTGCGAGGGAGCGCCGTCTCTTCATTCGCCTTCTGAGTGTGCTTGTACTGCAGAACCTCAATGGTGGAGGGGACAAGGAAGGATATCCCAGGAGGGGAAGCACCCTGCACCACCACTACTGCCATTGGAGAATCAGGACCGGAGTTGTGGCCGTGAGCAGGAACGACACCATCAGAGGCAGTGATGCCCTTGGAATCATGAAGGGAATTACCAATTGCTTGAGCAACCACAACAATGGCCACACCTTCAGTGTGCACAATTAACGCCTCCCTGGCACCAGCGACAGGACCCGTGGGACCATAACCAATCGGAGGAGCAGTACGAGGAAACAGAGAGTATCTACGACTATTTAGGCTGGCCTCCAGAGCGACGAGCACCCCATCCATATGAGAAATGTTGGCCCTGGTATCCATGATGTCTACCTTGGCCATGTTCCAATTCGTGAGCATTTCCTCCACCAAGGTGCCAATTATGTTTTTTCAGAAGCCAGTAGTAATTCACTTGGATCCCCTTGCTGCCATAGGCAAGAATTTCAGCTACACTTCGTGACTCCCAATCGTTAACCACATGGCGAATAGGCATGGAGACATTGTCTTTATAGCCAATATTGGTGGGATGCTCCTTCTCTACTGCAGACGTCGACTTTCTAGAGCCTTGGCCAGAGCCATGCCTTGAAGTTCTACGCGTATGCTTCAAGGTGGTATCAGTAACGTCACAGGGGGACTGAACAAGAGTCGAGCTTTCGGCTGTGGATGCAGACAGAAAGTGGCGAAGGCGGGTTATAACAACAGGGGCATGAATAGGGATCCCCATAACAATGAAGGCTCCGCTAGAAGGAGGAGACATCGCACGAGAGTGATTAATGGAGGAGGTGAACCAGAGTGGGGGAAGGGACGTAGGAACTAGGTGATGAACCCAAATTATATGTATCCTATAGCCTTTTTTTTCCACAGTAAAACACAAGATATGATGAAGGAAATACACTTGTTTTGTGAGTTAATGATTTACTTTGATTATTTAATGAAGATGTTTTTAGATTATTCATTTTATGCTTAAAGGGCGTTTTTATAAACTAATACATGAAAAACGAGTATGTTGGACCAGGCGTAGGTACACTAAGGGACAACACGCAAATCTAGTTGAGAGACTGAAGGACCATGCAAGGCTAAGTGCCCTTTTTCCCTGACTTATAGAGAAGAACTCATGTTCAGCAGGATTGGCAATTAAAGGAAGTAGTTAGGTTAGAATTTGAGGCATATATATATGGACCTCTTGGGTAGCGAGGGGGTCCTGCTGCCATTTTTGAGAATCAATTGTTTTTACATTTCTGCTATTGTGAAGACAGTTTGTGTTATAGACTTATATTGAACCATGAAGTTACTATTTTGAATAAGAAGACTGATGTTGCTTTCCGACCTACGTTTATAAGTTTTCTATACTCCTGAGTATGGGTTGGAGAGGGCCCCTCCAACATGTAAGTCATGAGCTTTACTCTGCTTTCAGGTATTTTACATTACTGTTGCGAATTGATTTACTTCTTATCGTATATGAAGATACCTTGATGGCAATTGAATAGCATGGTTTTATTTCAGTTACAAGATTATTTTCGTTCAACATATTTTCTGTAGTCGATCAACGCTCATTTTCTAGTTTGGTAGGATGCAACATTGCATGATAGCATTTGATAACCTTAAGGAGAAAACAATTACAGCTCTAGTACTCCAAGGACCAGATTGGGCACTTCCATTCCACATCCACTCAGATGCATCAGATAAGGCCATTGGATCTGTCCTTGGACCAGAAAGAGACAAGAAGCCCTATGCTATATATTATATCAGTAAAAATTTGCCGGGAGAAGAATTAAATTATACTGTTACAGAGAAGGAATTTTTGGCTATCATACATGCCATTAATAAGTTCAGGCACTACATAACTGGTTACCAAGTTTTTTTCCATACGGACCATTCAATAATAAAGTATCTCACGAACAAACCTAATACAAGTGCTCGAATCATTAGGTGGCTACTCCTCCTGCAAGAGTTTGACATCACAATTTTGGTCAAACCGGGCAAACATAATGTAGTGGTTGACTTTTTATCTAGGCTCACCCATGGATAAGACAGTGAAGTGGTGAATGACAGTTTTCCTGATGAACATCCTTTTGAAATCTCCATAAGGAGCCCATGGTTTGCTGACATAGCAAACTATTTAGTGACTAGAAGATTTCCAGCACATTACAGCTACAAAGAGAAGAATAAGATCATAAGACAAAGTGCCACTTACACATGGATAGAGGGAATGCTCTTCAAAAAAGGACTAAATCAAATACTCAGAAGATGCATTAGAGAAGACGAAGTGCATGACATAATGCATGCCACTCACAATGAACCATGTGGAGGACACTATGCTGCAAAGATGACAGCCTATAAAATTTTGCAAACAGGGTATTATTGGCCAACACTCCACAAGGATGCTTCTGAATATGTTTCACACTGTGATGACTACCAAAGAATGGGGAAACCAACACAAAAAGAAGAAATGCCTCTCCATCCACAAATCTCCTTGGAGGCATTCAAAAAATAAGGATTTGATTTTGTTGGTCCAATCAACCCACAGTCAAATCAGAAAAGCTACATCCTCGTCTACACTGACTACCTTACAAAGTGGATCGAGGTAGCAGCACTTGCTGCAGCAAATGAAACCAACGTGGAAAAATTCTTCACTGAGCAGATCTTTCACAGGTTTGGAGTACCAAGAGAACTAGTTTCTGATCAAGGCCCACAGTTTACATCAAATCTAGTAGAAGATTTTCTTAAAAGAAATAATGTCAAGGATAGATAGTCCTCCTCCTATCACCCTCAAACAAATGGTCAAGATGAGGTAACCAACAAAGAATTAGAAAGGATTTTGGCAAAGACTGTCCAACTCCACAAAAGAGATTGGGTTGACAAACTGAGTGAGGTAGTTTGGGATTATAATACCACATGGAATACAACAACAGGCTTCACACCTTATGAACTAGTTTATGGAAAGAAAGTTATGCTGCCAATTGAATTTGAAATAAAGACATTAAGAATTGCAGCACAGTTAAATATGAAACTTTCTGAAATCCAACAAGAACGCATGCTACAATTAAATCAACTAGATGAGCAGTGGCAGCAAGCACTTTCCCATACTGAAATCATCCAGCAGCAAAGGAAGAAGTGGATTGACAAACACATAAAGGATAAAAAGTTCAAAGAAGGTGACTAGGCACTACTCTATGACTCCGGGTTTCACACTTTCAAAGGAAAACTAACAACTAGATGGCTTGGACCTTACATTATTGAAACAATCTATGAAAATGGAGCTGTAAGGATTATTACAATTGATGAAGAAGAGTTTTCCATTATAGTAAATGGATATAGGCTCAAACTTTACAAGAAGCCACAGTCAAAGGAGGAGTTCACATAGGTGCTCTACCAAAAATCAAGCCATACATTCTAATACAAGTCAAAACCCTAACCCTCAAACTTATAGAATGAGAATGTAGAAATTTCCTTCAAATCGATGATTTACACACAGGCCGAACACTTCTCTGAAACAAATTCATCTACTATTATTTATGGAAAACATAGGATTTACAATATCCAAGTTTGGAAAACCTTCCCCACAACTATTACATTTTCCATAGTTATTATCTACATAAGAAACGATATCAAAGAAGTACCCATTTCATTTCCACAAACTATAACTTTTTATTCATCAAGCATAAACGCAGAACCATATTGAAAACAAGTTTCATCTCTACATTAAGTCTGAGAATAAGAACTCTTCTCCACGACGGTTGCATTGCACAATCAACACGGCTTTTGCCCTATGGGTCAATGTATTATCCTCCCTATTATTTTTACAGTTTACAAACCCTATCTCGATGAACTACAAACTCTCTGAGTTAAACACAAATACCACAGAACAACACACATGTCGGCCATCATCCTCATCTAACCAGAGTTACAAGGCAACCTCCGAGGCTTACTGGTTGGTGTAGCCATTGCCAACCATCATCACCCGAACTGGAGAAGCCACGAACCTCTGCACGTGCAACATCAATGAAGATGTGGTAAAAAAGGCAATTTTCTTTTAAAGAAACGAATGCAACATTGAACAAACAACTATTACTGTGTTAACGTTTGACTTCAGAAGCTACAGGAAAAGGGTTCGAAACACATTACCTTTACATGTTGGCATAGAGCCGAAAACATCAAACAACAGCAACTGCAACTACACTATAACTCACATCGTTGAATGCTGAGGAAGAGGAAAACGCCACCATGCTCACAACCCTTAAACAGCTAAAACAATGCCGAGACTTGTATCAACCAAGGCAAGCCTAGCCTCTCTTTTCAAACCCTAAAACAACGTCGTAGCTGTAAGACACACTTAAACCCTACTCAAAGGAAAAGAAAACCCTCACAAGTCATCGTTTCGAATCACCATGAACCAAACTCCAAAACTGCTAACCGTGACGAGTTCTCAAAACAACAGACTCGGCTCTCGAGCCTTACACAGGTCACGGGTTCAAAACACAGGCACCATGCCTCCACAATACAAATGGAAACCCTAAAAATCCTCAGCCTATCGGCCAAAACGCAGAGCCACTACCACCGAAGGCCAAGGTAACATTAAACTCTTTGAACGTAATGGGAGTATGGATTAACTCACATCCATTGAGAACCCTGCCAAATCAACGGTGGAGATCACCAGGCAGTTTCACGAAACACCAAGCAACCACCTTATTAATTGTGATATCATTACTACTGCCATGAAGGAGCCAACTCATTAAACATCCAACCATGGTGTTTACAACTCATCACAATAACTATTATCACCACGAAAAAGCGCGTGATCAAGCTTACTACTGCATCCACGGTGGAACTCCACTACAATGGTAGATGAATGCATTCAATGCAAAGGCAGCGTATTATCTGTCAACCTGAGACAGTGTAACATTCACATCTCAATAGTAATTACAATCAACATATTATATGCGCCTTATGGTATAGTCGTGTTGCACAAACCTATCACCATACGATAAAGGTTTGGATAGATATTCGCTAGGTTTATAGAGTGTCACATAGGGTCATGATAAGTTGCACACAACACATATAACATAAAGTTCATACATATATATATATATATATATAACGTTTGTAAATATTTAATACATATTGCAAATAGATTATTAGGATAACCTAATGAATTGCAAAGTCACATACATTTCATTGTATGGTATATTGAACTTTATAATCAATACATCGAATTATCACAACATTAATATCAACTTGGTATTTAGTTCATAGACGATATATTAAACCATTCGCACATAGAATCTCTCTGAAATGTCATTGAAATCAGATTTAGGCACTTATGTACAGTCCAACATGAATTTAAAACGAAGATCACTTGTAGTCCTGAGTTTGAAAACGGAGTTACGATCAAGACAGACATTCTACAGCATCAATTACAAACTTATAGATTACATTTAAATAAGACGCACTGTTTGCATCTGCAGCATATCCAGTTATCATTATCTTGAAACGTCTAGTCTTTAACAAAAGTTTCTCACCAATAGAAGTGTTCAATGTATTATCCCTTTAACATTTTTTTACAAAAGAAGGTTACTGAAAAACTGTTTGGTCGCTTGTGGCAAACTTAACACCCTTACCTGTAAACAGCCACAAGTACAAATTTCACATGCTTTAGCATGAATGCTAAGTAAGTTAGGGGCCTCGGTAGGACCTCTTCATCATCAACAAAAGCACATTAGTCAAACTAGTCAAATCATCAATCATAACAGTAACAATAGAAGTCTGGTACAGCTGAAGTACGAATAATATCAAGACACAAATTAAAATCATCTAGTCTTATTACTATAAACCAGCATGATAATTAGTACAGTAAGATAATCTTTTATGTATTATTATATTCCACACAGTTTGAATAATTGTCATGTCAAATTTTTTTTAAATTTTTGTGATTTTTGGGATGTTACAGGAAGAATGTTGCGTTCAGATTTGCTTAACTAGTTCATTGGTCTATGATAGTGATCCAGCTCGGGCTTGAAGATGAACAAGTACTCTGACTGTCAAGTGTTTTTTCCTCTTGTAAGCTCAATTAAGTGTTATGTAACATGTTACATGTTTGTTTAATGATCTTAGTAATTGCATAAAATATTCCTGCATAAACGTTAGTTATGGATAAATTGTTGTGGCTTAGTTTTATGATTTTAAAATACATATTAGTTTGGATTAACTAAACAAGTAAACAGTAGTATTGATTTTGTTTAGTCGATGATATGCAATGGTAGTTAGTTCAGGAGTTACTAAAAAAATAAACTAGGGAAGTAATGAGAACGAACCACAGCGTAGTGGGTTTAACATACTTGGATTATAATCTATGATTGTTAGGAACAGCCTCAGTTCTGCGTCGAATGGACAGACCGCGCATATGTACAGACTGCAGATTTGTCGATTGGAAGTTTTTATATAGACTCTGTATTATGTGTATAACATTGACCGATTGGAAGTATTTAGACAGACGGTGTATTTTAGGTATTTTAGGATCGGTCAATTTGAAGTTTTTACTCTGTGTGTATATGTGTTTAACATTGACCGATTCGAAGTTTTTTTGTTTTATACCTATTACCGACTGTGTACTATGCGATTTGAGGTGTATATATAAGATTGCGTATATATTCATTTTTGTTGAATTGAAGTGTTATACAGATTGCGTATGTGCATGGGATGCGTCGATCTTTAGTTATAAAGTCCGTGGGATAACCGTTGTTTATGCTATTGTTGGAGTAAACCATGGTAACTCGTTGTTTATGCTATTGTTGGAGTAAACCATGGTAACTCTTTTCCTCACTTGGATACCCTTTGCTGAGTCGAGACAGTTGTCGTAGATCTAATAGACGATTATGGCACGAACTTCAGGCTTAAGGCCTTCACTAGAAAAATCTTTGTTTGAAATTCCGGCCACTTACCTGATCTCCTGTTGAATGTATGAACCGGGTTATGAATACTTCCATTCAACCGAATGGCTCCGAGTCTGAGTTAAGTTTGCAGCGTTTGTGTCAATACAGGCAGACTGTAATTATTGAGATTTATGATATTTCATAGAAATATAATACATTACGTCACTGTATAAAGGACGAGACCTGGTTTGCATGAGAGTTGAATGATGATAGTTGAATGGCTTAAATTATATATATGTGGATGGTTTAAATTATATATATATATATATATATATTAAATGAAAATATTTTTAAAAAGCATAGTATATGGAATGAGTGTTAAAATTACTGATCGTTATAAAAATATGTGTGCACATCTAATTTATCTATGTTGATAATGTAACCACTTGTCATTGTGATTGATTAATAGGGTTATATATATATATATATATATATATATATATATATATATATATATTATTGGATTATAATGAGAAGAATTTATGCTTAGTCTTTATATTGTAAGTATATATTGAAGAAGATTAATATATGAGGCATTAGTATATGATAGATTGTATTGAAGTTATTAATATGTAGTTAAAAATGTTAGAATTGATCTGAAATGTGGAGCAGGAACTCAAATATGCTAAGACAAATTCAAAATGAAATACAAATCTAAAAACTAAGAATCAAAGATGAATAAGAAGATGGAAGGTAAGGCTAGGAGAGTCTCACCTCTCAAAGGAAAAACCCAATAGAGCTCTCAGAGCCAACAACCATAAACAAACTAAGAGACACACTGGCACACAAAAACTTGTTTGTATTATGAGGCAAGGTGCCCTTTTATAGATTACAGGAAAGAGCACATTAAATGCTATTCATTATTTTAATAATATCTAATCTAATATTATCGCTAATACATTGAACCTAGCATATTGAAACTAATATCCAAAATGGGGAGCCTGGGCATCCCATACAGACCAATTCCTCCTCCCGGTTGAAGTGGAAAGCGTCCCTGCTTTCCTTCCTCCTGGTTGAAGTTTGAGAGCACTGTGGATGGAGTGCAGACTGCCATGTCTGCTCAGAAGTTGTAGTGATGCTAGAACAAAAGGATTGTTGATGTTGCCAAGACTGGGAGGGTGGAGACACTTGGCTGCCCAGTGAGTGCGGCTGCCGAGATCAAGAATGCTATTAATATAGAGAAGTTATATTTTTGCGTCGAGAGGCGCTCTACAGCCCAATATGGGGGAGATCTTGTGAGTCCAGTGTTTGTCAAGTAACAAAATAGTACAAAGTAAACAAAAAAATAATAATACAAAGTAAAAAGTAAATATGAGACTTAAACTAGAGACTTTAGAGCTTAGGATTAGGTGGTAAATATTATGTAGGCCATAAACAAAAAAGAATAGTAAAAAGTAAATATGAGACTTAAACTAGAGACTTTACTTTTTACTTTTAATACAAAGTAAAAAATAAAGACTTTAGAGTGTTTGTCCAGTGTTTGTCCATGAACAAAAAATAATAATACAAAGTAAAAAGTAGTAAAATTTATGTCGGCCATAAACAAAAAAGAATAATACAAAGTAAAAAGTAAATATGAGACTTAAACTAGAGACTTTAGAGCTTAGGATTAGGTGGCTCAGGTATTGCTTTCAAAGAGTTATTCAATGAGAGGTTTGCACCTCGAGAGATTTGATCTCTCTGGGCACTTGATAGAGCCTAGGATTTGGATCTAAGCTTATAAATGTGGAATTATATCTACAGATATATGAGATTTGTATGTAATAAGTATTTACAAGAATTCAAAAGTTAAGATTTTTAATCATTTTTATGTGATAGCTAGTTATATAAACATGGAAATCTAACATAAATGGGTTTATGTTCTATTTACAATTGTTAAGAGTATTGGAAATGGAAAGTTTTTTTTTTTTTTTTTTTACTTTGATGAAGTCTAGATACTTTACAATATAACAAAAACTACATTGATTTCTTACTATGATGAAGTCTAGATACTTTACAATATAACAAAAACTACATTGATTTTTTAAATTTGTTATATATGCCTAATTTTATTTATATAAATATACTTCATCTCATGCCATCTTTTACTACAGTAAATCATAAGTGATTTCTTAAATATATTATATATATCTAAATATTATGTAAAAATAATATATTTATGAAATGAAAATGTACCAATGAAACGGTAATATTGGATTAATTAATATATATATATATATAAAAGACAACAATCTAAACCTATTGTTGTAATTTCACTTCCCTTATCTATTGGTAAATATATATATCTTAAATGAAAGAAGGATATTATGTATTTCTATATATATTAGAGTAACTTTACCTTTTCTGAAATGGAATTAGCATGTGATATATATATAATTTTGTATTGGTGCTCATCTTCCATGACTAAGACTAATTAAAATTATTTCATATCCATTTGTTCTCTACTTAGTGAATAAATGCAATTTGAGAAATTTACGACATTCACCTTTAAACGTCAGGGTATGGTATTGCTTAAGCACACAATGGCATGGCCGGCCATTAAAATTTATAAAATTCGATTAAAGATATGATAATAATTAAATGCCAAAAAGAGAATATAATAAATAGATATATGGATATTCCATATCACTCCTTGCTATGTTATTCTACCAGAAATTTGGAGTCGCCATTGAAAAATGTGGCCAAACATTTCAAGTCATGTCAAAATTTAATTTTAGGAATAATAAATCTAATTTAAACTCGATAAAAATTATCATATATATGAAGTAATAAAAATGAAAATTTAAATATTTTTAAAATTATTTTAATTTTTTTTTAAATTATGTTGAATATATAAAATAAATTAAAACATTAAAAAATGTTATGTTACAAATAACACTAATTAAAGTTATATTAGTTTGACTAAAAACCAATTGTAATATATATGGTGAACTTATATATAAAAATAATAAAATTCACTTTCTAAACATTTTCAAAAATAGTTTTTAAGCAAAATCCTTTTTGGAATGATATGGAGGTAAACTTTGTTTCCGTGTCAACTACTAAGAAGGAATTAGTGTTTTGATTAATGAATACGTTTTTTTTTCCATGGAAAAAAGATTGCATTCTATTAATGAAAACATTAGACGTTGTTCATATACTTATCAGCCTTACATAAAATAGCCCGCAAGTTTATATGTGCCGAAGCACATAAAAACTCTACTAAAAAGTAGATAGTAGCTAGAAAAATACATCAATAAACAACCCTATTACACCGCAACTGGTATAAGTGTTGAGCACTAAAACAAAAAATTGCTCAAATGAGAAAAAAAACAAAAAGGAGAAACAAGCCATGAGTAAGTTGTATGATAAACGAGCTAAATTGACTATCAACCATCTTTCTTTATGCGAGCAACCTCTCCATACAACGTCATTCTTTGTCCTATGTTGAGTTGTATCCATTCCCCAAACCAAGTTCTTCAAATTAGAACATTAGAGGGCCACTCACGGCCATATCCACCTCCTTGGGGAAAAAGAACTTCGAAACATTAGCTCGACTGAACAATACCAAAAGAGCCACCAAACACATTGAGATTAGGTTGTGTGCCATCGACTAGTGGTAATGAGCACCATCACGGATAGAGCCTCCAACAGCTCTAGAGCATTGAATACCACCAATACACGACCAACATCTGTAAGGAGGTTCCTCCAATGGAGGATGCCTCCAAAGACGTGTTGCTCCATTGAAACCCGATTGCACCATCTCCATGCCATAATTCTACATCCCCGTCACAAAAGACGCTACCACTGCCACTGTTGTTGAGCTAGAGGAGACTCAAAACAAGAGGTTAACATGCAAGAGCTCCCCGCCTCTCCTCAGGAAAGCGCCACCAGATAAAACTATGCCAATTAGCCAAAACAAAAGCCCCTCAAGGAGGGGGAGGGAAGCCTAGGAAGGAACCCTAGCCGCCTGGTGCTAGTTGTTAAGCAACTCTTAAAATGGTAGCTTGGCCTTAAATTGATTAATGGACAAGTTGCTAATATAATTGAATATATAAAGGGGGTATGCCTCAATTTTCATTTCTCATGTCTATGCATTGCTAAATATTTCGGTTCAATATCATAGTATTAAGTGTAGAAATCCAAGATCAATTAGGATCATATGTAAATATTGATACAATAAAAATATATATATCTTTATCTTTCTATGTAGTCTGTAATATAAATAGATCACTCAAATTTATAACAATTATGAAAGGTGCACTTCATAATCTTTTGGTATACCAATGTGTTAAATGAGGTCTATCAAGTTAGGAGATGAACATATTAGTTGGTGGATAAGTTATACTACACTAACACTTCCCTTAAATGAAATAGAGAGAGTAAACATAAGCAAAAACGGGTCCCAATGTAATAAGTCTTGGTTAGGTACCCTGGTGAAAAACTATCATAAGTGGAGAAAACGAGAAAGACCCATAGGAAGAAACCCCTGCCCCAAAGAGAGACACTTAATAATGCTGAAAAGGCATCGGAGTTGAGATTAACAATGATCCCACAAAGAAATACAACAAGAAAATTTTAAACCACTAAGGTAGTAAGAATCAAATCCACACCATCCCCAAAAAGAGATTGATACTCTAAAATGTATCCCAACACAAAATGCATGGGTAGGTGCTCATATAAAATCAAGGAAAACAATACAAAATGAGTGTCCTTAACGACTCCAATCCTCTCGTCGAAGAGCATGGTTCGCCAATCATTGAAACTATCAAACCAAAATAGGAATCGATGTTATGTATGAGGCTCACACTTAAGAAGGTTGATCTTGATGAGAATTGTAGCATCTCTCTTTTACCCTACTTTTTGTAATTTAAAATGTAAATTGTATACTTGTTTATGGTGAGGATCTCAAGGCCAAGGCCTCACCAGTAAAACTCGCAAGTTTTGTTATTTATTCCTAAGTTGTAAATCTGAATTCTAGACTTATGAGACTAAAGGTTTTGATGCAACAAAACGATGGGCAACAGAATCCACTATGGGGAGAGGTGAATGGATGGGAAGCCATGAGTTGTTATAACATAAGTCATCTTGGTGCTATGGGTAGTGGAAGAAAGGTGAACAATGGACGTTAACTTGTTTGGCCTAAAACCGTATAGGTGTCAACCTAAGTTAAGGTTAGTCTTAAGGAAAATGACAAATAAATTATTATTCATTATCGAGAGAATAGCGAGCTTATTTGATTATACTACCCACCTTTTAGCCTAAAGATAATTACTATTATGACCACAAGCCTAAGAAAGGTTAAATGACAAAGCAAAATTATACTCCATTTCATACATTAAATATCTATGGGGTTATTGCTTGTGGAGCAAAAGGGAAAGGCCTTTCAAAATGAAGGCACATAAGACTATGTCAAAAGAAGTAAGTATTTAAAGTTTTTAAGGAAACTGTAATAGGGACATATTTCCAAAATGAGAGAAGCAAATAAATGTTATTAAGATATTATATAAAGTAAAAGGAGTTTGTCATTCGGGTTCATTGAAAATAAAAGAAAATATTCAATACATTTAATTAATTTGGTTTTACACATAAAAGTAAAAGTGAGAGGGTGTGCCCATTTAGAGATTATAAGTAACAGATATATTAAATGAAGATCGAGTGCTAACTCCCCTGAAGAGAATAAGAAACCACTAATTCTTATCCATTATGGAAAGGATGAGGATGCAGTACTCGGATCCATTATTATCACTTTGGTAGTATTGCTAAATGATTAATGCTTATGAGTATTGTAACCTATGGGAATAGCACAGTCGTTTAGGGCACAGTCCCTCTTGATCGATCTTGTTGAAGTGTTATGCCTTTCACATGGGAGAAGGAATTTGTCTCCTTGATCCACTGAATGCGCAACTTCGTTTCTTAAAATATTTGTGCATTCTCTACTATTGGTTAGAAGGGCGTAGCATAAGTTTATTTATGTGTTCACATTTGGGAATAAATACTCAAGAACAATTATGCGGAGGACATAGTCCTAGGTTTTTTATATTGTGGTATTTTATATATCGATTACATAATTCATGTATGCTTGGAATGAGATAGAGAGGGTGCAGCCTTGGGTCATTGTTGAAGGATTTTCATATACATTTTCTTTTGCAATGAACTTGTGCATAGAATGCTGTCAATACAGAGCACATGTCTATATTAGTTTATTATTGAAGTAAAAATGTATAATATTTAGGCTTTAGAGTAAAGCCATAAAAGGGCCCAGCCCTTGGTTTAAATCTTTGTTTACCTTGAAGTAAGAAATTATACTGTATTTGTGAAGTAAATAAGCTAAAAGGTTACAATTGATCTTGGTCTTTTATCTTATGTATAGTTTGTTTAAACTAGATTATGAATTGGGTTTTGTTAAGTTATAGTAAACCATATGATTACTTATGTAAGTTATACATGCTTAATGTGTGAGTAAGAGACAGTCTTATCCCCTTGAATTATAAGAAAGTGGAAGGACTCTCAGAAGAATACTTATCTACCCTAGTGAATTCGTTGCGAGCTCGGGGGTGGCCTCTCGGTGGTAGTAATATACACTGATCAGAGAGCCAAATGCTTGGGAGGAAAGTTGCAGTCAAACCTTTAGTCACATAAGTCTATAAAGAACCAGCTAAGTACATTTTTGTTATCATGTTATTATTAATGGCAAGGATGCATTCTTATGGTGTTGACTTTAATGATCAGATATGTAAATATATATTTTGAATGATATTTTATTGATGAATATTTGTGATTAGGATTAGTTTCTCTTTTGGATCTTAGTCCAATGGCAATGGGATTCCATTTAAGTTATATAAAGTTGTTTATGAAAAATTACAATATCAATCCACATTTCTATTATTATGGTGATCCAATGAGTTTGCAAATCATTGCTTTTAAGGGTTATGAAAAATGTTTAGAATGTAGATTAACTTAATACTCTTTCCCAATTTGCATAGAATTAAAAATTAGTCCTTATTATGGATTTTTTTTCATTTATGAGGGTTATCAAGTTGGAATGCTTCACTATTTTACTTGAATAAGTGGGCTTGCTGGATTACAGAAAGTTCACCTTAGTCAGCTTAAAGGGATAATAACTACATTTTTAATTACTATTGTTTACTAAATGATATAGAGATAATAAAGGTGTTTAAAATAAGCAAAAGATAGTGGTTAGTGTTATACTAAATGTATAAATGGTGTTTCATGGCAATAAAGGAGTATTACAATTGAATTGGGTGACAACAAAATACTCATTAGAATGATTTAAGGGATTATAGTTAGTCTAATGGTTTTAACACTTTAGGGAAAGGTTGTGATGAGCAGAGATGTCAAGTTCCTTGAAGAAAAATGCTGGAGTAATCCTCAAAATGCTTCAACAGATATTCAACGGAATGAAAGTTCAGTTCTGTCACTCAGAATGCCAAAATTGGAGCTACAACGACAAGAAGAAACACTAGCAGACAGTCCACTACAGAACAAGAAAACCAGAAGTTTGAGGGAGATATATGAGCATACTCCTGTTATTGATGAGCAACTGCAATATGCTCTATTTTATTTTCAGCCCACATCTTTTTGATGAAGCAATAAATGATGCATAGTGGGTACAAGCAATGAATGAAGAAATTAATGCGAGAGAAAGGAATCAGACCTAGGATCTTGTTTATCTCCCACCAGATAAAAGCAGTATTGGCGTCAAATGGGTCTATAAGACCAAACTAAATGAAAAAGAAGAGATAGAGAAGAACAAATCCAGGTTGGTTGTAAGAGGATTTACTCAGCAGTATGGTTTGGATTGTGATGAAACCTTTGCTCCAGTAGTAAGGATGGCCACCATCATAGTTGTACTTGTTGTAGCAGCTCAAAATCATTGGCCTGCTTATCAAATGGATGTGAAATATTCCTTTCTCAATGGCATATTCAAAGAAGAAGTCTATGTAGGCCAACCACCTGGATATGAAATCAAAGGTCAAGAACACAAAGCATGCAAGCAGAAAAAGGCCTTGTATGGTTTAAAACAAGCTCCCAAATCCTGGTACAGCAGAATCTATTCCTACCTCATCAACAATGGGTTCAATAGGAGAAGTAATGATCCCACTCTCTATGTCAAAAAAAATTAGCAAGGTAACATTCTGATTGTATTTCTTTATGTTGATGATATGATTTATACTAGAAATGTAATGGTAGAAGAATTTAAGACAGCCATGAAAAATGAGTTTGAAATGACTAATTTAGGCCTTATGAGGTACTTCCTTGGTATGGAAGTTAACCAAAGTGAAAATGGCATCTTTATCTACCATCATAAGTATGCTGCAGACATTCTGCAAAGATTTAGAATGGATAAATGCAAACCAGTAGAAACCCCCATTGCTACAGGCACGAAGTTAAGCAAGAATGATGAAGGACCATCAATGAACTCTACAATTTATAAAACAATGGTAGGAAGTTTAAAGTATTTGACTGCAACGAGACCTTATCTGATGTATGCTGTCAGCTTGATCTCCAAGTATATGGAGTCTCACAAAAACTCTCACTAGAAATTTGGTAAAATATTTCTGAGATATGTTGTAGGTACAATTCGATATGGACTTTGGTACTCTCATTCACTAGACAATACTCTTACAGGGTACACTGACCATGATTTTGCAGGCAGTATTGATGATAGGAAAAGCACATTTGGTTATGATTTCCATTTGGGTGCCAATTTTATATAAGGGGCATCTCATAAACAACCCATTATCAGCATGTCTTCTGCAGAAGCAGAATATGTAGCAACAACTACACCAACATGCCATGCACTTTGGCTGAGAAGACTTTTAAAGGATATGGGACACACAGAAAAAGATCCAACTCCTATTTTTTGTGACAATAGTTCTGCAATAACATTGTCCAATCATAATTCCTTTCACAGAAAGAGTAAACATATTTACAGTCGCTATCATTTCATTCGTGAGTTAGTCAATAATGGAGAGATCATTGTATTGTTCTGTGGCTCTAAGGAACAATTGGATGACATGTTTACCAAACCATTGGGAACACTTGCATTTGAGTTTCACAGAAAGCACTTAGGCATTGATAGTGTTGAGAATATTGTCCCAATTGAGATTAAGGGGGTGTGTTACCAATTGTAATCTCACTGGTCATTAGTGCATTAATTAATGGTTGAATAGTTAGTTGTCTAGTTTGACTAGGACACTTTGTTCTCCCATAGTATTCTTTGTTCCATGGTATTTTCTGCTATGCAATCCTATATGTGCTTCTGATTAATAATGATAAGGCAATTAATATGCCCACTTGTGTTCCGTACTTTACTATCTTATCAACTTTAACAATAAACCTATCAAATTTCTATTTGGACGAGGCATCATGGAAACTCCTAGAATTAGGTTTTAACATTGCAATCACGACCAAGAAAATTCCAGTTGAAGAATTGAAATTAGCAATGTAGAAAATTCAATTACGGGGTTGTCAGATGATAAGGATGAGGATATAAAACAAGAGTACTTTGTCAAATGTCATATAGCCACACAAGAAACAAAGTGTTGAGAACATAGGTTACTGTTGGTCCCCTGTTCTATTGATTATTAGTTCTACTATCCACAAACGCCTATCAACAATTATCTACACAATATCACCAACATGTCATGCACAATTCCTCTTTGATGACAATATGCAATAGACAATACCAATTGTTCTGAAAAAAGGAAAACGTATTGACAATTTCCGCAAGACAAATACACATCACTTAAAGAACTAGCACATCCACTTAACTTGTGGATGGTGAACACTAATAGGTCACAAGTTAAGTTCCATGAAAAAGTTATATATTACTTGTTCTCCTTTCTTAATTGTAATCACGTGTTTTTTATGCCTCAGCTGCTTGTTACCTTCTTTAGTTAAATAGGTTGTCTGTCACTACTTGTTATCCATGCATGAGCCACGAGTTAGTCATGCATCAACTACTAGTTATTTTTTTATATTTTTATTTTTTATAATTGTTTATTTCAAATTTTGAACGACACCCATAAAATCAATCTGGACAATACACTTGTTCCATCCTCCTCCAATCTAGGAAAAGCATAGACAGTAATCCACCTGAAATTCTAATATATAAACACCTATCACTATAACAAGCATATATATACATGGAGAACTCAAAATAGAGCATACACTGGAAAGAATGCAGTCACACACACACATAAAAACTTCTCTCTAAATTGGGCATAAATTTTTTTTGTTATTATTATCTTCAGCATACAAAAAACTCCGTATATGCATAAAATTACAAGTTCTTTTACAAAATGGCGCTTACTCCAAAAAATACCCAATTTCTAGAGCCTTTGAGATCAATGCAATGAAGAAGTGGCTTCGTCGAGAACCTATTGAACATTCAATTCAAGTAATTACAATCCTAACTACAATCAATCAGTTGAAGTACATGAGCTAGCACATATGGAGAGCTTTCATACGGTTCATAACTGCTATAATTTGGTTTCAACTATCGCCATTCTCCCACTTGAAATAAAAATTAAAATGGAGGCGAAGCTCTTGTTTGTTGTTCATCCAAAAATTGTGCATCAGGTTACCCCTAAGCCTACCAACCTTCTACAAAGTTCTTGCTTGTCTCTTGGAAAAATTTTAGTGAGCATATCATTAGGATTTTCATCAGTATGAATATTTTCTAAATTTAAATGACCTTCTTCCAATAATTTTCGGATCCAATAGTACTTCAGATCAATGTTCCTAGTCCTTAAATGAAATGCTCAGTTTTTCTCCAATTGAATGGTTCTTTGAATGTCACAATGCAACACATATTTGTCTTGTTTTATTCCCATATCTCTTAGGAATCATTACATCCACAAAATCTTGTTTCAATCCTCTATTCCATCTATTTATTCTTCCTCAGTTGTGGACAGAGCTACTTTTTTTGTAGCCTAGATACCCAATATACTGCTACACCTTGAAATGCATACAAATAACTAGTGGTGGAATTTCAAGTGTCCACATCTCCATCCATATCTACATATGTAAATCCTTTAAGCACAATATCATTATCACCAAATCATAAACAATAATTACTAGTACCCTTGAAATACCTTAAAATCCACTTTACCGCTTTCTAATGTTGTTTGATGGAATTGGCAAGGAATATGCTCACTACTCCCACTGAATGTGCAATGTTTGGATGTCTACACACCATGTACTATATCAAGCTACCAACCAGTGAAGCATATGTAATTTTACTCATTTCTTCCTTCTTCTTTTCATTATAAGATCATAAATCAACAATCAAGTTGATGTGGAATGCAGAGGTGTTCCAATGGGCTTGGCATCCTTCATACTGAACCTATTAAGCACCTTCTCAATATAATTTTCATGTGGAAAAAACATTTTTTTGTTCTTTTTGTCATGTATGATCCTCATGCCCAATATTTGTTGCGTTGGACCCAAATCCTTCTTCAAATTTTTAATCATGTTCTTATCATGTCCAACAACTAGCATGTCATCCACATATATCAATAATATAATGTTATTTTCTTGGTCCTACCTCTTAATGTAAACACAATGATCAACCTTTAGCCTTCTAAAACCATGATCCAACATAAACAACTCAAATTTTTTACCCCATTGGCGAGGTGCCTGTTTTATCCCATAGAGGCTCTTCTTCAACCTACAAATCAAGTTTTCTTTTCCTTTTATTTTGAATCCTTCCGACTAGTCCATGTAAATATCCTCCTCCAATTCTCCATGAAGAAAGGAAGCATTTACATCTAATTATCCACACTCTAATTCTAAAGTAGCAATTAGACCAACAATAACTCTAATGGATGACATTTTAACAAGAAGTGAAAATATTTCAGTAAAATCAATACCTTCTTTCTTGGAAAATCCTTTTCCCACCAACCTTGCCTTGTACCATTCCTTCCTCCCTTGACTCTCATGCTTAAGCTTGTATACCCATTTGTTTTGTAGATATTTTCTTCGTTTTGGAATTTTTACTAACTCCCACGTTGTGTTTTCGAATGGTGAGTCCATTTCTTCTTGCATAGGTTTCTTCCAATTTTTACCACGCTCATCATCACGGGCCTCTTGAAAGAAATCAAGGTCACCTTCATCAGTTAACAAAATATAATTTGAGGGCGGATACCTTTGAGATGGCTTGTGAGTCCTACTAGAACTGTGAACCAACTGTGGTGGTATGTTTTTTGGTTGGACCTCTTGTAATAGCCACAGCAAATTGGATTCTTCTTGTTGTTGTCCATCATTATCAAATTGTTGTCCCTCATTTTCGATTGGTTTTCCATTATTTTCTTCCTATTGTCCATAATGTTCTTACAATGGTGGCATGTTTTCTTTTTGTTCCACAAATCTATCAGCAATTTTCTTGACCTCCATATCACCTGTAGGCTTCTTAAACATATTTAACTCATTAAATATAAAATCCTTTCCTCTAATAACTTTGTATTTAACTGGATCCCATAGACAGTAACCAAACTCACCATCTACATATTCCATAAAAATACATTTCATGGATTTATGGTCTAACTTAGTTCTGTGCTCTTTGGGAATATGGACAAATGCTTCACGTACAAAAAAATCCAGGTGAGAATAGTTTACCTTTTTACTGGTCCAAACTTCTTCAGGAATTCCATCATCCAAGGTTGTAGTAGGTGATTGGTTGATGAGGTAACATGTTTTCTTCACTACTTCTGCACAGAAATGCTTCTCCAACCCGGAATTTGACAACATGCTACTCACCTTCTTCGTGATAGTGTGATTCATCGTTCCTCCAATACCATTCTATTGGGGAGTATCGGAGACAATATTCTCATGCTTTATGCCAAACCTGTTGTAATAGTCCTTGAAAGCATTGGGGCAATATTCTCCACTATTATTTGTCCTCAAGCACTTGAGTAGTTTGTTAGTCTCTCTTTCAACACCAACATGAAATTTTTGAAATATGTCAAATACCTCATTCTTTCCTTTCATAGGATAGACCCAAACCTTCCTCGGTGCATCATCTATGAATGTAACGAAATATGAGGCTCCTCCTAAAGAATTAACATTGACTGGCACAAACACATTAGAGTGAACCAATTCTAACATATTTGTTTTTTTTTCACAGCCTTCTCTCATGAATGAAAATCTACATTTTCTTCCATATATACAATGCTCACAAAGGTCAAGTTCATGGTATTTTAAACTTGGAAGCAATTTTTTACCAACAAGGAATTTTAGGCCCTTTTCGTTCATGTGGCCCAAGCACTTATGCCATAGATTTGGTGAGTACGTTACTTCTTTTACAATAGTATCCACATATTATTGTATTGTTGTTGAACTTAACGTATACAAATTTCTTTCCTTGGGCCATCTAGCCATGACTAATGCCCCTTTACTAATTTTCCATCCACCTTTTATGAAATTTGTGGAGCAACCTTCATCATCCAATGTCCCACAGAGATTAGGCTCATGCGCCTCTCTAGAACATGCCTAGCTTGTTTTAATAGGGTATTATCCCCATCCTTTGTTTGGATTCAATCATCTCCCACTCCAATAATGTTACAAAAATGATTGTTTCCCAAATGTACTCTACCATAATCACCAGTTTCATAAGAAACACAATTATTTTTCCATGGAGTTACATGATGAGATGCCTCAAATTCAAGGATCCAACCAATACTATAGGTAGAAGTATATAGGCATGCATCTTCCATTGAAACAGTAAATAAAACATCACCATACGAAACTATAGTAGTGGTCTCACCTTCATATGTCTTGGCTGATTTTTTATTTGTACAAGTTGATTTTCGCTCCTTCTGTTATCTCTTCCAAATATGACACTCTAATTTCATGTGTCCTATTTTTCAACGATGAAAGCAAGTAAGTATACCTTTTCTTAATTTTGATCATCCCCTTGAGTTTGAACGACCTTGTTTATTTCGATCAATTTTCCTTCCGCGATCAACTAGAGTTAGAGCTTCTCCTCCATGGTTTTTTGTAACTGATTTACGTTGTAGCTCTTCATTCATTAAACTATTGCTAACATCACCAAAATTCAAGGTCCTTGCAGGTGCTGAAGTGATCATGGATACTATCAAATTATCCTAGTTGTCTGGCATGGAGCACATGAGTAGGATGGTTCTAATTTCATCATCCAAGACAATTTTAAAAGAGGAAAACGACTAGTAATTATATTAAATTCATTTAAATGCTCCGCAATAGAAGAAGCCTCCTTCATCTTGAGGTTATACAACTTCTTTAGGAAAAAAAATTAATTTGATGTTGTTTTTTTCTCATACAAGTCATGTAATTTCTTCCACAAAGTTTCTACTATCTTCTCTCTAGCCACATTGAAGTAGACATTCTTTCCTAAGTACTATCTGATTGTAGAAACGGCTTTCCTATCTAACTGTTGGACACACCGAGCACACTGAGAGGGGGGGGTGAACAATGTGTATAGCTTTTTATTACTTTTTCAACTTTAACAATCATCAACTGCTTCTTCAATACATCATTCATTAATGTATTACCACATTATCATTATATCATCATCACATAGGAAGCATAGCAAAACACAGTACACAAGATTTTTACGTGGAAACCCAAGTCCTGGGGGAAAAACCACGGAATCCTTTATAATAATAATTTACCAGCAACAACTGGAAGGAGGCAACAACCCCCTTTGTTACAAAGACTTCAATTCTCTAGCTACAACTGGAAGGAGGCTACAACCCCCTGGTTTACAGGTTACAACCTGAAGGAAGCCTTAGCTCCCTCAATTTCCTTGCCCCGTCCTGCCACCCTGATATGAAGATAGATACTGAACTACTGAACCACAAATTGCACTGATCCTACGGACCTGCTATCCAACACCTGTACCACACTGCACAATCTAAACCACACTGCACAACCTGTACCACACTGCACAATCTGTACCACACTGCAAAACCACTTTCACTGCTCATCAACTGTCCACTAACCATTAACTGACCACTGCTCATCACAACTATGTCACACTGTTTATCATCCCGTACAATCAATCTGTGCAATCTGGCTGTACCAATCAATCTGTCCGATCTAGCTGTACCAACAATCTATGTGCATCAATATGTTGTTCACATTGTTCGAATCTATAAAACTGAGTTCAACCAACTGTGTACCAGACCACCTGGGTCAAACCAACTGCTCATACAACTCAGCCAATCTGAGTTAGACCAAATGCACATGTAGTAGCCTGTGCTAATGCTGCTCAACTGAACCAATGTACTCACTCCTAATTACCACTATTCATCATTGTACTATTGTCGTCATTGCATCATTTATAATTCTATATCATCACACATTGTGTTTTCATCATACATCACTGAGTATCACTGTGTAAACATCACTGAGCATATCAAACTGAGCACATCATTGTGTAAACATCTCTAGCACTTCATACATAAACTGAGCATTTATCACTGTGTTTCATCATACATATATTACTGTGTACTAATTGTCATGCCACTGAGTGTGTTTTACTGAACATACCACTGTTTAAATATTACTAAGTACATATGTATATGCCACTGTGTAAATATTTCATGCATATATCATTGAACAAATAATCCTTCTCTACTTCCACTGAACATAAGGCATGCATCGTCATGCATCATCATCATAGGTATGCATCATTGTCATAGGGTATGCATCATCATCATCTCAGTGTGCACCGTGTATGCATCATCAACATCAAGTATACATCATAATGCATAGGAGAGCATCATCACACTATGGTATGCATGTACATCACATTGTATAAGAGTGCATCAACTTCATAGAGTGTACATCATTATCACATGCATTATCATCATAAAGTGTATAATATCATAGCATAAAGGTATGCAACATCATCATCATATCCTCCATAATGACTTCAAATATATATACCAATATATAGGCTCACATACTAATATCAAAGATGAACTCTATCCATGAGAGACATGTGCCATTACAAGAGAAACCTAGAAGCATGAGCCATACCTTTTTGAAGATCATAAGGTCAAGAAACAATAGAAAAACCAAAATAAACTCTATATCATGTCATCACATAGCCCTCGTAACAAGCTTTCCAACGAGCCAAGAATTTTGTAATTCCGATTCCGTATGAGAAAGTTATGCCAATTTTAGTGAAGATACCCAAAAAAAATTTTCTCCACAAAATTTCGCACTTTTCTCCAAGAGTTGCGAAATTCCAATTGATGAGCAAATGAAATGTTTTATATTCTATTTATATATAGGTCATAGAGGAAAGTTATTACCTCAAACTGGGCCGACATGCAATTCAAAATTACAAATAATTAATTTTTCTTTTGTTTGGTCGGCTCACCCAAAAAGGTGGGGTACACCAACTTCAAAAATTCATATCTCTTCAACCGTAAGGAGTTAGAAGATGCTCCACATATCAATGGAAATGGCTTGATGAGGACTATATCCCTATGATGGGTTTATTTGCAAATTCTTGGTATAATACACTTAAATTATTCAATATGTCCACGACGTCAAAGACCCCACACATGAGGGTGCCAAAGACCATACCACTAACTACAAGAGTTTCAAAGTCTTCTTCAACATATCAAGGCACATCCGTGGGATCTACCTCCATCTACATCCCAATATCCTTACAACCACAAATAGGACCATACATCACCATGGTTCAAGACCCAAGGCACCACATGAAAGGGTTTCAAGGACTCTTTCAAGGATATCATATAATATTTAAAGATACTTTCCATGGACTTCAAGCCCATCACATAGGACTCCATCGCCAAGTGATGAGGGAATCATGACCAAGGATTCTATCATATCAAAGGCTCCAACAATCACGGGCTTACAAACCACCATATGTATGGATTCCAAGACCCAAATCATTTCCAAATGCACCATCAATGATCATATAGTATCCAAGGGTCATCATGCCGCCATTTATGTGGGTGCCAGACCTTCTCATGCATAATGACCATCTCCAAGGGTTCCATGACCCCAACAAGGGATACACGGGCATCAAGATCTTCGTCAAGGGTTCTAAGTCTTCATCAAGTCATTAATGGCCACATCATCACCTTTAAGGGGACAAGGACCATTAAGCCATCAAATGTGGGTCCAAGGACTTCTTCAGGGCTTCTTCATCAAGCAAGGGGATTCATAGGCTTCTTCAGCCACCTCAACCACACCAGGAGACCTACAAGGGTCAAGATCCATCATGACATCACCTGTGGGGTTGCTAGACCTTCTCCTGGGCTACCATGACCTCAATAAACACAAATGACCACTGAAAGGTTCATTTGGACTCTTGCAACTTCTTCAACACTTTTGTAGCGTACTGGGGCATAAGTTGTGGTACTAGGGAAACAAAGAAACAATTGGGGAAACGCAAAACATCTTTGGGGTACTTAAACACTCTACAGGGTGTTCAGGGCTTTTGTCATTGTCCCAAGGGCTCCAAGGGCTTCAAACTTGGGCTTGGACAAGATCAAAAGGTCTCCTTAGACACTGACAATTACTTAACCCTCAGGGGCTCCTCAAGGGGCACCAAGACCCTACTGTTGGCATCAATGAACAAGCACTGTTGGCATCAATGACAACTTAATCAACAATCTCCCCCTTTGTCATTGATGACAACACTCAAACTCCTTTTCAAAACAATCTCTCCTTGTCACAGTTTCTCTCCCCCTTTGGCATCAATGGCAAAGGGAACATCCTTTGACAATACAACTCCCCCTCAGGGCATGCTCCCCCTGTCAACAACTTCTCTTCCTTTTTGCATCAATGGCAATGAGAAATTTCTTTAGCAATATTGCTCCCCCTATCACTGGGCACTGCCGCTGCTTATATGCTGGAACCAACTACTGTAGGATAATCAAGTACATAGCTCCTTTTACACTTCATCACACTGATCGATAGTCTTCAAAATGGTATTGGGTTTTTCCCAATATTTTCATCATTTATGTTTTGATCATTGGTGCAATCTACTGACTTTATTTTCCATACTTTGGTAGGCTGATTACTGTTCATGACATTCGGTTGAACTTGCTTTCTTCTCCAAACTTTAACTTCTCCCTGCATCCTGCAATGTTTTGCAAAATGACCATAATGATAACAATTATAACATTGAATGGAAAACATACCTTGATTTCTTTCTGGAGTGATTTTGTCATGAGCTCTGCAATGGATGGCTTTGTGACCATAGTTGTTACACTTGTAGTAGTGACCACTGAACATCATGGGATATCCCTGAGCAAAGGATCTTCTTTGTGATGCAAGTTCTTTGTTTCTATTCTTCCTTGAATCTTGCTGATCATGGGATCTACTGAAAATATCTGTATAACTATTATCCTTTTCTTCTTTTTCCCTGGAACTTTCACTTTCTTCAATGTTCTTTTCAATCTTTGAATTTGTCTTCAACTGAGCAACTGTCTTGTTCAGATCTTCCTTTAGAGAGCGGATCTTCAATTCTTGCTTTTGACAAATTTCTATCTTTTCTTGGAGTTGTCTTCTTAGGTCTTTTTCAATTTTCTTGACTTCTTCTATCTGTTCTTTCATATCAAAGACAATACTGTCTTCCATCTGTCCTTTTATTTCTTGATTTTCTTTTCTGATTTCTGAGAGTTCCTTTTCAAAGTCAAAATTCGTCAGACATACCTCTCGTAATTCTATCTTCAAGGATTTGATTTCATCTTCTTGTTTTCTTCTTATTTTCTCTTCAATCTCATGACTGAAATGAATTCCCCTTTTGTCACTTGGATCTTCTTTCTGACTGGCGGATCTTTCCTTCTGCATTTTTTCAAGTAAGATACTGATCTCATTATCTTTGTCTTGAAACTTGCGAGTCAATTCTTTCTCCTTATCTTCTAGCTGTCTTCTAAGCTTGTCGATTTCTTCTGATTGTCTTTTATTTTCAGCAGCAGACTTCTCAAGTTGATCTTTCAGAGAGTTGGATATGGCTTCTTTGATTCTGGTAGCTTCTTCAACTTGGAGATTTAGATCAATTATAGTCTGTGTGGCCTTCTCACATTCTTCTTGATTCCTCTTCTCATATTTGTCTAATTGCTCTTGCAATACCTTGTTCTGTTCACAAAGTTTCTCAACCTTTTGCATAGCATTAGCAATATCATTATATAAACATTTATTTCTATAATTTGTCAGGGAACAATGGGATTCATCACATTTTGAAGTATTACAATCTATGAATTTAGAATAGTGCTTATCTTCTATATTTGATAAACATATTTCTTCAAAAACATTACAAGCAGGGTGTTCAAGAGACTTACCTTCAAACTTACCTGGATCTTGTACTGACCTTTCTATGGAGTTGTCTTCTGCTTTCTATTCTTCAATGGAGTACAATTGATCTAACTTTAGTGACAATTCTTCAATTGAGTTGCACTTTCCTATTTTCTTCTTTTGGAGATCTGTCAAATCTATAGTCATGAGTTTCATAACTTCTTCTTCATGTTCCTTAGAGGAGTAGAGATGTTCTATTTTGAGCCATAGTTCCTTAGCAGTGTTGCACTTTCCAATATTCTCTTTTATGGAATCTGATAAGCCTTCAAGAATGGATTCCATAGCCATTGAATTATTTTTCCTTGCTTCCTTCTGAGCTGTTGTTTTCACTTTCTTCGGATGATCGTACCCAGTAACCACTGACTGCCATACTCCACTGCCTTCTGCTTCAAGATAACCTTGCATTCTTCTTTTCCAGATCAAGTAATTTGTCCCACAAAATAATGGTGCTCCATTCACTGAGAACCCCATGGTGTGTCAAGGATCTACTTCAAGCTGGTAAGGATTTCTGTGAAGGACCCGCTCTGATACCAATTGTTGGACACACCGAGCACACTGAGAGGGGGGGGTGAACAGTGTGTATAGCTTTTTATTACTTTTTCAACTTTAACAATCATCAACTGCTTCTTCAATACATCATTCATTAATGTATTACCACATTATCATTATATCATCATCACATAGGAAGCATAGAAAAACACAGTACACAAGATTTTTACGTGGAAACCCAAGTCCTGGGGGAAAAACCACGGAAGCCTTTATAATAATAATTTACCAGCAACAACTGGAAGGAGGCAACAACCCCCTTTGTTACAAAGACTTCAATTCTCCAGCTACAACTGGAAGGAGGCTACAACCCCCCGGTTTACAGGCTACAACCTGAAGGAAGCCTTAGCTCCCTCAATTTCCTTGCCCCGTCCTGCCACCCTGATATGAAGATAGATACTGAACTACTGAACCACAAATTGCACTGATCCTACGGACCTGCTATCCAACACCTGTACCACACTGCACAATCTAAACCACACTGCACAACCTGTACCACACTGCACAATCTGTACCACACTGCAAAACCACTTTCACTGCTCATCAACTGTCCACTAACCATTAACTGACCACTGCTCATCACAACTATGTCACACTGTTTATCATCCTGTACAATCAATCTATGCAATCTGGCTGTACCAATCAATCTGTCCGATCTAGCTGTACCAACAATCTATGTGCATCAATATGTTGTTCACATTGTTCGAATCTATAAAACTGAGTTCAACCAACTGTGTACCAGACCACCTGGGTCAAACCAACTGCTCATACAACTCAGCCAATCTGAGTTAGACCAAATGCACATGTAGTAGCCTGTGCTAATGCTGCTCAACTGAACCAATGTACTCACTCCTAATTACCACTATTCATCATTGTACTATTGTCGTCATTGCATCATTTATAATTCTATATCATCACACATTGTGTTTTCATCATACATCACTGAGTATCACTGTGTAAACATCACTGAGCATATCAAACTGAGCACATCATTGTGTAAACATCTCTAGCACTTCATACATAAACTGAGCATTTATCACTGTGTTTCATCATACATATATTACTGTGTACTAATTGTCATGCCACTGAGTGTATTTTACTGAACATACCACTGTTTAAATATTACTAAGTACATATGTATATGCCACTGTGTAAATATTTCATGCATATATCATTGAACAAATAATCCTTCTCTACTTCCACTGAACATAAGGCATGCATCGTCATGCATCATCATCATAGGTATGCATCATTGTCATAGGGTATGCATCATCATCATCTCAGTGTGCACCGTGTATGCATCATCAACATCAAGTATACATCATAATGCATAGGAGAGCATCATCACACTATGGTATGCATGTACATCACATTGTATAAGAGTGCATCAACTTCATAGAGTGTACATCATTATCACATGCATTATCATCATAAAGTGTATAATATCATAGCATAAAGGTATGCAACATCATCATCATATCCTCCATAATGACTTCAAATATATATACCAATATATAGGCTCACATACTAATATCAAAGATGAACTCTATCCATGAGAGACATGTGCCATTACAAGAGAAACCTAGAAGCATGAGCCATACCTTTTTGAAGATCATAAGGTCAAGAAACAATAGAAAAACCAAAATAAACTCTATATCATGTCATCACATAGCCCTCGTAACAAGCTTTCCAACGAGCCAAGAATTTTGTAATTCCGATTCCGTATGAGAAAGTTATGCCAATTTTAGTGAAGATACCCAAAAAAAATTTCCTCCACAAAATTTCGCACTTTTCTCCAAGAGTTGCGAAATTCCAATTGATGAGCAAATGAAATGTTTTATATTCTATTTATATATAGGTCATAGAGGAAAGTTATTACCTCAAACTGGGCCGACATGCAATTCAAAATTACAAATAATTAATTTTTCTTTTGTTTGGTCGGCTCACCCAAAAAGGTGGGGTACACCAACTTCAAAAATTCATATCTCTTCAACCGTAAGGAGTTAGAAGATGCTCCACATATCAATGGAAATGGCTTGATGAGGACTATATCCCTATGATGGGTTTATTTGCAAATTCTTGGTATAATACACTTAAATTATTCAATATGTCCACGACGTCAAAGACCCCACACATGAGGGTGCCAAAGACCATACCACTAACTACAAGAGTTTCAAAGTCTTCTTCAACATATCAAGGCACATCCGTGGGATCTACCTCCATCTACATCCCAATATCCTTACAACCACAAATAGGACCATACATCACCATGGTTCAAGACCCAAGGCACCACATGAAAGGGTTTCAAGGACTCTTTCAAGGATATCATATAATATTTAAAGATACTTTCCATGGACTTCAAGCCCATCACATAGGACTCCATCGCCAAGTGATGAGGGAATCATGACCAAGGATTCTATCATATCAAAGGCTCCAACAATCACGGGCTTACAAACCACCATATGTATGGATTCCAAGACCCAAATCATTTCCAAATGCACCATCAATGATCATATAGTATCCAAGGGTCATCATGCCGCCATTTATGTGGGTGCCAGACCTTCTCATGCATAATGACCATCTCCAAGGGTTCCATGACCCCAACAAGGGATACACGGGCATCAAGATCTTCGTCAAGGGTTCTAAGTCTTCATCAAGTCATTAATGGCCACATCATCACCTTTAAGGGGACAAGGACCATTAAGCCATCAAATGTGGGTCCAAGGACTTCTTCAGGGCTTCTTCATCAAGCAAGGGGATTCATAGGCTTCTTCAGCCACCTCAACCACACCAGGAGACCTACAAGGGTCAAGATCCATCATGACATCACCTGTGGGGTTGCTAGACCTTCTCCTGGGCTACCATGACCTCAATAAACACAAATGACCACTGAAAGGTTCATTTGGACTCTTGCAACTTCTTCAACACTTTTGTAGCGTACTGGGGCATAAGTTGTGGTACTAGGGAAACAAAGAAACAATTGGGGAAACGCAAAACATCTTTGGGGTACTTAAACACTCTACAGGGTGTTCAGGGCTTTTGTCATTGTCCCAAGGGCTCCAAGGGCTTCAAACTTGGGCTTGGACAAGATCAAAAGGTCTCCTTAGACACTGACAATTACTTAACCCTCAGGGGCTCCTCAAGGGGCACCAAGACTCTACTGTTGGCATCAATGAACAAGCACTGTTGGCATCAATGACAACTTAATCAACAATCTCCCCCTTTGTCATTGATGACAACACTCAAACTCCTTTTCAAAACAATCTCTCCTTGTCACAGTTTCTCTCCCCCTTTGGCATCAATGGCAAAGGGAACATCCTTTGACAATACAACTCCCCCTCAGGGCATGCTCCCCCTGTCAACAACTTCTCTTCCTTTTTGCATCAATGGCAATGAGAAATTTCTTTAGCAATATTGCTCCCCCTATCACTGGGCACTGCCGCTGCTTATATGCTGGAACCAACTACTGTAGGATAATCAAGTACATAGCTCCTTTTACACTTCATCACACTTATCGATAGTCTTCAAAATGGTATTGGGTTTTTCCCAATATTTTCATCATTTATGTTTTGATCATTGGTGCAATCTACTGACTTTATTTTCCATACTTTGGTAGGCTGATTACTGTTCATGACATTCGGTTGAACTTGCTTTCTTCTCCAAACTTTAACTTCTCCCTGCATCCTGCAATGTTTTGCAAAATGACCATAATGATAACAATTATAACATTGAATGGAAAACATACCTTGATTTCTTTCTGGAGTGATTTTGTCATGAGCTCTGCAATGGATGGCTTTGTGACCATAGTTGTTACACTTGTAGTAGTGACCACTGAACATCATGGGATATCCCTGAGCAAAGGATCTTCTTTGTGATGCAAGTTCTTTGTTTCTATTCTTCCTTGAATCTTGCTGATCATGGGATCTACTGAAAATATCTGTATAACTATTATCCTTTTCTTCTTTTTCCCTGGAACTTTCACTTTCTTCAATGTTCTTTTCAATCTTTGAATTTGTCTTCAACTGAGCAACTGTCTTGTTCAGATCTTCCTTTAGAGAGCGGATCTTCAATTCTTGCTTTTGACAAATTTCTATCTTTTCTTGGAGTTGTCTTGTTAGGTCTTTTTCAATTTTCTTGACTTCTTCTATCTGTTCTTTCATATCAAAGACAATACTGTCTTCCATCTGTCCTTTTATTTCTTGATTTTCTTTTCTGAGTTCTGAGAGTTCCTTTTCAAAGTCAAAATTCGTCAGACATACCTTTCGTAATTCTATCTTCAAGGATTTGATTTCATCTTCTTGTTTTCTTCTTATTTTCTCTTCAATCTCATGACTGAAATGAATTCCCCTTTTGTCACTTGGATCTTCTTTCTGACTGGCGGATCTTTCCTTCTGCATTTTTTCAAGTAAGATACTGATCTCATTATCTTTGTCTTGAAACTTGCGAGTCAATTCTTTCTCCTTATCTTCTAGCTGTCTTCTAAGCTTGTCGATTTCTTCTGATTGTCTTTTATTTTCAGCAGCAGACTTCTCAAGTTGATCTTTCAGAGAGTTGGATATGGCTTCTTTGATTCTGGTAGCTTCTTCAACTTGGAGATTTAGATCAATTATAGTCTGTGTGGCCTTCTCACATTCTTCTTGATTCCTCTTCTCATATTTGTCTAATTGCTCTTGCAATACCTTGTTCTGTTCACAAAGTTTCTCAACCTTTTGCATAGCACTAGCAATATCATTATATAAACATTTATTTCTATAATTTGTCAGGGAACAATGGGATTCATCACATTTTGAAGTATTACAATCTATGAATTTAGAATAGTGCTTATCTTCTATACTTGATAAACATATTTCTTCAAAAACATTACAAGCAGGGTGTTCAAGAGACTTACCTTCAAACTTACCTGGATCTTGTACTGACCTTTCTATGGAGTTGTCTTCTGCTTTCTGTTCTTCAATGGAGTACAGTTGATCTAACTTTAGTGACAATTCTTCAATTGAGTTGCACTTTCCTATTTTCTTCTTTTGGAGATCTGTCAAATCTATAGTCATGAGTTTCATAACTTCTTCTTCATGTTCCTTAGAGGAGTAGAGATGTTCTATTTTGAGCCATAATTCCTCAGCAGTGTTGCACTTTCCAATATTCTCTTTTATGGAATCTGATAAGCCTTCAAGAATGGATTCCATAGCCATTGAATTATTTTTCCTTGCTTCCTTCTGAGCTGTTGTTTTCACTTTCTTCGGATGATCGTACCCAGTAACCACTGACTGCCATACTCCACTGCCTTCTGCTTCAAGATAACCTTGCATTCTTCTTTTCCAGATCAAGTAATTTGTCCCACAAAACAATGGTGCTCCATTCACTGAGAACCCCATGGTGTGTCAAGGATCTACTTCAAGCTGGTAAGGCTTTCTGTGAAGGACCCGCTCTGATACCAATTGTTGGACACACCGAGCACACTGAGAGGGGGGGGTGAACAGTGTGTATAGCTTTTTATTACTTTTTCAACTTTAACAATCATCAACTGCTTCTTCAATACATCATTCATTAATGTATTACCACATTATCATTATATCATCATCACATAGGAAGCATAGCAAAACACAGTACACAAGATTTTTACGTGGAAACCCAAGTCCTGGGGGAAAAACCACGGAAGCCTTTATAATAATAATTTACCAGCAACAACTGGAAGGAGGCAACAACCCCCTTTGTTACAAAGACTTCAATTCTCCAGCTACAACTGGAAGGAGGCTACAACCCCCTGGTTTACAGGCTAAAACCTGAAGGAAGCCTTAGCTCCCTCAATTTCCTTTCCCCGTCCTGCCACCCTGATATGAAGATAGATACTGAACTACTGAACCACAAATTGCACTGATCCTACGGACCTGCTATCCAACACCTGTACCACACTGCACAATCTAAACCACACTGCACAACCTGTACCACACTGCACAATCTATACCACACTGCAAAACCACTTTCACTGCTCATCAACTGTCCACTAACCATTAACTGACCACTGCTCATCACAACTATGTCACACTGTTTATCATCCTGTACAATCAATCTGTGCAATCTGGCTGTACCAATCAATCTGTCCGATCTAGCTGTACCAACAATCTATGTGCATCAATATGTTGTTCACATTGTTCGAATCTATAAAACTGAGTTCAACCAACTGTGTACCAGACCACCTGGGTCAAACCAACTGCTCATACAACTCAGCCAATCTGAGTTAGACCAAATGCACATGTAGTAGCCTGTGCTAATGCTGCTCAACTGAACCAATGTACTCACTCCTAATTACCACTATTCATCATTGTACTATTGTCGTCATTGCATCATTTATAATTCTATATCATCACACATTGTGTTTTCATCATACATCACTGAGTATCACTGTGTAAACATCACTGAGCATATCAAACTGAGCACATCATTGTGTAAACATCTCTAGCACTTCATACATAAACTGAGCATTTATCACTGTGTTTCATCATACATATATTACTGTGTACTAATTGTCATGCCACTGAGTGTATTTTACTGAACATACCACTGTTTAAATATTACTAAGTACATATGTATATGCCACTGTGTAAATATTTCATGCATATATCATTGAACAAATAATCCTTCTCTACTTCCACTGAACATAAGGCATGCATCGTCATGCATCATCATCATAGGTATGCATCATTGTCATAGGGTATGCATCATCATCATCTCAGTGTGCACCGTGTATGCATCATCAACATCAAGTATACATCATAATGCATAGGAGAGCATCATCACACTATGGTATGCATGTACATCACATTGTATAAGAGTGCATCAACTTCATAGAGTGTACATCATTATCACATGCATTATCATCATAAAGTGTATAATATCATAGCATAAAGGTATGCAACATCATCATCATATCCTCCATAATGACTTCAAATATATATACCAATATATAGGCTCACATACTAATATCAAAGATGAACTCTATCCATGAGAGACATGTGCCATTACAAGAGAAACCTAGAAGCATGAGCCATACCTTTTTGAAGATCATAAGGTCAAGAAACAATAGAAAAACCAAAATAAACTCTATATCATGTCATCACATAGCCCTCGTAACAAGCTTTCCAACGAGCCAAGAATTTTGTAATTCCGATTCCGTATGAGAAAGTTATGCCAATTTTAGTGAAGATACCCAAAAAAAATTTCCTCCACAAAATTTCGCACTTTTCTCCAAGAGTTGCGAAATTCCAATTGATGAGCAAATGAAATGTTTTATATTCTATTTATATATAGGTCATAGAGGAAAGTTATTACCTCAAACTGGGCCGACATGCAATTCAAAATTACAAATAATTAATTTTTCTTTTGTTTGGTCGGCTCACCCAAAAAGGTGGGGTACACCAACTTCAAAAATTCATATCTCTTCAACCGTAAGGAGTTAGAAGATGCTCCACATATCAATGGAAATGGCTTGATGAGGACTATATCCCTATGATGGGTTTATTTGCAAATTATTGGTATAATACACTTAAATTATTCAATATGTCCACGACGTCAAAGACCCCACACATGAGGGTGCCAAAGACCATACCACTAACTACAAGAGTTTCAAAGTCTTCTTCAACATATCAAGGCACATCCGTGGGATCTACCTCCATCTACATCCCAATATCCTTACAACCACAAATAGGACCATACATCACCATGGTTCAAGACCCAAGGCACCACATGAAAGGGTTTCAAGGACTCTTTCAAGGATATCATATAATATTTAAAGATACTTTCCATGGACTTCAAGCCCATCACATAGGACTCCATCGCCAAGTGATTAGGGAATCATGACCAAGGATTCTATCATATCAAAGGCTCCAACAATCACGGGCTTACAAACCACCATATGTATGGATTCCAAGACCCAAATCATTTCCAAATGCACCATCAATGATCATATAGTATCCAAGGGTCATCATGCCGCCATTTATGTGGGTGCCAGACCTTCTCATGCATAATGACCATCTCCAAGGGTTCCATGACCCCAACAAGGGATACACGGGCATCAAGATCTTCGTCAAGGGTTCTAAGTCTTCATCAAGTCATTAATGGCCACATCATCACCTTTAAGGGGACAAGGACCATTAAGCCATCAAATGTGGGTCCAAGGACTTCTTCAGGGCTTCTTCATCAAGCAAGGGGATTCATAGGCTTCTTCAGCCACCTCAACCACACCAGGAGACCTACAAGGGTCAAGATCCATCATGACATCACCTGTGGGGTTGCTAGACCTTCTCCTGGGCTACCATGACCTCAATAAACACAAATGACCACTGAAAGGTTCATTTGGACTCTTGCAACTTATTCAACACTTTTGTAGCGTACTGGGGCATAAGTTGTGGCACTAGGGAAACAAAGAAACAATTGGGGAAACGCAAAACATCTTTGGGGTACTTAAACACTCTACAGGGTGTTCAGGGCTTTTGTCATTGTCCCAAGGGCTCCAAGGGCTTCAAACTTGGGCTTGGACAAGATCAAAAGGTCTCCTTAGACACTGACAATTACTTAACCCTCAGGGGCTCCTCAAGGGGCACCAAGACTCTACTGTTGGCATCAATGAACAAGCACTGTTGGCATCAATGACAACTTAATCAACAATCTCCCCCTTTGTCATTGATGACAACACTCAAACTCCTTTTCAAAACAATCTCTCCTTGTCACAGTTTCTCTCCCCCTTTGGCATCAATGGCAAAGGGAACATCCTTTGACAATACAACTCCCCCTCAGGGCATGCTCCCCCTGTCAACAAATTCTCTTCCTTTTTGCATCAA
Source organism: Larix kaempferi (assembly GCA_027924585.1). Classification (NCBI taxonomy): domain Eukaryota; kingdom Viridiplantae; phylum Streptophyta; class Pinopsida; order Pinales; family Pinaceae; genus Larix; species Larix kaempferi. The sequence goes on from BSBM01000478.1 coordinate 6,723,035, forward strand.
TGGCAATGAGAAATTTCTTTAGCAATATTGCTCCCCCTATCACTGGGCACTGCCGCTGCTTATATGCTGGAACCAACTACTGTAGGATAATCAAGTACATAGCTCCTTTTACACTTCATCACACTGATCGATAGTCTTCAAAATGGTATTGGGTTTTTCCCAATATTTTCATCATTTATGTTTTGATCATTGGTGCAATCTACTGACTTTATTTTCCATACTTTGGTAGGCTGATTACTGTTCATGACATTCGGTTGAACTTGCTTTCTTCTCCAAACTTTAACTTCTCCCTGCATCCTGCAATGTTTTGCAAAATGACCATAATGATAACAATTATAACATTGAATGGAAAACATACCTTGATTTCTTTCTGGAGTGATTTTGTCATGAGCTCTGCAATGGATGGCTTTGTGACCATAGTTGTTACACTTGTAGTAGTGACCACTGAACATCATGGGATATCCCTGAGCAAAGGATCTTCTTTGTGATGCAAGTTCTTTGTTTCTATTCTTCCTTGAATCTTGCTGATCATGGGATCTACTGAAAATATCTGTATAACTATTATCCTTTTCTTCTTTTTCCCTGGAACTTTCACTTTCTTCAATGTTCTTTTCAATCTTTGAATTTGTCTTCAACTGAGCAACTGTCTTGTTCAGATCTTCCTTTAGAGAGCGGATCTTCAATTCTTGCTTTTGACAAATTTCTATCTTTTCTTGGAGTTGTCTTGTTAGGTCTTTTTCAATTTTCTTGACTTCTTCTATCTGTTCTTTCATATCAAAGACAATACTGTCTTCCATCTGTCCTTTTATTTCTTGATTTTCTTTTCTGAGTTCTGAGAGTTCCTTTTCAAAGTCAAAATTCGTCAGACATACCTTTCGTAATTCTATCTTCAAGGATTTGATTTCATCTTCTTGTTTTCTTCTTATTTTCTCTTCAATCTCATGACTGAAATGAATTCCCCTTTTGTCACTTGGATCTTCTTTCTGACTGGCGGATCTTTCCTTCTGCATTTTTTCAAGTAAGATACTGATCTCATTATCTTTGTCTTGAAACTTGCGAGTCAATTCTTTCTCCTTATCTTCTAGCTGTCTTCTAAGCTTGTCGATTTCTTCTGATTGTCTTTTATTTTCAGCAGCAGACTTCTCAAGTTGATCTTTCAGAGAGTTGGATATGGCTTCTTTGATTCTGGTAGCTTCTTCAACTTGGAGATTTAGATCAATTATAGTCTGTGTGGCCTTCTCACATTCTTCTTGATTCCTCTTCTCATATTTGTCTAATTGCTCTTGCAATACCTTGTTCTGTTCACAAAGTTTCTCAACCTTTTGCATAGCACTAGCAATATCATTATATAAACATTTATTTCTATAATTTGTCAGGGAACAATGGGATTCATCACATTTTGAAGTATTACAATCTATGAATTTAGAATAGTGCTTATCTTCTATACTTGATAAACATATTTCTTCAAAAACATTACAAGCAGGGTGTTCAAGAGACTTACCTTCAAACTTACCTGGATCTTGTACTGACCTTTCTATGGAGTTGTCTTCTGCTTTCTGTTCTTCAATGGAGTACAGTTGATCTAACTTTAGTGACAATTCTTCAATTGAGTTGCACTTTCCTATTTTCTTCTTTTGGAGATCTGTCAAATCTATAGTCATGAGTTTCATAACTTCTTCTTCATGTTCCTTAGAGGAGTAGAGATGTTCTATTTTGAGCCATAATTCCTCAGCAGTGTTGCACTTTCCAATATTCTCTTTTATGGAATCTGATAAGCCTTCAAGAATGGATTCCATAGCCATTGAATTATTTTTCCTTGCTTCCTTCTGAGCTGTTGTTTTCACTTTCTTCGGATGATCGTACCCAGTAACCACTGACTGCCATACTCCACTGCCTTCTGCTTCAAGATAACCTTGCATTCTTCTTTTCCAGATCAAGTAATTTGTCCCACAAAACAATGGTGCTCCATTCACTGAGAACCCCATGGTGTGTCAAGGATCTACTTCAAGCTGGTAAGGCTTTCTGTGAAGGACCCGCTCTGATACCAATTGTTGGACACACCGAGCACACTGAGAGGGGGGGGGTGAACAGTGTGTATAGCTTTTTATTACTTTTTCAACTTTAACAATCATCAACTGCTTCTTCAATACATCATTCATTAATGTATTACCACATTATCATTATATCATCATCACATAGGAAGCATAGCAAAACACAGTACACAAGATTTTTACGTGGAAACCCAAGTCCTGGGGGAAAAACCACGGAAGCCTTTATAATAATAATTTACCAGCAACAACTGGAAGGAGGCAACAACCCCCTTTGTTACAAAGACTTCAATTCTCCAGCTACAACTGGAAGGAGGCTACAACCCCCTGGTTTACAGGCTAAAACCTGAAGGAAGCCTTAGCTCCCTCAATTTCCTTTCCCCGTCCTGCCACCCTGATATGAAGATAGATACTGAACTACTGAACCACAAATTGCACTGATCCTACGGACCTGCTATCCAACACCTGTACCACACTGCACAATCTAAACCACACTGCACAACCTGTACCACACTGCACAATCTATACCACACTGCAAAACCACTTTCACTGCTCATCAACTGTCCACTAACCATTAACTGACCACTGCTCATCACAACTATGTCACACTGTTTATCATCCTGTACAATCAATCTGTGCAATCTGGCTGTACCAATCAATCTGTCCGATCTAGCTGTACCAACAATCTATGTGCATCAATATGTTGTTCACATTGTTCGAATCTATAAAACTGAGTTCAACCAACTGTGTACCAGACCACCTGGGTCAAACCAACTGCTCATACAACTCAGCCAATCTGAGTTAGACCAAATGCACATGTAGTAGCCTGTGCTAATGCTGCTCAACTGAACCAATGTACTCACTCCTAATTACCACTATTCATCATTGTACTATTGTCGTCATTGCATCATTTATAATTCTATATCATCACACATTGTGTTTTCATCATACATCACTGAGTATCACTGTGTAAACATCACTGAGCATATCAAACTGAGCACATCATTGTGTAAACATCTCTAGCACTTCATACATAAACTGAGCATTTATCACTGTGTTTCATCATACATATATTACTGTGTACTAATTGTCATGCCACTGAGTGTATTTTACTGAACATACCACTGTTTAAATATTACTAAGTACATATGTATATGCCACTGTGTAAATATTTCATGCATATATCATTGAACAAATAATCCTTCTCTACTTCCACTGAACATAAGGCATGCATCGTCATGCATCATCATCATAGGTATGCATCATTGTCATAGGGTATGCATCATCATCATCTCAGTGTGCACCGTGTATGCATCATCAACATCAAGTATACATCATAATGCATAGGAGAGCATCATCACACTATGGTATGCATGTACATCACATTGTATAAGAGTGCATCAACTTCATAGAGTGTACATCATTATCACATGCATTATCATCATAAAGTGTATAATATCATAGCATAAAGGTATGCAACATCATCATCATATCCTCCATAATGACTTCAAATATATATACCAATATATAGGCTCACATACTAATATCAAAGATGAACTCTATCCATGAGAGACATGTGCCATTACAAGAGAAACCTAGAAGCATGAGCCATACCTTTTTGAAGATCATAAGGTCAAGAAACAATAGAAAAACCAAAATAAACTCTATATCATGTCATCACATAGCCCTCGTAACAAGCTTTCCAACGAGCCAAGAATTTTGTAATTCCGATTCCGTATGAGAAAGTTATGCCAATTTTAGTGAAGATACCCAAAAAAAATTTCCTCCACAAAATTTCGCACTTTTCTCCAAGAGTTGCGAAATTCCAATTGATGAGCAAATGAAATGTTTTATATTCTATTTATATATAGGTCATAGAGGAAAGTTATTACCTCAAACTGGGCCGACATGCAATTCAAAATTACAAATAATTAATTTTTCTTTTGTTTGGTCGGCTCACCCAAAAAGGTGGGGTACACCAACTTCAAAAATTCATATCTCTTCAACCGTAAGGAGTTAGAAGATGCTCCACATATCAATGGAAATGGCTTGATGAGGACTATATCCCTATGATGGGTTTATTTGCAAATTATTGGTATAATACACTTAAATTATTCAATATGTCCACGACGTCAAAGACCCCACACATGAGGGTGCCAAAGACCATACCACTAACTACAAGAGTTTCAAAGTCTTCTTCAACATATCAAGGCACATCCGTGGGATCTACCTCCATCTACATCCCAATATCCTTACAACCACAAATAGGACCATACATCACCATGGTTCAAGACCCAAGGCACCACATGAAAGGGTTTCAAGGACTCTTTCAAGGATATCATATAATATTTAAAGATACTTTCCATGGACTTCAAGCCCATCACATAGGACTCCATCGCCAAGTGATTAGGGAATCATGACCAAGGATTCTATCATATCAAAGGCTCCAACAATCACGGGCTTACAAACCACCATATGTATGGATTCCAAGACCCAAATCATTTCCAAATGCACCATCAATGATCATATAGTATCCAAGGGTCATCATGCCGCCATTTATGTGGGTGCCAGACCTTCTCATGCATAATGACCATCTCCAAGGGTTCCATGACCCCAACAAGGGATACACGGGCATCAAGATCTTCGTCAAGGGTTCTAAGTCTTCATCAAGTCATTAATGGCCACATCATCACCTTTAAGGGGACAAGGACCATTAAGCCATCAAATGTGGGTCCAAGGACTTCTTCAGGGCTTCTTCATCAAGCAAGGGGATTCATAGGCTTCTTCAGCCACCTCAACCACACCAGGAGACCTACAAGGGTCAAGATCCATCATGACATCACCTGTGGGGTTGCTAGACCTTCTCCTGGGCTACCATGACCTCAATAAACACAAATGACCACTGAAAGGTTCATTTGGACTCTTGCAACTTATTCAACACTTTTGTAGCGTACTGGGGCATAAGTTGTGGCACTAGGGAAACAAAGAAACAATTGGGGAAACGCAAAACATCTTTGGGGTACTTAAACACTCTACAGGGTGTTCAGGGCTTTTGTCATTGTCCCAAGGGCTCCAAGGGCTTCAAACTTGGGCTTGGACAAGATCAAAAGGTCTCCTTAGACACTGACAATTACTTAACCCTCAGGGGCTCCTCAAGGGGCACCAAGACTCTACTGTTGGCATCAATGAACAAGCACTGTTGGCATCAATGACAACTTAATCAACAATCTCCCCCTTTGTCATTGATGACAACACTCAAACTCCTTTTCAAAACAATCTCTCCTTGTCACAGTTTCTCTCCCCCTTTGGCATCAATGGCAAAGGGAACATCCTTTGACAATACAACTCCCCCTCAGGGCATGCTCCCCCTGTCAACAAATTCTCTTCCTTTTTGCATCAATGGCAATGAGAAATTTCTTTAGCAATATTGCTCCCCCTATCACTGGGCACTGCCGCTGCTTATATGCTGGAACCAACTACTGTAGGATAATCAAGTACATAGCTCCTTTTACACTTCATCACACTGATCGATAGTCTTCAAAATGGTATTGGGTTTTTCCCAATATTTTCATCATTTATGTTTTGATCATTGGTGCAATCTACTGACTTTATTTTCCATACTTTGGTAGGCTGATTACTGTTCATGACATTCGGTTGAACTTGCTTTCTTCTCCAAACTTTAACTTCTCCCTGCATCCTGCAATGTTTTGCAAAATGACCATAATGATAACAATTATAACATTGAATGGAAAACATACCTTGATTTCTTTCTGGAGTGATTTTGTCATGAGCTCTGCAATGGATGGCTTTGTGACCATAGTTGTTACACTTGTAGTAGTGACCACTGAACATCATGGGATATCCCTGAGCAAAGGATCTTCTTTGTGATGCAAGTTCTTTGTTTCTATTCTTCCTTGAATCTTGCTGATCATGGGATCTACTGAAAATATCTGTATAACTATTATCCTTTTCTTCTTTTTCCCTGGAACTTTCACTTTCTTCAATGTTCTTTTCAATCTTTGAATTTGTCTTCAACTGAGCAACTGTCTTGTTCAGATCTTCCTTTAGAGAGCGGATCTTCAATTCTTGCTTTTGACAAATTTCTATCTTTTCTTGGAGTTGTCTTGTTAGGTCTTTTTCAATTTTCTTGACTTCTTCTATCTGTTCTTTCATATCAAAGACAATACTGTCTTCCATCTGTCCTTTTATTTCTTGATTTTCTTTTCTGAGTTCTGAGAGTTCCTTTTCAAAGTCAAAATTCGTCAGACATACCTTTCGTAATTCTATCTTCAAGGATTTGATTTCATCTTCTTGTTTTCTTCTTATTTTCTCTTCAATCTCATGACTGAAATGAATTCCCCTTTTGTCACTTGGATCTTCTTTCTGACTGGCGGATCTTTCCTTCTGCATTTTTTCAAGTAAGATACTGATCTCATTATCTTTGTCTTGAAACTTGCGAGTCAATTCTTTCTCCTTATCTTCTAGCTGTCTTCTAAGCTTGTCGATTTCTTCTGATTGTCTTTTATTTTCAGCAGCAGACTTCTCAAGTTGATCTTTCAGAGAGTTGGATATGGCTTCTTTGATTCTGGTAGCTTCTTCAACTTGGAGATTTAGATCAATTATAGTCTGTGTGGCCTTCTCACATTCTTCTTGATTCCTCTTCTCATATTTGTCTAATTGCTCTTGCAATACCTTGTTCTGTTCACAAAGTTTCTCAACCTTTTGCATAGCACTAGCAATATCATTATATAAACATTTATTTCTATAATTTGTCAGGGAACAATGGGATTCATCACATTTTGAAGTATTACAATCTATGAATTTAGAATAGTGCTTATCTTCTATACTTGATAAACATATTTCTTCAAAAACATTACAAGCAGGGTGTTCAAGAGACTTACCTTCAAACTTACCTGGATCTTGTACTGACCTTTCTATGGAGTTGTCTTCTGCTTTCTGTTCTTCAATGGAGTACAGTTGATCTAACTTTAGTGACAATTCTTCAATTGAGTTGCACTTTCCTATTTTCTTCTTTTGGAGATCTGTCAAATCTATAGTCATGAGTTTCATAACTTCTTCTTCATGTTCCTTAGAGGAGTAGAGATGTTCTATTTTGAGCCATAATTCCTCAGCAGTGTTGCACTTTCCAATATTCTCTTTTATGGAATCTGATAAGCCTTCAAGAATGGATTCCATAGCCATTGAATTATTTTTCCTTGCTTCCTTCTGAGCTGTTGTTTTCACTTTCTTCGGATGATCGTACCCAGTAACCACTGACTGCCATACTCCACTGCCTTCTGCTTCAAGATAACCTTGCATTCTTCTTTTCCAGATCAAGTAATTTGTCCCACAAAACAATGGTGCTCCATTCACTGAGAACCCCATGGTGTGTCAAGGATCTACTTCAAGCTGGTAAGGCTTTCTGTGAAGGACCCGCTCTGATACCAATTGTTGGACACACCGAGCACACTGAGAGGGGGGGGGTGAACAGTGTGTATAGCTTTTTATTACTTTTTCAACTTTAACAATCATCAACTGCTTCTTCAATACATCATTCATTAATGTATTACCACATTATCATTATATCATCATCACATAGGAAGCATAGCAAAACACAGTACACAAGATTTTTACGTGGAAACCCAAGTCCTGGGGGAAAAACCACGGAAGCCTTTATAATAATAATTTACCAGCAACAACTGGAAGGAGGCAACAACCCCCTTTGTTACAAAGACTTCAATTCTCCAGCTACAACTGGAAGGAGGCTACAACCCCCTGGTTTACAGGCTAAAACCTGAAGGAAGCCTTAGCTCCCTCAATTTCCTTTCCCCGTCCTGCCACCCTGATATGAAGATAGATACTGAACTACTGAACCACAAATTGCACTGATCCTACGGACCTGCTATCCAACACCTGTACCACACTGCACAATCTAAACCACACTGCACAACCTGTACCACACTGCACAATCTATACCACACTGCAAAACCACTTTCACTGCTCATCAACTGTCCACTAACCATTAACTGACCACTGCTCATCACAACTATGTCACACTGTTTATCATCCTGTACAATCAATCTGTGCAATCTGGCTGTACCAATCAATCTGTCCGATCTAGCTGTACCAACAATCTATGTGCATCAATATGTTGTTCACATTGTTCGAATCTATAAAACTGAGTTCAACCAACTGTGTACCAGACCACCTGGGTCAAACCAACTGCTCATACAACTCAGCCAATCTGAGTTAGACCAAATGCACATGTAGTAGCCTGTGCTAATGCTGCTCAACTGAACCAATGTACTCACTCCTAATTACCACTATTCATCATTGTACTATTGTCGTCATTGCATCATTTATAATTCTATATCATCACACATTGTGTTTTCATCATACATCACTGAGTATCACTGTGTAAACATCACTGAGCATATCAAACTGAGCACATCATTGTGTAAACATCTCTAGCACTTCATACATAAACTGAGCATTTATCACTGTGTTTCATCATACATATATTACTGTGTACTAATTGTCATGCCACTGAGTGTATTTTACTGAACATACCACTGTTTAAATATTACTAAGTACATATGTATATGCCACTGTGTAAATATTTCATGCATATATCATTGAACAAATAATCCTTCTCTACTTCCACTGAACATAAGGCATGCATCGTCATGCATCATCATCATAGGTATGCATCATTGTCATAGGGTATGCATCATCATCATCTCAGTGTGCACCGTGTATGCATCATCAACATCAAGTATACATCATAATGCATAGGAGAGCATCATCACACTATGGTATGCATGTACATCACATTGTATAAGAGTGCATCAACTTCATAGAGTGTACATCATTATCACATGCATTATCATCATAAAGTGTATAATATCATAGCATAAAGGTATGCAACATCATCATCATATCCTCCATAATGACTTCAAATATATATACCAATATATAGGCTCACATACTAATATCAAAGATGAACTCTATCCATGAGAGACATGTGCCATTACAAGAGAAACCTAGAAGCATGAGCCATACCTTTTTGAAGATCATAAGGTCAAGAAACAATAGAAAAACCAAAATAAACTCTATATCATGTCATCACATAGCCCTCGTAACAAGCTTTCCAACGAGCCAAGAATTTTGTAATTCCGATTCCGTATGAGAAAGTTATGCCAATTTTAGTGAAGATACCCAAAAAAAATTTCCTCCACAAAATTTCGCACTTTTCTCCAAGAGTTGCGAAATTCCAATTGATGAGCAAATGAAATGTTTTATATTCTATTTATATATAGGTCATAGAGGAAAGTTATTACCTCAAACTGGGCCGACATGCAATTCAAAATTACAAATAATTAATTTTTCTTTTGTTTGGTCGGCTCACCCAAAAAGGTGGGGTACACCAACTTCAAAAATTCATATCTCTTCAACCGTAAGGAGTTAGAAGATGCTCCACATATCAATGGAAATGGCTTGATGAGGACTATATCCCTATGATGGGTTTATTTGCAAATTATTGGTATAATACACTTAAATTATTCAATATGTCCACGACGTCAAAGACCCCACACATGAGGGTGCCAAAGACCATACCACTAACTACAAGAGTTTCAAAGTCTTCTTCAACATATCAAGGCACATCCGTGGGATCTACCTCCATCTACATCCCAATATCCTTACAACCACAAATAGGACCATACATCACCATGGTTCAAGACCCAAGGCACCACATGAAAGGGTTTCAAGGACTCTTTCAAGGATATCATATAATATTTAAAGATACTTTCCATGGACTTCAAGCCCATCACATAGGACTCCATCGCCAAGTGATTAGGGAATCATGACCAAGGATTCTATCATATCAAAGGCTCCAACAATCACGGGCTTACAAACCACCATATGTATGGATTCCAAGACCCAAATCATTTCCAAATGCACCATCAATGATCATATAGTATCCAAGGGTCATCATGCCGCCATTTATGTGGGTGCCAGACCTTCTCATGCATAATGACCATCTCCAAGGGTTCCATGACCCCAACAAGGGATACACGGGCATCAAGATCTTCGTCAAGGGTTCTAAGTCTTCATCAAGTCATTAATGGCCACATCATCACCTTTAAGGGGACAAGGACCATTAAGCCATCAAATGTGGGTCCAAGGACTTCTTCAGGGCTTCTTCATCAAGCAAGGGGATTCATAGGCTTCTTCAGCCACCTCAACCACACCAGGAGACCTACAAGGGTCAAGATCCATCATGACATCACCTGTGGGGTTGCTAGACCTTCTCCTGGGCTACCATGACCTCAATAAACACAAATGACCACTGAAAGGTTCATTTGGACTCTTGCAACTTATTCAACACTTTTGTAGCGTACTGGGGCATAAGTTGTGGCACTAGGGAAACAAAGAAACAATTGGGGAAACGCAAAACATCTTTGGGGTACTTAAACACTCTACAGGGTGTTCAGGGCTTTTGTCATTGTCCCAAGGGCTCCAAGGGCTTCAAACTTGGGCTTGGACAAGATCAAAAGGTCTCCTTAGACACTGACAATTACTTAACCCTCAGGGGCTCCTCAAGGGGCACCAAGACTCTACTGTTGGCATCAATGAACAAGCACTGTTGGCATCAATGACAACTTAATCAACAATCTCCCCCTTTGTCATTGATGACAACACTCAAACTCCTTTTCAAAACAATCTCTCCTTGTCACAGTTTCTCTCCCCCTTTGGCATCAATGGCAAAGGGAACATCCTTTGACAATACAACTCCCCCTCAGGGCATGCTCCCCCTGTCAACAAATTCTCTTCCTTTTTGCATCAATGGCAATGAGAAATTTCTTTAGCAATATTGCTCCCCCTATCACTGGGCACTGCCGCTGCTTATATGCTGGAACCAACTACTGTAGGATAATCAAGTACATAGCTCCTTTTACACTTCATCACACTGATCGATAGTCTTCAAAATGGTATTGGGTTTTTCCCAATATTTTCATCATTTATGTTTTGATCATTGGTGCAATCTACTGACTTTATTTTCCATACTTTGGTAGGCTGATTACTGTTCATGACATTCGGTTGAACTTGCTTTCTTCTCCAAACTTTAACTTCTCCCTGCATCCTGCAATGTTTTGCAAAATGACCATAATGATAACAATTATAACATTGAATGGAAAACATACCTTGATTTCTTTCTGGAGTGATTTTGTCATGAGCTCTGCAATGGATGGCTTTGTGACCATAGTTGTTACACTTGTAGTAGTGACCACTGAACATCATGGGATATCCCTGAGCAAAGGATCTTCTTTGTGATGCAAGTTCTTTGTTTCTATTCTTCCTTGAATCTTGCTGATCATGGGATCTACTGAAAATATCTGTATAACTATTATCCTTTTCTTCTTTTTCCCTGGAACTTTCACTTTCTTCAATGTTCTTTTCAATCTTTGAATTTGTCTTCAACTGAGCAACTGTCTTGTTCAGATCTTCCTTTAGAGAGCGGATCTTCAATTCTTGCTTTTGACAAATTTCTATCTTTTCTTGGAGTTGTCTTGTTAGGTCTTTTTCAATTTTCTTGACTTCTTCTATCTGTTCTTTCAGATCAAAGACAATACTGTCTTCCATCTGTCCTTTTATTTCTTGATTTTCTTTTCTGAGTTCTGAGAGTTCCTTTTCAAAGTCAAAATTCGTCAGACATACCTTTCGTAATTCTATCTTCAAGGATTTGATTTCATCTTCTTGTTTTCTTCTTATTTTCTCTTCAATCTCATGACTGAAATGAATTCCCCTTTTGTCACTTGGATCTTCTTTCTGACTGGCGGATCTTTTCTTCTGCATTTTTTCAAGTAAGATACTGATCTCATTATCTTTGTCTTGAAACTTGCGAGTCAATTCTTTCTCCTTATCTTCTAGCTGTCTTCTAAGCTTGTCGATTTCTTCTGATTGTCTTTTATTTTCAGCAGCAGACTTCTCAAGTTGATCTTTCAGAGAGTTGGATATGGCTTCTTTGATTCTGGTAGCTTCTTCAACTTGGAGATTTAGATCAATTATAGTCTGTGTGGCCTTCTCACATTCTTCTTGATTCCTCTTCTCAGATTTGTCTAATTGCTCTTGCAATACCTTGTTCTGTTCACAAAGTTTCTCAACCTTTTGCATAGCATTAGCAATATCATTATATAAACATTTATTTCTATAATTTGTCAGGGAACAATGGGATTCATCACATTTTGAAGTATTACAATCTATGAATTTAGAATAGTGCTTATCTTCTATACTTGATAAACATATTTCTTCAAAAACATTACAAGCAGGGTGTTCAAGAGACTTACCTTCAAACTTACCTGGATCTTGTACTGACCTTTCTATGGAGTTGTCTTCTGCTTTCTGTTCTTCAATGGAGTACAGTTGATCTAACTTTAGTGACAATTCTTCAATTGAGTTGCACTTTCCTATTTTCTACTTTTGGAGATCTGTCAAATCTATAGTCATGAGTTTCATAACTTCTTCTTCATGTTCCTTAGAGGAGTAGAGATGTTCTATTTTGAGCCATAGTTCCTTAGCAGTGTTGCACTTTCCAATATTCTCTTTTATGGAATCTGATAAGCCTTCAAGAATGGATTCCATAGCCATTGAATTATTTTTCCTTGCTTCCTTCTGAGCTGTTGTTTTCACTTTCTTCGGATGATCGTACCCAGTAACCACTGACTGCCATACTCCACTGCCTTCTGCTTCAAGATAACCTTGCATTCTTCTTTTCCAGATCAAGTAATTTGTCCCACAAAACAATGGTGCTCCATTCACTGAGAACCCCATGGTGTGTCAAGGATCTACTTCAAGCTGGTAAGGCTTTCTGTGAAGGACCCGCTCTGATACCAATTGTTGGACACACCGAGCACACTGAGAGGGGGGGGTGAACAGTGTGTATAGCTTTTTATTACTTTTTCAACTTTAACAATCATCAACTGCTTCTTCAATACATCATTCATTAATGTATTACCACATTATCATTATATCATCATCACATAGGAAGCATAGCAAAACACAGTACACAAGATTTTTACGTGGAAACCCAAGTCCTGGGGGAAAAACCACGGAAGCCTTTATAATAATAATTTACCAGCAACAACTGGAAGGAGGCAACAACCCCCTTTGTTACAAAGACTTCAATTCTCCAGCTACAACTGGAAGGAGGCTACAACCCCCTGGTTTACAGGCTAAAACCTGAAGGAAGCCTTAGCTCCCTCAATTTCCTTTCCCCGTCCTGCCACCCTGATATGAAGATAGATACTGAACTACTGAACCACAAATTGCACTGATCCTACGGACCTGCTATCCAACACCTGTACCACACTGCACAATCTAAACCACACTGCACAACCTGTACCACACTGCACAATCTATACCACACTGCAAAACCACTTTCACTGCTCATCAACTGTCCACTAACCATTAACTGACCACTGCTCATCACAACTATGTCACACTGTTTATCATCCTGTACAATCAATCTGTGCAATCTGGCTGTACCAATCAATCTGTCCGATCTAGCTGTACCAACAATCTATGTGCATCAATATGTTGTTCACATTGTTCGAATCTATAAAACTGAGTTCAACCAACTGTGTACCAGACCACCTGGGTCAAACCAACTGCTCATACAACTCAGCCAATCTGAGTTAGACCAAATGCACATGTAGTAGCCTGTGCTAATGCTGCTCAACTGAACCAATGTACTCACTCCTAATTACCACTATTCATCATTGTACTATTGTCGTCATTGCATCATTTATAATTCTATATCATCACACATTGTGTTTTCATCATACATCACTGAGTATCACTGTGTAAACATCACTGAGCATATCAAACTGAGCACATCATTGTGTAAACATCTCTAGCACTTCATACATAAACTGAGCATTTATCACTGTGTTTCATCATACATATATTACTGTGTACTAATTGTCATGCCACTGAGTGTATTTTACTGAACATACCACTGTTTAAATATTACTAAGTACATATGTATATGCCACTGTGTAAATATTTCATGCATATATCATTGAACAAATAATCCTTCTCTACTTCCACTGAACATAAGGCATGCATCGTCATGCATCATCATCATAGGTATGCATCATTGTCATAGGGTATGCATCATCATCATCTCAGTGTGCACCGTGTATGCATCATCAACATCAAGTATACATCATAATGCATAGGAGAGCATCATCACACTATGGTATGCATGTACATCACATTGTATAAGAGTGCATCAACTTCATAGAGTGTACATCATTATCACATGCATTATCATCATAAAGTGTATAATATCATAGCATAAAGGTATGCAACATCATCATCATATCCTCCATAATGACTTCAAATATATATACCAATATATAGGCTCACATACTAATATCAAAGATGAACTCTATCCATGAGAGACATGTGCCATTACAAGAGAAACCTAGAAGCATGAGCCATACCTTTTTGAAGATCATAAGGTCAAGAAACAATAGAAAAACCAAAATAAACTCTATATCATGTCATCACATATCCCTCGTAACAAGCTTTCCAACGAGCCAAGAATTTTGTAATTCCGATTCCGTATGAGAAAGTTATGCCAATTTTAGTGAAGATACCCAAAAAAAATTTCCTCCACAAAATTTCGCACTTTTCTCCAAGAGTTGCGAAATTCCAATTGATGAGCAAATGAAATGTTTTATATTCTATTTATATATAGGTCATAGAGGAAAGTTATTACCTCAAACTGGGCCGACATGCAATTCAAAATTACAAATAATTAATTTTTCTTTTGTTTGGTCGGCTCACCCAAAAAGGTGGGGTACACCAACTTCAAAAATTCATATCTCTTCAACCGTAAGGAGTTAGAAGATGCTCCACATATCAATGGAAATGGCTTGATGAGGACTATATCCCTATGATGGGTTTATTTGCAAATTCTTGGTATAATACACTTAAATTATTCAATATGTCCACGACGTCAAAGACCCCACACATGAGGGTGCCAAAGACCATACCACTAACTACAAGAGTTTCAAAGTCTTCTTCAACATATCAAGGCACATCCGTGGGATCTACCTCCATCTACATCCCAATATCCTTACAACCACAAATAGGACCATACATCACCATGGTTCAAGACCCAAGGCACCACATGAAAGGGTTTCAAGGACTCTTTCAAGGATATCATATAATATTTAAAGATACTTTCCATGGACTTCAAGCCCATCACATAGGACTCCATCGCCAAGTGATGAGGGAATCATGACCAAGGATTCTATCATATCAAAGGCTCCAATAATCATGGGCTTACAAACCACCATATGTATGGATTCCAAGACCCAAATCATTTCCAAATGCACCATCAATGATCATATAGTATCCAAGGGTCATCATGCCGCCATTTATGTGGGTGCCAGACCTTCTCATGCATAATGACCATCTCCAAGGGTTCCATGACCCCAACAAGGGATACACGGGCATCAAGATCTTCGTCAAGGGTTCTAAGTCTTCATCAAGTCATTAATGGCCACATCATCACCTTTAAGGGGACAAGGACCACTAAGCCATCAAATGTGGGTCCAAGGACTTCTTCAGGGCTTCTTCATCAAGCAAGGGGATTCATAGGCTTCTTCAGCCACCTCAACCACACCAGGAGACCTACAAGGGTCAAGATCCATCATGACATCACCTGTGGGGTTGCTAGACCTTCTCCTGGGCTACCATGACCTCAATAAACACAAATGACCTTTGAAAGGTTCATTTGGACTCTTGCAACTTCTTCAACACTTTTGTAGCGTACTGGGGCATAAGTTGTGGTACTAGGGAAACAAAGAAACAATTGGGGAAATGCAAAACATCTTTGGGGTACTTAAACACTCTACAGGGTGTTCAGGGCTTTTGTCATTGTCCCAAGGGCTCCAAGGGCTTCAAACTTGGGCTTGGACAAGATCAAAAGGTCTCCTTAGACACTGACAATTACTTAACCCTTAGGGGCTCCTCAAGGGGCACCAAGACTCTACTGTTGGCATCAATGAACAAGCACTGTTGGCATCAATGACAACTTAATCAACACTAACTTGTTCCATTCTTCATCTGTCATCAATGAGGGTTTACTTGCTACTAGCTCAATAAAAAAATATTAGTATTTTAAAATTAATATGTCTCCCATATATGCTCTTCATATGTAAAAATTGGCCCCATTCAGTTTCTCCATGTCACTCATGGTTGTTGTCTCCATGTTCCCTCAAATGATTGTCACCCCCAATAAAATTGTGAGATCTATCTCACATAGGTGTTGTGACAAGTGCAAGTTCTTTGTAGTTTATCACCACTATTGGGGGCTCCCACTTCCAAATGTTGGCCTACACAAACTCTCACGGACTTGCATGCGGATGAGCGCACACCCAAATCGCTTCTCAATGGGCTATGGACTTGTTGTACAATAGGGGATGGCTCCTAACCGTGCTCTGATACCAGTTGTTGAGAATAAAGGTGAATATTAGTCCCTTGTTCTATTGATTCTCAGTTCCACCGTCTTCATACCCCTGTCTGTAGCACTCAACAAGTCAAATTTTATCTACACAATATCACCAACAACTAACCCACAATGCCTCTTGATGAGAATCCGCAGTAGACAATACCAACTTTTCTTTAAAAAAAAACATATTGACAATTTTCCCAATAAAAATACACGACACTTAAGGAATTAGCATATAGATACATAGAGAACTCAAAATAGAGCATACACCGGAAAGAATGCAGTCACACATCCACATAAAATCCTCTCTCTGAAATTGGGTATAAACTCTATTTTTGGTATTATTACCTCCAACATACACAAAACTATGTATATGCATAAAATTACAAGTTAGAATCTATAGTAGACAATCCCAACTTTTCTTTAAAAAAGAACATATTGACCATTTTCCCAATAAAAATACACGACAATTAAAGAATTAGCATATAGATACATAGAGAACTAAAAATAGAGCATACACTGAAAAGAATGCAGTCGCACATCCACATAAAATCCTCTCTCTGAAATTGGGCATAAACTCTATTTTTGGTATTATTACCTCCAACATACACAAAACTATGTATATGCATAAAATGACAAGTTATTTTACAAAATGGAGCTTACTCCAAAAATTACGCAACGTCTAGAGCCTTTGAGAACAATGCAATGAAGAAGTGACTTCATTGAGAAGTTATTGAGCATTCAATTCTGGTAACTACAATCCTAACTACCAGTGAACACTTGAAGTATGTGAGTTGGCACATATTGAGAGTTGTTAGATGGTTCATAAATATCATAATTTGATTTCAACTCCCAACATAAAGCCTATATAATTTTTTGGATTACTTGAAGAGCATATCAGATTACATAAAATTCACAATAGTGGTAGAAGAAAACATGCAAATCCCTTTCTTGGATGTTCTCATCACAAAAAAGGATTATGGCTCACGAATTCATTAAGTGTATCGAAAAAAGGTGCTAAAAAACTAGGTATTATCAATACCTTATGAATATTTCTGATAAGGAACATCTCAACAATGAAATCAAGCACCTATCTATGTGTTGGGTTGGGTAAAGTTTTGTGTAGTTTTGGTGTGAACATGGTTAAAGCGAATTGGCCTGACAAAGAAGAGTCAACTCCGATGAAGTGGCAAAGAATCAACGAAGATGGGTATTTTCAATATGTCAAGGGTGAAGTTGGGTATGTTAGTTAGGATTTTGTGTCCACATACAGTTATGAGTGGAGTGATTGAGTAGTGGAGTAGTGGGAGTAGGGCAGACTGTGTTCACCCTATAAATATGTAACGGGTTGGGATTTTTTGGGTTGGTTCATCTTTGTCATTATTTTGGTTTGTATGTTGAAGATATTGTGTACTGTAAGGAGAGAGTTACATGATCTACAGTATGTGTGTGCAGATCCATTGTAAAGAGAAGAAAGAAATCTATAATTTGTTGATGCAAACATGAAGTGCTTATTTTACTGCGTCTCATGAATAAAGAAAGTGCTTCCATGGTTTTCTCCCATTTGGGTTTCCACATTATATCTGGTGTTCAATGTGTGTGAATAATCTTATCATGTTCTATGTTATTGTGTTACATTCTACATATTGATGAATAAATGTTAAATAATGTGGAGGTATGAATGATTGGCCATTGCTTAGTTAGTAAATATATGGCGCAACTAGTTCAGTGATATGTATGGGATCTCTATGATCTGTTGAAGCATTGTGTTCTGTCAAGATCTAGAATATTATGTTTGGTAGAGTCCTATCTCATCCCTTTTCTATTGCAGAAATATGGTTCCTACAACTCCCATAGATTCCTTGGGTGAGACTTCACCTACTTGTTATCGGACAATCCACTCGAGCGAAAGTGAGCCGGATTTCCCTATCTCAATGTGAGTCTAGAACAAATAGAATAGACTACAAATGGATTTCCTAGATCTACTTAAGGATCAAGTGCTATATGTCTTGCCTTTTACTTCGCAATTGTTTCTCCTGAATGCTGCTCCACGTCCTGCGGTTGTCAGATCTCAGCTGTATGACCTGTCAAGACACAAGAAACAAGAGAAAAGAGTAAAGAGCATCTATACAATAAGAGATCTAAGTAAACAATTAAGCAAGTGAGCTACTCAATATCATTACACATCAACAATATTGGTGGAAAGCATTTGTATTACTGTAAATAGGGAAATACATGGTAGAGAAATAGAACTACAACCAAGGCTTAACGTTGCATCCCTTCACCATCCAATCCATTTGCCATTTCCTCCCAAGGAAGCTTGAGTCTCTCAAGGATGAGTAGAGATCTCTCAAGAGTTATTTCACCAGCATGTAGACACCATAGGCTTCCTCTCCCTTTGGAGAGGGGTAGAGCTTCACTTAAATAGGACTAAGTGGATGGGGTATGGATAGGATAGGTTGAGATATGGTAGGAGAGAGATAGGGGATCCTCCCAATAGGTTATGAACCGAAGGCCAGCTCCCCCAATAGATTAGGGATAGGGATCTAAGTCAACAAGCTTCGAGAAGGAGCTCGAAGAAGCTATTTTTTCCTTCTAACTAAATTCGCCGCACCTTGTAATGGAGCAAGGTGCGACGTCACATCTTGCAATAGAGCAACCTACGATGACCTCTCAAAACATAGTACAACTGGGTACAAATCCTTCTAGGTCAATCACTCAATCAGGGTTACTCCAGGGGTGTATACACTGAAACTCATGATGGGAATATTTTAGGTGTAACAGAATGCCCCCTAAAGCATGAAGTTGTTAAAAGATTAGACAGGTGAAATGCTTTGATAGAAAGAATGGCAAAATGGACTTGTCGGATGAAGGATGCTGCTGCAATACAATTGAATCTGAACTAACAATCTCATATGATTTACAACATGGCTGTCGACCAATACAATGCATATCCATGGTAGTAATGACCGACTGAACACAATCATGGCTACTAGACACAAGTGTAGATCCATGATGAGATGATAACATAGCCACAACCAATACAAACTCCATCGCAACCTGGGTAAAACATGATTCCCAAGGTCTTCAAGTTGAACCTGCAATGATACGAATCTATCCATGTGATTATAAATGTCTTGACGTCGAACATGGTTGAAACCACTTGATTACCGGTCATTGATGTAAACCATTAACAAGCGCGAGGGAGATCACCATTGATGTCAATGATTCCCAAGGTATCACAATACATATCATCAAGCGTGAATAAATGAGTTGAAGTCGAACGCAAGATGAAATCTTACAATCAAGAGCCAATGATGTAAACTCATGTTGAAAGCGAGGTAACCTACCATTGAGGCATGCAGGGCCAAGATACTTGGTTAGTTTCTAGATTCAATCTTTGGATGATGTTTTGAAGTTGACAAAGATGAATCCTTCGAAGGAGGGCCATGATGATTCCCCCATCATCAACATGAAACACGACAAAAGATGTATAGAGTGGATCGAATGGTATAGTAACATGCTAGACTGACTCAGAGTAGAGCGACATGATTGAAGGTGTACTGACTACAAATAGACAAATAGTGAAAAATGTTCTTGAACATGGGCATGGCATGACTTGGTTGTATTGACTTGACAAGTGTGACTCCAAATCCTAATGCAACTGATGATGGAATCTTTCTTTGAATGACTCAAAGGATTAACGAGACTCAGAAAGTAAGTGGGACTCGAGGATAAGCAAATGATCCAAGAACTGTATGCAAATGCAAATGAGTGCCATGTTCAAGAATAACTATGTATTGCCACTGAAAAAGGTGTAAATACAAAATCTTTCCTTTTTCCCCATCATGAATTATGAGTGCCTCATGTGTTTTTTACGAGCTTGATGAGGGTAACCAGATGCTCATTATAGCTCATCTCATAGATGAGACCAATCCCAAATATTTTCCAAACCTAGGATAGGAGGGTTTCGTCTCATGGCGGGCCCTTCAATGTGAGAGTTTAACGAGTCCATAGATGGTAAACTCAGTCGTCATTTCATGTTTAGAGAGTCTGAAAAGAACTAAAGGAGACTCCAAAAGGTCCTTTTTCGTAAATAGTGCTTCTTGGTCCGAAAAAGGGGTAAACTATCACCAGAAAGATGATCATTCAAATGCTTTTACAAGCGTGAAAGCATCAAGTTCGCTTGGCAATCTTTTCCTATTTAGGGAGTCTGAAAAGAGCTTAAAAGGACTCCATGAACAACTTTGTCATGGTTGATGACTGAGTACAACAAAGGAAAAAGTAAACTTGGCATAGTTCCTTTTCCGTAAATAGTCTAGCGAGGCCAGATAAAGTGATAAAACCTATACTCGTTAGACACACCTTTTTAACTCAAAATTTTAACGAGGACGAGAATGGTATCAAAAGCACTCGAAATATTTTTTATATTTGAACCAGAGCACGGAAAAGTAAAAAGTAAGCTCAAACCACTATTCATGTTTCAACTAGAGCACGAAAAAAGTAAAAAGTGAAAAGTAAGCTCAAATGCCATCTTACTGTTTTTAACGAGCTCGAAGATAGGTTGGAAGAATGCTCATGATGTTTGTTTCATTTTTGACGAGCTTGTAACAGAAAATGAACTATGCTCGGGATAATTTTCATGGTTTAATGAGCTCGAAACCTAAAAAAGGAAAGTATGCTCGAAAATGTTCCCAATGGTGAACTTTTCCCAACATGGCATCCAGAGGTTGGTGTGTGCCCCCAGCATGATTGCTGGAAGTAAGTGACTTAGCTCCAACATGGTGTGGAGAGGTGATCGATTTTACTTCAACGTAACTTCCAGAGGTTGAAGACATGCCCCCAAGCTTCATTTAATTTTCCTACGGTATAGGCAGGTGAAAAGAAGGTTCAGGTACTAAGTCAACAAGGAGACTCGACTCAAAGGGAAATGATACGTTTCATTTTTTAACGAGCTTGAAACGGGAATAGAACTCTGCTCAAACTACTAGTTTCATTTTTTAATGAGCTTGAAGCCAAAGGTAAACTCTGCTCATGGTTAAGGCCCATTGACGAGTTCCTTCCCAACATGATGCCCAAAGGTTGGTAAATACCCCCAACATGATTGCTAGTGGCTTAACATGGTGGTGATCCCTCAACATGATTGTTGACGGTACGACATGTGGCATGCCCCCCAAGCTTCATTTCGTCTGAAAATGTTGCTTGCTAACCCAACTACCAACCTATCTACTAATATGAAAATGTTCACCAAGGGGGGGAAAATGAGAAACAGATGAAATGAAGGTTCAAGTTCTAACTCTAGCGAGAGACTCAAATTGATGGGAGGGAAACCTATTTCATTTTCACACAAGCTTGAACTAGACAATAACTATGCTTGAGGGGGGCCATCTTATATTTTAACGAGCTTGAAAATGGAATAAAACTATGCTCGAGTGGATTGGTTTCATTTTTGTGCAAGCTTGAAACCAAAGGTAAACTATGCCTAGAGGGGTTTATCTCATTTTTTAACGAGCTTGAAATAGAATAAAACTATGCTCCAGAGGATTGGTTTCATTTTTTTGCAAGCTTGAAACCAAAAGGAAACTCTGCTAGAGTGTTCGGTTTCATTTTTAACGAGCTTGAAACATAACATAAACTGTGCTCATGCCCCCCATCCTTAGGGGGAGGAAACCACTAGAACATGTGGAACATTTAGGGAAGTCTAATGACTAGGAGTCATATGATGAGTGGGTATCACGAAGGAAAGCTGATCAATGGTCACAATATTCCCATGATGAGGAAAATACATCACTCGAAAGAGTGTGGACACTACAGCTTTCATAGCATAGACATAATCACGTCCAAGGAGCAGATTGAAATCTAAAGGACCTTGGACAACCATGACATCAACATAAACAGTTTTACCTCTCAATGTGATAGGTAACTGCAGGAGAATTCCTAAAGGTCCGGTAGGCGTTCGATTAAAGGCCAAAATCTGGTCAGTTACTGGCACAAGCTGAGGGGAACCTATAGCTTGCCAAGCAGTTGAGGATAAAATACTAACAGAAGCTCCCTCATTAACTATCGTACGAAAGATTTCTTTATCAGAAACTCCTACAGATATTTGAAAAGGAATACTCAAAGAAAGACGAGATTCTGTTAGACCATTCCAATCAAAGGAAATGACCTCAGTACATGGGGGGGTCCTGTAGGAATGGACAGGGTCTCCCCTTGACTAGGACATTCTGAACTGACTAGGAAAACATCAAAGGTTTCCAATTCACTCTCATCGGGGAGAGTAGGATGGGATGAAGACTATATCAAGGTGACAGTTGCAGTCTGAATGCTCTCTGATAGAAGAGTGGGATCGAGTGGGGATGACAGCGACTTGATCACTTCACTCTCAGAAGGAATAATGGGATCAATTATGGATGAAACTGAATTGATCACTTGGTCAACCAGTGGGGGGTCGAGGGACAACTTACTATCACTTGTTGGAAGCACCTGTTGAGAACTAGTAATACCTTCCAACCACCGCGAAGCTTCATCCATGATTGGAAAAAGGTAAGTACGATGCATGCCCTTGTAGAGCCAGCAAGGGCCTGCAGCTTTACTCTTCCGACCCTTCACCAATGGGTCACTAGTCGAGGGAGTATCATCAACATGATGGTCATAGGTTGATGATACAAGCAGTTTGGGGTTTTTAGACCACACTTCTGACACACGGGAAAGACCGGGACAATCCCTAAGAAGGTGATCACCCTTGTAAAGCTTGCAAGGGAACTTGGAATTATGAGGCGTTCTCATAGAATGAGTGCCATCAGAGGCAGATGGTTGACGCTTGGTCTCTTTCTTATCCTTCTTCTTCTTCACACCTGCCTTCTTACTAACTTCATAGTTTTCAGTAGGAGAAGAGGAAGGGATGGAATCCGATTCAACTTTTGACGGAGAAGGAAAAGGGTCACCATGAGATTGATGCTCATGTGGTGAAGGACCTAGTTTGGACACAATTGGTGCACTTGGTGTAACTGGATTGGAGAATAACCATACCGGTAACCCTATCGTTAATCCAGGAAGACTCAACATAGCCATAAAGGGAGGACCAACAGTTCTACAAGGGGGAATAACAAATGGCATACCCTGGAATGGGGTGCCTTGGTTGGTAGTCGCAGAAGAATCTTCCATATCTAAACGTCCTAAGAGTCTCTAAAGTACCACACAAATCAAACACTACTCAAGTCTAAAAGCAACAAGCAAACTGTGTGAATAGGAGTGCATCGCAACTCGCGATATACCGCAGGGTCCAACAATATGACGCGACAAGGAGGATTGGGACCGTACCCTTGTCTGCATACCCAATTACCTGGACGGTATGTGCGTAGTAGCTCCCCGAGTGTTGTTCTCGGTGTATTGCTTTGCCAAGACGGCCAAATGGTTAACTCAGTTGGTGTCAGGAATTCTAGTGGTGTCTCCCGATATATGCAAGGTACATGGGAGCTCAAATCGGTAGTGGTGTTGTCTAATGCACAATCGTTCGGCAAGATACCTTCCGATATGCTACTGAGTACATGATACACCCTTCGATATATGCCAAATATGGATTATGGTACTTGGTGGGTACATGAAGGAGCTCAATATACCGATAAGTACGTGGAATACTACAATACCCCTGGGATACAGTGACGGCAAATAACAACAGCTGCCACGCTTAACGACGCCGGAACACGTCTCTAACTTACACAGTTTCTAAATGATTTTAACCTAAGCTAGCGTTAATTTTATCTTGTGCGGTTAGGTGGATGCATGAGGTGAGTACATAAAAGTAAACATAATGCATTCCTCAACTATATGATAATGCACATTTTCCTTCCTTTTCAATGAAAACTACTCATGGTAAGGAGAGATTTTTATTTCTTTCAAACCAAAAGTACTTAAGTAGTAGCGAAAAGAAAGAATTCCTTCCTAGAGTGCAATAACTCTGACTTTTTGCAATAATCAGCTAAAAAGCGCAAAGAAAATGAAAGATGTAGTTAATATTAACAATGTATAAGACAAAATGATGAAGCACTTTCAATTTTCAAATGCATGTATCAAAAATGGAACTTGATAACTAAACGCTTTTCATGTCTATATACAGAAAGTGAAAGAATGTCTAATAGCACTCTAATCATTCAAGAATTCCGAAAGAAAAAATGACAAGCACCCAAACAACTCAAAGGTACTCAAGAACGGCCCAAAACATACCAAATGCAATAATTGTCACTCATTTCCTATCTTTTTACACTTGAAAAAGACACATCTAATCTACGGAAAGAAATATTCCACAAACATTTCCAATCAAATGCAAGACAAAGATAAGCACTTAACAATCTTATCTAACTCAAATGCACACAAATATGAAACAAGCCTTTCTTCTTCTTATAAATGTGAGACCAAGAATTTCAAATGATCAAATTAAAACAAGAAGAATACTTGTGTTTTTCAATTTTATGAATATTGCAAAAGAGTGACAAAACCAAGCTTCTCTTTGAACTAAAGTGGATACAAAGAATCAATCTTTCCAAACAATCATTAGGTAGGATGCAAAGGAAATAAGATGCACAACCCAAGAAAGAGAGGCTCAAAAAGACGTGGATATCCCACACTTTTCGAGTCTTTGAAACAAGCCAATCACACCAAACCAAAAAATGATCTCAGAACCTTAATATGCGTCAAAACGAGGAAGAATTTTTTTTCAAAAATAGAACCCATTTCGCTTAAAAATGCAAGCAAAACACTAGTTTTTACTCAAGGGTCCAAACATGGATCCCAATCTCAAAAGATCCAAAAGTCCAACACAAGCAAACTAAATGCAAACAATGTTGAATGACAGATGCAAAAAGAAGTTCTAGATTAGATTAGGTGAGGAGAGGAGGGATAACAAGATCAAGTGGATGAAGGTGGGGAACCAAAGTATCCACCACTACCAAGCTGAAACTTGTTAAAATGGGACCCAATACAAATCCACGCAAAATACCAAACACTTTCAACACACAAATCAAAATGGGCTCTCTGACTGGATCTTACAGTACAGAGGGAGTCTGCACACAAACCAAACTCACAACATAAATGGAGAAAAGGTGCCTGTATGGCAAAAAAATCACATATCGGCACACTCTGTGCTTATGCACAATGCGACGTCGTAGTTCACTAGTGCGGGAAGTGCAACAACGTCGTAGTATAACGATGGAAGGGTTGCGGCGACAGACTAACAGGCAAAGAACAGAGATAAAAAACAACACAGTGTCACTCTGGGTACACTGACCAGGAACGACAGGAAAGATCTAAGTCCAAAAATGAACCAATTCTCCAGTTAATAAGCATAAAAATGTCTATAGATGAGAAGTACAAACTCAAAAGAAGGCAATCAGACTCTTCAAAGTGAAGATTTGATGGTGAAAGGGATTAAGAGGCAAAAATATGGCTTGTAAAATAAATCAAATGAAAATGGCTTCAAATTGAAAACTAAAACTATGTTCATTCCCCAGCGGAGTCGCCAGATTTGTTATTGGACAATCCACTCGAGCGGACGCGAGCCAGATCTCCCTAGCTCAATGTGAGTCTAGAACAAATAGAACAGACTACAAATGGATTTCCTAGATCTACTTAAGGATCAAGTGCTAGATGTATTACCTTTTACTTCGCAATCCTTTCTCCTGAATGCTGCTCCACATCCCGCGGTCGTCAGATCTCAGCTGTATGACCTGTCAAAACACAAGAAACAAGAGAAACGAGTAAAGAACATCTATACAATAAGAGATATAAGTAAACAATTAAGCAAGTGAACTACTCAATATCATTACACATCGACAATATTGGTGGAGGGCATTTGTATTACTCTAAATAGGGAAATACATGGTAGAGACATAGAACTACAACCAAGGATTAACGCTACAACCTTCTCCATCCAATCCATTTTCTATTTCCTCCCAAGGAAGCTTGAGTCTCTCAAGGATGAGTAGAGATCTCTCAAGAGTTATTTCACCAGCATGTAGACACCATAGGTTTTCTCCCCCTTTGGAGAGGGGTAGAGCTTCACTTAAATAGGACTAAGTGGATGGGGTATGGATAGGATAGGTTGAGATATGGTAGGAGAGAGATAGGGTATCCTCCCAATAGGTTAGGAATCGAAGGCTAGATCCCCCAACAGATCAGGGAGAGGGATCTAAGTCAGCAAGCTTCGAAAAGGAGCTCGAAGAAACTATTTTTGCCTTCTAACTGACTTCATCGCACCCTGTAATGGAGCAAGGTGCGACATCACATGTTGCAATAGACCAACCTACGACGACCTCTCAAAACCTAGTACAACTAGGTACAAATCCTTCCAGGTCAATCACTCAATCAAGGTTACTCCAGGGGTGTATACACTGAATCTCATGATGGGAAGATTTTAGGTGTAACACTACTTCGCAGGTGATGCCAAAAGGGTCAGTGTCTTGGGGTTTGTTGGTGATTAGCTGAGTGAAACATGGCAAAAGTAGATTTGTGCCAACAAATCGTTCTATTTCTAGGACCAGTATCTGTGTCGATAAGGGATGTGGCATCCTACGAAGCCCTAAATTTAGGATTGGGTTGATGGGAAACTGAGAGAGTTTGCTGAAAGCCAAAACAAAGATCCATGCATTGATGCAGAAACGTGGTTAGGTAAATATGTTTTCTCAGATATCCATGAAGTGTTCTTTGGAGAATTTCCTATTATATTGAATAAATGGTTGGCGATTTTAACCTTGCAAAAGACGTGCTTCCAAGGGAGTGAGCCTACGATTTGGACACCTGAGCTAGTTCATACCCTTAAAAGTGTTAATAATAAAATATCTCACACATTCGATTACTGGTTAGATAGTATATTGGAGGGATATATTATGGAGTTTGTTGTAGACACCATAAAATATTACAATGTTGTTGAATGAGAGTTATTTCAGGGACCACAAGGTGAGTACTTGAAATCCTTGAATCTAGGGATTAAAATGTTGCTTTGTGAAAACGGGGTTATGAGGATGGAATCCGACGCGTAAGCCATTTGTGCAAGGTGCTTCGGGATGTCGATAGGGGATGGTCTAGGAGTCTGTTGTAAGAAGTTATATGACATGAAAAGGCAAGGAGACAGTTAAACAGATGAATACTGTGGCCTACTGCGAACTGGGAGAATATTTTTTTATTTTTATTTTTTTACGGAAATGGTTAAATTTGATTAGTGACTGGCAAATGGGCTGCCAGGGCCTTTACAATTCAAATCCAGATCTGCTGTACTAAACTTCATTTCCTTCTTAATAAACAGGTCATAATTATGTTGTTGGATGCTGGGGAATTCCCAAAAGAACAGGAATACCAGGTCTCTTTAACCTTAGGGGAGCGGGTGCTTTGATATTTCTCCGTTAACAATAAGTTGGCTCTTACTCAGGATAGCACCGCAGTTGGCTTCAGCATCTGCTAGATTGTTGAGACTCCTTAGAACGTGGTAAGCCTTATGAGTTCTGAAGTGCTTAAGCATGAGGAGGACTTTCCTGTGGGTGTGGGGCAGGCTTATACCGGAAGGCATCTTCTTCATGTGTAAAGCCTTGACTATCAGCCTAGAGTCACCAAAGATAGTAAGCTTCTGAATGTTCATCTTTCTTGCTTGATTCAGTCCTTGCCACATCGCAAGATACTCCGCTTGGTTGTTGGATGCGTGTCCTAGGCCCTAGGCGTAGGACAAGAAGGGGGTGCCGAAAGGATCGAAAATAATGCCTCCACCTCCAGCTTGACCGGGATTCCCTTTCAAGGTCCCGTAAAAAAAAAGGCACCATTCATTCAGGGCAGATCTCCACTTGATGAATTCCTGTTCTTCCAGCCTGATTTCCCAGCGAGCCTTTTGAGGAGGATTGGTAGCTTTATTGCTTTGTTGGTTCGCATTGATCTCCTTAAACCAGCGCTCTTCTTCAGGCGAGAGGGTAGCCTTATTTCTGAGAGTAGACTTGGTGCTTAAAGCTTCAGAGAGCATGGTCCTATCCTTAAATGCCACTTGAGTTGGAAGTCTGCATTTCTCCTTAAAGATTCTGTTATTTCTTTCCAACCAGACTTTCCAGCAAAGAAATTTCGGGGTCCACATCCACGCTAGCTTGAGGATGTCTTTTTTACTTAAGTTGAAGGGGGCAAGAGAGATCCAGCTACTGATCAGCTCCTTGATTGAGTTGGGCAGACTTACAGCGTTTGAGCCTAATGTGAGACTCCAAACCTCTTTAGTGAATTCGCAGGAAATGAACAAATGATCGATGGTTTCTTCAGCTTGGTTGCATAGAGGGCACCGGGATGGACCTGCCCAGCCTTTGCTATTCAAATTTTCTCCTGTCAAAATGCTGTTATGAAGGATAGTCCAGATAAAAATGTCAATTTTTGGAATAGAGGCGAATTCCCATAGAGCTTTCCACGGCCAAGGGTTGGGAGGGACCCAAGGCACCTCCAACATCGCAGCGTAGCCCTCAGCTGCAGTATACGTGCCAGATCGAGTTCCCCAGCTGCGTTTGTCTTTAGCTCTGGCGCTGATGGGAGACTATCCTTGCAATAAATTCAGCAGAGTAGCAGCTTCTTCTTCTAAATCGTGAGGATAATCGCCCAGGTTCCAATTTTCCCAAGATTCGTCCTCATCTCTGTTCCAGACTGATATGTCCATCAGCGTTCTGCAATTATTAGCGTGGAGCCATTGTTTTATATTGCCCAGGTCGCTGAAGTTGATGAGAGGCTGATCCCCAAGGATCGTGTCCTCCCATATTCTGATTTTTTCTCCATTGCCAGGAGACCACGTGAGCTTAGGCGTGAAGAATGGGAGGGCTCTTTTACAAAGGGAAAATATCGAGGAGCCTTTCTGCAATTTTGTGGCCCTTTCAAGACATCTCTGCCTGTCTCCTGTAAAATATTTCTTCTTGAGGATTTGCTTGCTCCAGGTTCTTTTGCCTATTATCATTTTCCAAAGAATTTTGCCTCCCATAGCAAGATTTTGGGTGGCCACGTCTCTTATTTGAAGGCCCCCTTCCATTTTTGGCCTAGTGATCTTGTCCCAACTTACTAGATGGAGTTTTTTCTCACAATTTCGGCCACCCTCCCACAGGAATCAACGGAGCAGCTCATTGATTCTGTTTGTAATGGTTTTTGGAGCTAGCAGCACCGAACATTGATAGATTGGAAGGCTGGTGAGGACTGAGTTCATTAAAATCACTTTGCCTGCTTTGTTGAGCCAAGTTTCCCCCCACGCGTGGATCTTGTTTTTTAGTTTGTCTAGCATTGGTAGCCAATGGGAAACTCTAGGGGTATCTTTGAAAATAGGAATGCCCAGGTAAGTAAAGGTGTCCCAAATGGTGATGCCTTCCTTTTCGAGAATCCGAGCTATCTCCAGCATTGCACGGGGAGAACAGTTCCAGCCATAGACCTTGCTTTTGAGGAAGTTTATTTCACTTCCGGAGCTATTCCTGTAATAGTCCAGCTCTGTTTTAAAGTTCCTAGCTGTGTTGAGATTGGCAGCTCCCAGTAGAAGCGTATCATCAGCGAACTGGGCGTGGTTTACATCCTTGACCTTTGGGACAATTCTGATGCCTGAAAGAGACCTGTTTTGGAGACTTATATTTAGCTGGTAGCTTAGGACAGTGGCTTGAATGATAAATAGCACTAGGGAGAGAGGGCAGCCTTGCCTTAATCCTCTTGAGGCCTGGAAAAAATTAGTAGGACGCCCATTAACCAGCGGAGCGATCCATGGGGCTGAGATGCAAGCTTTGAACCACATAATGAATTTCTGATTGAAGCCGAAGTTCCTCATGGCTGCATAAAGGAAATCATGCCTGACTCTGTCAAAGGCATTGGCCAAGTCCAGCTTTACCACCATACCCTTCTCTTTTCTCTTGTAGCTAGAATTGATGGCTTCTTGCACTAAAATAATGTTGTCCAAAATTCGTCTTCCTCTCACAAAGCCCCCTTGGTTTTTTGGAATCAGCTTAGGCAGGATTCTTTTAAGTCTATTAGCCATTATTTTGGTTATGATTTTATAACCCGTGTTACACAGGGATATAGGCCTGAATCTGCTGAAGTTTTTAGCGCCTTTTTCTTTTGGAATGAGAGCTAGAAAGGAGGAATTTGTGCTGCCCCCCAATTTGTTGCATTTCTGAGCCTTCTTCACCATTCTGTACAGGTCGTTCTCTATTATGTCCTAGCAAGAGATGTAGAACCGGGCTGTGAATCCGTCCGGCCCTGGAGCTTTGTCTGGGTCCATTTTGTCAAGGGCTTTCTTAATTTCTCGAATACTAATAGGGTTGTTCAGCTGTAGGTTGTCCTCATCATTAACCAAATTTGGAATCTCTGAGAGAGGATAGGAATTCGGCTCCACAGGATCCTGGTCAGGGGCAGAATAAATACTTTTGAAAAAGGAATGGGCTTCCTCCTTAATGCCTCTAAAGTCCTTTATCACTTTGCCTTGAGTCTGAATTTCATTGATGGAATTATATATCTTTTTGGCTTGGGCTTGCTTGTGAAAGAACGTGGTATTTTTGTCTCCAGCTTTGAGCCAAAGCGTTCTTGACTTGACTCTCCAGTAGGTTTCCTCTTCTCTACAGGATTTATGGTACTCCCTTTGAAGCTCAGCTTCCCGAAATAGCAAAGCAGGAGTGACAGGGGACTCTTCCAAGATTAACTAGTGCCGTTCCAAGGCCTTCTGGGTTCTTTTCCTTTCAGCCATTGGGGAACACAGTCCTTTAGCCCAGTCTTTCAGGGCCACTTTGAGTCTTATAAGATTTTCTTCCCAGACAAAGAACGAGGAGCCATGAACCAGTTCTTTCCAGGAGTTAGAAACAAGGTCAAGGAAACCTTCCTAGGTTACCCAAATTGCGCTGAACCGGAAGGGGATAGGACCTAACCTTTCTTCAGGATAAAGAGAGAGGGAGATCGGCTTATGATCAGAAGTATAATGCGGGTGAATCTTTGAGGATGCCATCGGCTCTAGGGTTAGGAAGGAGGAGTGAATAAGGAACCGGTTAAGGAGGGCAGCAATGTGACTAGGTCCTATTCTTTTATTTGACCAGGTGTACTTTCCTTTGTCAGGGATGATGTCTTCAAGGTCCCAATCCAGCATCAGGTCTTCAACCCACTCTCTTGCAGGGTCCCGCACTATTGATCCCCCTTTTTTTTTTGGCCAGAGCAAGAGTTACATTTAAGTCTCCAGCCAACACTAGGTTTTCAGGCTTGTGGAGATTCAGGAACAGTTTTAAGGTATCCCAACATTCTTTTTTTTCAGAAAAAGAGACAGGAGCATAAATATTAAAGAGACTTACATGATGGCCGGAATCTTTATGAAGTAGCTTGGTGAATAACCAGTGAGTGGTTCCTTCTTCTTCAACTAGATCGAGCTTTACAGAGTCCCAGAAGGTTGATAAGCCTCCCGAGGCTCCTCTTGCACTTACAGCCCTAGCTGGGCCTTTCTTCCAAAACGAGTTGCTTGCACGGAGAAGAGCATCCTCCTCCAGCTTCGTCTCCTGGATTAGTAGGACTTCAGGTGTCATTACTCTTACTAAATCCCTTATAACTTCTTCTTTGAGAGGGCTTCCTAGTCCTCTGCAGTTCCAGGAGATAAATTGCATTATTTACCTAGGGGAGGGTGATGACCCCCTTTCGGGTTCTTTCCCAACTTCATCCCGGATCTGGTGTTCATCATTTCAAGTATGGTGTGTTGAGAGCCTTGGACCACGTCCTTGTAGGACTGCTCTTCCCTTCTCTTCTTCTTTGTCTTCCGTCCACGTTTTGGTTGATCCGGGGTACCTGATTGACTGCTGGCTTCGGTGTCATCTTCCTCAGAGGAATCAGCTCCTGTTTCTGAGCCTAGACTGACGTGTTATTTGGATGGACTCGCGACACTAGGTTGATGGATTGGATCGATTGGGTCTTGTGGTGCCCGGACTTCATCAGCTTCTGGGATATTTCCAGGGTTTTGGGCTACATTAGGATCTTCCTGATTAGAATTTTTTGAGCTGCCTTCCTTTGGAGGAACCTGGGTCGTTCTTTCCTTACTTCTGGCAATATTCATGGGTTTCCCCTTTTTTACTTTCTGCCATCCTTCAGCGTCTTCTTTCTCAGCAACTAGCTTGGGACAATATCTTTGGAAGTGGCCATGTTCTTGGCAATTCCTGCACTTGAAGGGCAGATGCTCGTAATCCAGCTTCTGGTAATGAGTCCAAGATCCGAATTTTAATTTTATTGCCTCCGAGAGACCGGCTTCCAGGTCAACTTCAACACAGATTATGGCACAGGTTTATTGGCCCTTATTATCAACTTTGTCAATGAATCGCCCGATTCCATTCCCTATTCTCTACAGGGAATCGAAGTCCCAGCAATGCACCAGAAGGTTAGGGAGCCTGACCCACACCGGCACTTCGTTGGGGAGATCGATCGAGGGATCAAAGTCTGGTGTCCATTTATTCAGGTATAAGCCCTGCGTCCCCATGAAGTAGGGGTCGTTTCTAAAGATTAAGTCTCGGTCTTCTTCTGAGATAAATTCAAAGATGAAGAACCCTCGCCCTACAGGGTAACAAGTCACTCCATTTTTTAGATTGGGCTTCCAATTCCTCTGTATCCAGTCGTATGTTGTTTTAGTGGAGGGCCATAGGCCCATGAACTTCCCCACGAGACCTTGTTTCGCCAATGCCAGAGCTATTTTCATTGGTTTTTCTTCAGGCAGGGAGATTTCTGGAATTTCTTCTAGCTTCTTTATGAATTTTGGGACCTCCGGAGGAGAGGTTTTCTTGCCTCTACTGTGAATAAGCCTGTTGAAGGCTTCCTCATCAGATTTGGATGGGGGGGGGGGGGGGTGGCCTCCCCTCCCCCAGGCGCCATTATGCTACTCCACGCAGCCCCTGCTGCCCTCTCACGTGCTCAGCTAACCCTAGCGCGTAGCCTGGAATTCCTTCAAATTTGCATCATTTTTACACTATCAACTGGGAGAATATTTTAGTCAAGTAAGAGAAGGAGAATTGTGACAAAACGAGAGGGTTGTAGTGTGACTGAAGGAAGGGACTATGAACCAGTACCAGAGCTTCAAGAAGAATATTATGATCGAGAAGAGGACGAAGAAGAAGGATTCCAGCCCGCTTTTGAGGAAGACCCTGTTGATCAAGCTCAGGCTAGACATCACGACATACCTACGACCCTGCATCCATCTCCAGAAACTGAGGTAAGAAACACTAGTTCATCGTAGTTTATACAAGCAGTTAATAGTAGTAATAGTCAAAACAATACTTCGACTAATAATACATCTACAAGTGTTGGTCCTGTAATACAAAGTTAGCCAATACCCACGAGAAGCAAAATGGATGGGGATGATATAAAACTACTAATTTTTCATGGGAATGGGTCAGAGTACCCAGAACAAGATTGGTTTTTATGTGATGCTATCTAGATTGTCAAGAAAGTGCAGGACGACAATGTAAAAAGAGCGCAACTAATTATGAATTTTCGAGGTCGTGCTTTGGACTGGTTCATGAAATTTGCAAAAGTACTTGCTGGACAACCACAAAATCTCTTAAGTAGCGGAGATTAGAGATGCATTAAAGGATGAATTCAAGAAGCCAAAATCTAAATTGCAATGTATTACTGAAGTCAAAGAGATCAAGCAATTGAAAAATGAATCTATCTGGGATTTCGACAAGAGGTTTAAGATGTTGATGGCTCATGTAAGCTTTCAGATGACTGAAGTTCAACATAAGGAATGGTTTATAAATGCTTTGTTACCGCATATCTGAGTCCCTCTAATGCAACAAAATATTGTGTCGCAGACTGAGGCCATTAAACTGACTATGAAACTAGAAGCATCACTTGTTGGAGAAACTGGAGCAGGTATGGCTTAGATCCAATCGTAGCTGGAAAATCTATCATTACAAATTCAAGATATCAAGAAAGGAAAGGACAAAAGATAATAAGTTTGTTGTACACTGTGTAAAGAGGAGGGTAATTCAAAGGACCAATGCACGATGTTGCAGGACTACATAGCTATTGGAGCTCCTAACTTGCTGAACCATGGAGCTGGATTGTAGTGTAGGACCTGTCAAAATAGGGGACATTGACGAGAGGACTATTACCTATTGCAGAATATTGTAAGTACCCCACAAAACTTGTTCTGTAAGTTTTGTAGATCAGCTGGCAATGATGAGAAGGATTGTTGAGCATATTAGTTTCTCACAAAGTGCACAACAAATGCTTATTGAATGAAAGGTGAGTAACAAGGTGAAGGGAGAAGTGTGTATTTTAATCAATAGAGGGATGGATTCCGATGATGAAGACGCAAGGACTTGGTCGAGGAATAGGTCAAGTAATCCGTTACAACTGTGGTCATCCATGAAATTTTGCTAGAGACTGTCCAAACCCATGTTCAACATGAAAATATTCTAGATCATTATATCACACTATTGAAGATTGTCCAAAAATCATAGCAAAATGGAAAGCTAAGGGAAATCAAAACCAAAACCAAAACTAAAATGTCCAATATATTTAAGCAAAACCGAGAAAGGAGAAACCAAATGTCATTTTTTTTACAAGAGGAGGTGCTGTGATAGGAGGTGATAGAGAAATATGTTCTAATCCACATGCCCCTATAATTAGACCCGCCATGCAACAAACAATACCATTTCTTGTCCAGAAGAAAAAATAGAATTTTGTGGAAGCAAGGGAAGCATTTATTTTGACACATAGGTTACCTAGCATTTATTTCGACACATAGGTTACCTTCGACATCTTGACCATCAGTCTTCGACGAAGTTCCTGTATATGATATCCATCCTACTTCGACTGATCAGCTCCAAAATGAAGCTCAGGAAAGGTGAGCACACTAAAAAACTTCCTAAAAAGTTGTCTAGACCTAGTTAAATATGAAACTGCCTTAAGGGATTTACAGATTTTAATTGATGAATCAAAAAAAGAAATTCCTAAGGAAAATGCTATAAATAATTTGCAAAAGAATGTAATAATGGGAAGGGAACTTCGATTTAGTGCGCATATTGGGGACTTCGGCATGGATTTTATTATTCTAGATCAATGGTCAGATGTGAAAGTTATTACTAAACAGACATTGGAAGCTTGGGAAAATGTAAGCTGGTATGGTCACCAATCCAGTTAATATTAGCTAATCAACATAAAGTAATTCCATTTGGAAGAATGGTGGGTGTCCCTTTCGAAATAGATGGGCCGTGAAGCTATGCTGATTTCGAAGTTATATAGATAGTGGATGATACCAACCCATACCCTACATTATTTATGATCAACTAGGTAATTGAAAATTATACTATCATAAATATGAAGAAAAGAGTGATGACATTTGAAGGAGGGGATATTAGATATGTCGCACCTTTGGATCCTTTGGAGGGTTTGGGGTATGTTAAACTTGTCCAGGAGGAATACAATGTTGAAGACTTAGAAAATTTATAAAATCACTTCTAGAATGGATGATTATGTCAATCCAACAACATATGGTACCTTGAGTTGGCGAAGTGTTAGCTCATGCTCATCCGACTCGGGGGAAGCACTGGAAAATTGGCAGAACATGTTACATGAAGTATCTGCGAGGGGGTGCGCTTGTGTCACAAAATCACTTCACTAGATTGGAAAAGAGGTATGTGATCTACCTACTTATGAAGGGTCACCCAATTTGGATGCTATCATTTCTGATTTTGACCTCAAGGTACCTGAACAACATAGAATGCTAGATCTGGATGTAGCATTGAAAGCCACTCCAACAAGATGGTCGGCTACCCATAAGGAAAGGATATAGGGTTGGTCATGGTACAGGAAGATGCTAGGAGTCGGATTTGGAGAAGGAATATATTATAGCATAGAAAAGTATATTGGGCTAACTAGTCCTGTAGATCACCTAACATCATGTGCTAAATATTGGGAACATGTACCTAAACAAGAGTGGGTCCATATGTTTATCCATAACCTAGATACTATACCCCAAATTTGGTATACAACTTTAGAATTGTGACAAGGAACAACAGAATGGGATGACATGGCCATGAATTTCAAGAGAATGTTCAATTAAGAAGATGAGAACCCGTCAATGGATGCAACTTTATAGATTCTTAAGGCCAAAATTTATGAAGAAGTACATGTGCAACTATGTAATCTGCCACAATGGATTGTGACACTTGAGCAAGTGATGGAGTGTTACTACATTACTTGAAATCTAGATGATGATTCGAGATATTTTCATATCTCAGAAACAGAAGGAAGCTGATATTTGGAAGGTCCTGAGATCACATTTGATAAATTCTTGCATCTGTTGAAGACAAATAAGGTAAACATAAGATCAACTGAGAATCCAAAATTTGCTAGCATTAGGGACTACTAGGATGATGAAACAGTAGGTAAGCTTATTTACCTACTGCATGATTATCAAGATTTATTTCCTACCAAATTTTCAGAAATGAAAGGCATTATTGGTTATTTGGGAGAGGTGAAAATCCCACTGAACCCTTATGCGAAACCTATTAAACATTGCCCTTACAGATTGGACCTGAAATATAAGGAAAATATAAGAGCAGATCTTGATAGAATGCTAGATGCATGAATTATTGATCCTTTCATGCCAATGGAGTACATTGTTCCAAGTTTGAGGGTTTTTATCTTCACAGGTACGTCGGACACTAGTGCTATCGAGTAGATGTTGTCGCAACTACTTCAATTGGAAGAGGATATATTTATAGCAGGATTTCAATAGCAAGTACACAAATATAGAGAAAAGGCATGGCTTGATCACAACATTACGAAGAAGCAATTTTAGAGAGGAGATCTAGTACTCCTATATGACAGTAAGTTCTTTAAACATCGTGGTAAGTTAAGAATGCACTGGTTGGGACACTATGAGATTATTTATGTGAGAGAAGGAGGTGTTTTGCAATTGCTGAAACTGAATGGAGAAATCCTAATGGGTTTGGTAAATGGGAGCCAACTGAAAACTGACTAGGAAAACCAGTCCTTCCTACAATGAGCATGCATGTAAATATTACAAAAAAAAATGGAAACCCCAAATTATTTGTGTGTCACAGATTAGCTCTGTCCAAGTATTGTTGTGTCGAAGTCTAGTTTGTCTTGAACTTAGGCCAGGTCGTAGTTTAGTGTGCATTGCAGGAAGTCCAAGGTACCTACAACACACCATTAAAGTGGCTCAAGACGAGACACATGTGAGTGTTGGGGCCTTTTGGCCTGGGTAAATTTTTGTGTAGTTTTGGTGTGAATAGGGTTAAAATGAAGTGGCCCGACAAAGAGTGGTCAACTCTGACAAAGCGGTCAATAATAAAGGAAGATGGGTATTTTGAATATGTCAAGGGAGGAGTTGGGTATGTTAGTTAGGATTTTGTGTCCACATACATTTATGAGTGGACTAGTTGAGTAGTCGAGTAGTGGGAGTGATGAAGGCTATGTGCACCCTATAAATATGTAACGTATATATATGTAACGGGTTGGTATTTTTCAGTTTGCCATCATCTTTGTCAGTCTTTTGGTTATACTTTTTGGTCGGTATGTCGAAGATATTGAGTACTATAAGGAGAGAGCCGCATTATATGCAGACTGTGTGCACAGATGCTGAAGAAATATGTAAGTCGTTGATGCAAATATGAAGTGTTTTTTTTTTTTTTCAATGTGTTTCACGTACCGGTTGACCGGCATCGCTACGTCCACGAAATAATTTCTGGCGGGCCCACCCGAAGGGGCCATCACACCCTCGGCACATTGTGCGTACCTAACCCCAAGAGTGTCGAGGAGAATGGATCCCGCGACCTCACATGCTGGGAGGCCTAACTACGGGTGCTCGACCGATTGAGCTAACTCTTGGGGCTTATGAAGTGCTTATTTTGCTATGACTTGTGAATAAATAAAACGCTTATGTAGTTTTCTACCGTTTGGGTTTCCACGTTATATCTAGTGTTCAATGTGTGTGAATGATGTTATGACGTGCTATGTTATTGTGTTACATTCTGCATATTAATGAATAAATGTTAAATAATTTGGAAATATGAATGATTGGCCATTGCTTAGTTAATAAATATATGTCGCATCTAGTTTAGTGATATGTATGGAATATCTGTGATCTCTTGAAGCATTGTGTTTTGTCGAGGTCTAGAATATTATGTTTTGTAGAGTCCTGTTGCACCCCTTCGCTATTGAAGAAATATGGTTATTGCAATTCCCATAGATACCTCAAGTGAGACTTGACTTGCTTCGTAGGTGATGTCAAAAGGGTCGGTGTCTTGGGGTTTGTTGGTGATTAGCTGAGTGAACCCTGTTCGAAGTAGATCTGTGCTAACACTATGGTATTTAAAAATAATGGTTATAAAAATGATCGAATCAAAACAGTTATCTGAAAAGCATGATCTAAACCAAACAAAAGACATGTCGATAATAAAGAAGGAAAGAGCATGATTAGCCTCCCCTATATTAAAGGGAAAATTGATAGAGTGGCAAGAATCCTCGGAAAGAGAAATATCAAAGGTGCATCCACTCCACCCATCACCATAAAAGAATTTGCTTGGCAAAGAAAAAATACCCAACAAACCGAAGAAAACAAAAGGGGATCTAATCCATTCCTTGCAGTTGCAGCGAATTATATATAGGGGAAACTGAGTGATCATTTCAAGTAAGGATAAAAAGAACATTATGCTAACATTGCCCAAAACCACTTCAATAAATGAGCCTTGGGTGGACACTTGCATTACACACATAATTTAATTTTCTTGGACAAGATGAGTATAATTGCTAGAGAAGACCATCGTGTTAAAAGAAGAATTTGTGAGGCCATAGAAATAGAAAAACATCACAATAATTTTACACGATTGGAAACTTAGCAAAAGTTGGAAGCTTGTAATTCAAGGTATAAGGAGCAATATTAGAGTCAAACCAACTTAAAAATTAGAAATTAAGTAATAAAATATATCAACCTGTATTTAAGAATGTCAACGCTTATTGGGCTAAGAGGCCCTTTCTACAGCCCAAAGTGGATGAGATATGTCACGTCTGTCACATGTCGACTCCAAATTTAAATTGGCTAGATTGTAAAATACATTTATATAAATATACATTGAATTTCAATTTTGACAATTCCAGTCACATGTCCTCAATTTTTTTCTTAAATAGTTACAAGAATAACTATTTTACTTCATAATGAATGAATGAATGCAATTTTTGCATATTTGTAGGGTTTATGTGTTATTGTTTGGGATCCCATATTGGAATAGTTGGCACGTGGATGAATATAT
Organism: Larix kaempferi; assembly: GCA_027924585.1. Lineage (NCBI taxonomy): Eukaryota > Viridiplantae > Streptophyta > Pinopsida > Pinales > Pinaceae > Larix > Larix kaempferi. The sequence continues at coordinate 6,762,883 of BSBM01000478.1, forward strand.
TGGATTATGTATTGTTAGGTTGATAATAAAAAAATAAGTAAGACATTAGTTTTGTGATAATTGCAAATTAACCAATAATTGGGTAAGTTGAGAGCATTTTAGTTCACAATTAATTAATTAATGGTACTTTTGTGTATTTGTAGGATTTATATGATATAATTTACAACATGAAATAGTTGACACTCGGACGATTAAATTTGAGTAAATAACTATTTTACTTCATAACCAATGAATGAATGCAGTGTTTGTCTATTCGTAGGATTGATCTGTTATACTTTAGAACATGTAATAGTTGACACTTTGACCATTAAATTTGGGTAAATAACTATTTTACTTCATAATTAATATCCAAATTGGAATAATTGGTGCTTGAATGATTATAAAGTAAAATATATTAGATTAAATGTATTTTTAAGTTGATAATATAACAATGAGCTAAATATAAGTTTTGTAATAATTGCGTATTAATAAACCGGCGTAGATCCACTAAATATTAGTTTTGTAATAATTGCGTATTAATAAACCTACATATATCCATCTTAAGGCTCTATCAAGCACCTAGACCAAGGATCAAATCCCTTGAGGTGCAAACCCCTTTTTAGAATCCTAAACTTTCTCAAGAGATTTGATTCCTATGCCCTTGATAGAGCCAGAGTTAAAATAGATCTATGCTCGTGAATATTTAATCATGAAAATCTTACCTCCATTAGACCTGAAACATCGAGTTTCAATTAATCCAACTTAATCTATTATAGTGATGTTATGTTAAGATGTTCTTGATAACTAACCATTAGGATTTGTAATTTACAACAACATTTATTTTTTAAAGCATACAATCGTTTGGCTTATGCTTCTCTTTAATTTTTGTTCTTATACTTCAAGATCTAAATTTTATAGACTTGTAGGCTCATCGCATTTGATTTTTAGAAACTTCGATCATTTGGCTCGAGCAAAATTTCAACTTTTTATAAGCTCCCATCATTTGCTTTGTGCTTTTCACAAAATTTATTCTCATACACTTGAATTTGCTCTGTGTTGCCACAAGGGAGTATAACATAAGGAGACGTATTAACTAAGTTAAAATCCAGAGACCCGTGACTGAGCACGTCAACATCAAAAGATTCTATCTGGGCAGCGCGACCTTTTGTACGTTGCTTCACCATTTTTTTTTATTATTTCTTTTCGAGATCATGTTAGCCATTTTTTTTAAAAAAAAATTGATATCATGTTATGTGATATAATATTTACAAGGTGTAGTTTAAGTATTCTAGTTTTTTAATTTTTTAGCATATTTTCCATCTTATTTTATTCGAAGTTTTTTTGGAAATTTTTAAAAATACTTACAATTATATATATTAGCTATAGAAATTGCATAATTTGGATGCTATAAAGGTATTCAAAGACGTTGAATCTATTTATGAATTCAAAAACACAATTACTCATATTTACAAGTAACTTTATATATATATAACGTTAGCATCCATCTATTTTTCTATATATTTCAACTTATACAACGTTAGAATCCATCTATTTTTCTATATATTTCAACTTATACATTAACACAACCACTTGATTTGTGGCCACATATAGATCACAAATTAAGTGCCATGAACAAGTTATCTATTACATGTTCTCCATTGAAGTGAAAAGTATTAAAGACCTTGCAACTTACAACCACTCATCTCTACCACAATGTGGTTGCTTACCATCCTTGTGCTACCATTATATATTCTTTTTTATAGTGCCATTATATATTCTTCTCTACTTATATAATATTATAAGTATTCTCAATGTATATAATATTCTTAATGTCTAAACACATTAACCTCGCCTTAGCTCAATTCAGCTCCATAAAGATTTCGAGCTTGTTAGATGTGCCATTGCATGTGTTTCATTTCACACGTTTCACACGTCATGCCATCATTCGTTTCACACGTCTAACGTTGTGAAATGCGTGGATTAAGAACATGGATCACTTCTTTATTTAGGTATCCTTAATATTAATTAGACCAACCGATAAATTCTCAATATGGCGTGTAGGGGCAGATCAAAGTAAGTGCACATTCTTTATAAGAATGCGTGCAATCGACGTGAGATTACATTCTCAATTTTAAAACATTAACTTCATGCAAATCGCATATGTTCTAATTGCTTATAAATTTGCATCAATTGTTATGTCAACACACTTTTATATATATATATACTCTGCACGTGAATCTCTCAACATTATAGTGGAGAGGAAAGTTCTTAGAAGCATACTCTTATGTGTGGTTGCCAATGGGGAAGTAACATAACGAAGCATAATGACTATGTTTATAAGACAAAAATGAAAATGGTTTGACAGCACATTTAACTATTCAACTATGTTAAAGATTTAATATTTCTGATAAGATTTTATCTATACAAGGTAGCTTTTTTTTGTCTTATATTGTGGTAGGTTGCTTCACCATTTTCATTTTTTTTAATAACTTATCTTTATTTTTATAAGTTAGTAACCACCGGGATTTGAACATGTGAACTTCCATGCTCTAAGTGTTTCACACATGGAGAAGTAACATAAGGAGATGTAAGTCACCATGATACAAAAATCAGATTTATTTGAGAGCACATTCAACTATGCCAAATATTCAACACTTCTCATTTCATTGTCTAACTATTAGATTCCTTTTAAGATATGCTGCAAGTTTGCAACTACTGGACAGTTGCAGCTTTGTGAGTGCCCAGGTTGCAGGTGTCTCCTTTGCTATTTATTGAGAAGATTCCATCTACACAGGGCAGCCTTGTTTCTGTTTTTGTTGCAGGTTGCTTCACTATTTTAATTTTTTAATAGCCTATATTTATTTTTATCAGTTAGCATCCAAGGGGATTTGAACATGTGACCTTTCATTCTCTTAAGTGATTCCCACATAGGGAAGTAACATAAAGAGACGTAATGACTAAGTTAAAATTTAGACCCCGGTCATCATGAGAGAAACATGAGATTTGTTTGACAACACATTTAGCTATGCCAAAGATTCAACACTTCTCATTTCATCGTCTAACTATTAGATTCCTTTTAATTAGATATGCTACAAGTTTGCAACTACTGTACAATTGCAGCTTTCTGAGTACCCAGGTTGCAGGTGTCTCCTTTATTACTAGCCGGAAAAATTTCATCTACACATGGCAGCCTTTTTGTTTTGTTTTGTGTAGCAGGCTGCTTCACCATTTTTTTAATAATCATATCAGATAATATAAATAAACATAAAGTAGTTTAATTAATATTTGAAATACTATTTTATATATTTCAAAATATATATTATTATACAAAATCTCAGTAATACTGTAGCATAGTATTGGTACAGTATATAATATTTATATTATTTTAACATATATTATAGAGTTTACAGTATTATATTATTTAAAATTTTATTAATATAAAAGTAATTAATGTTGTATATGTTAAAATTTAGGTTTGAAAATTATAAATATGTAATTTAAAGGGTATATGATAAAACTTATATCCTGAATTTGCAGAATTCATAAACACAGTTCTACTCTTGCAACGTGTCTGTTTACCATCCTTGTGCTTCAGTGGTATATTGTACTCTACTCTTCTTATATAATATTCTGAATGTGTAGACAGATTAACCCATTTCAGTTCCATGGGGATTTCGAGCTTCCCAGATGTGCCATCGGGGTTTCTGGCCATGCTGATAATAAATGCAGTTATTTTGGTGGTGGCCATTAAGCAGAAGCTAAGCTCTCTTTTCCAATCGTTGAGCCTCGTCGCTTCAGTCCATGAAATCCAAGAGAGAGATGATGGGAGTGGAATGAATATATCATTACCAAGTAACCTGCTTTTCGTTGATGAGAAAGTAACCAAAATGTGTTCCTCCTCCTTTGGCAATGAAGAATGTGCAGTCTGTTTGTGTGGTTTCGGGGAAGCGGATAACATCACAGAGTTGTCATGCCGTCATTTGTTTCACACGTCTTGCATTGCCAAATGGATGGATTACCAGCTGCTGCGGCTCACATGTCCGCTCTGCAGGTCGCCACAGGAAACGACAAATAGGTTTAGCTACACTTTCTAGGCAGGACGACCTGGCATAGCTACACTTCCTCTGGGGTTTTCTTTTCATCCGCCTGAATTGCCACCTCTTTTCATCAATGAGTCCTGGAGTGAGCTCCATGTTTAAAAAGAATTCCTGTTTACAGAAAAGGTTCTTACCATTTACCAATACCAAGGACACGCTGTACGAGGCGGTGTGTGGTTGTTTTATTGATCTGGGGGCATATAAATATGTACTTTTTTTAAATGGACTCCTCTGAGAGTCTTATACCGTTTACATAGACATATTTTCAAATAAGTAATAAGAGATTCTTTCAAACAAGTAATACAGACTTTTATCTAGCTTTTCTGAAAGATTTTGGAGTAGTGTAATAAGGGATTTTGGAATCCATTTTAGTAACTGAAAATTTTTATATGAAACTATTTAGTGTGGCTAAAGCTTTTGTCTAGGGTAAGAATTTGAAAAAAAAAAAAAATAATCTGTCTGTTTTAACATTACAAAATTTTATATGTTTGGTTTAAAAGTGTAATTGACAAAAGAGTGTATTTGATTTACAAAGAAGTACTTGTTTTAAGAAATTGTTTTAAGAAAATATATTTAATTGACAAAATATTTAGAACATATTTGATGGACAAATTGGAACATTTTATCCATTTTCTATTTTTTATTTATACATATATCATAATTCTACAATGCAGAGGTCTTATATTTACGGTGTAACATTTTATTGTTGTGTAGTGTTCATCTTGAAAACACATTATATGGTGTACAAGTACAAGCCCAAGCCTACACACCAAATATTGTTCGTTGTAGGTGAGCCTTCGGCAGGGTTATGAGGTTGTGGAAAGGATTCATTTCTCATCTGCATAAGTTAAGTTGATTTTACCCTTAGGGTTTGTGAACTCTCGGTTAGGGCTTCGGCTCCTGCATTTACTTTAAGCTTAGTGGTGTGTGTTATTGTTTGCTTAGTTATAAACTAGATGTTTATGATGTGTGTGCCATCGCGAATGGCTTACGACTCTGCAATATTTTTAATAGTTGGATTAAGAATTTGGCGATGGCTGCCATTTACATATTTCTCATTTGTCGTTGTTTACTATTTCTCTGCAATTTCTACGATACAAATTCAGGAGCGTTATCATAGTTATGAACCTGTGCATTGTTTAAATTTATATTGAATTCTTAATTAAAAAGAAGGGATATTGCCATGTAAGATCAGCTAGGCTATTTATTTTACTAATTCTGTGTATGCCACTGTAAAAAGGGTTTGATAATTACTTCAATGCTTATAAATCTCTTGTATTTACGCTCATTTCCATCCTTCGATGGTTCCACAATATTCTGAGATTGTGAAGATTCGCCTACGGGAATTAGTAGGGCGTTTGGTTGGTAAACATGTAGTGATGATTATTTGAATATGACCTTCGGCTGGGTTCGATCCGAGATCTAAGTTATTTTCCGTGGTGATTCTGGATATTAACTATTAGTTGAAAATAATTACAACTCATTATTTGATTAGTTATGTTAAGATTTCCCTAACTGGAAAAGATAAGTTAATTATAAAACTAAGCATTACGAGGACTTATAATATAAATATAATGTACCGATATTTTGTTTATACCTGTAATGTAAAATAGGGATTTATAGAGTTGGATTCCGATCAATTCTTAATTGTGAAAAATGTTTTTGTAATATAAAAGGAAAACATTTGAAATAAGGTTTATTCAACGTTAAGTATACTCGATTATAGTAATTACTTTGCTCAGTTGATCGATTATAGGGTAGTTATGCTAAAATGATTACCATATATTTTGACTATGTTCTTTAATAATATATTCTATATTATATCTGAGAACAGATCTTGAATTGGAAAGAAGTCTAAAATGGGAACTACGATTATTTTATAACCCAGATGCGACATAATATTTAAAATTGAGGATATCATGGAAATACATCTATATGCTCGATATATTTAACCTATAATCCTAGATGTCAAAGCGATAGCATAAATAAATTTAAACATACGAGGAGATATATTTGCGTAGAAGTATAAACAAATCCACTATATGTTTAGATGCATAAATAGAAAATTTGCCACGGCTAGATGCAATTCAAAATAAAAACTCCTACTATAATTAATTTATACAAGTAAGAAACAGAACAAGGAACTTGGCACCATTGTTGGGAAAACAAAATTGAAACAGCCGTTCCTCTCAACCAACTCCTAGAGCTGAGCCATCGCTGAACCACAAGAGAAAAATCCACTTAATGCGCCATCTTTTGCATTATCATATTCAACCCTCATCCAATGCGTTCATTTATGAGTCTCCATAGCAACTTCGGCCACTTGGCTTTTCCTCTTGTGGGTTAGCAATCACTCATGCAACAACTATTTCATTTATGTTCCCCCTTCACTATTTTTATTATGTCCCCGAAGGGGAACATATATGGATCAATGAATACCTATTAATCTCGTGAAAGCCTATAAATTTTTTTCCAATACCTATAGTTTCAATAAAAGTTGAAATATTTTTTTATAAATTTGAATTTTTAAAATAATTTTTAAAAAAATTGATTGGCTGCATGACCTAACGTCATCCTCGTTTTTTGGTGGGGGCGGCGGGCTGACGTTAGGCTTGCAAATGACATAGAAGGGTTTTTTGGCAAATGATACAGTTCAATGCTCGCGTGCAAGCATCTGTGATGAGCATCCCGAATCCCACAACAACAAGAAGCAAGGTCCGCAGGCTACCCTGACAGGGATTCTCCTTTTCGATGGCGTATCTGCAGGCTACCCTGACAGGGATTCCCCTTTTCGATGGCGTATCTGCAGTCAAGGTGAAAGATTTGCCTTTTAAATGGAGGCGCTGGAATGAATTTTTTTACGAAATTGATGGGGAAGAGCTGGAATGCATTTTTTAATGGAATTGATGGGGAAGAGCTGGAATGCATTTTTTTACGGATTTGATGCAGTGCAGTCGAGTAAACTAATGAAAGATGTTGAAAGGTGTTGTATGCATGTCATGTTATATGCATGTACTACAGCTGTAGCATCTTTCATTCTCTGCAATTCTGCCTCAATTGTTGATTCTCGTCTTCCATGGAAGAGCCCCGACCAAGGGGGTTGTACACACGGGTTACTGTTCATATCTACAAGCTGCGAATAATTGGAACTCCATCCAAAGGGGGAGATGCGATGTGGGATCCTGAACCTGGTAGCAGTGAACATAGCGACCATGAAACTCAAGGTTCAATTATCCTCGACCACCAGAAGTGCCATGGCAGAATTAATGTCTCTTCATTCTTCTTTGGGGAAACAACTGGAGGTTTCATTTTCAAATCCTCAAACGATATCGAAGGAGGATCAACTTCAGTTTCAGAAACTTGCACAACACTCATTTGGCAGAGTGGATGGCACAGATCTTGATGTTTAGAGTCTTCCTGCCCCTTGGCAAGTCCTTTACTTTTTTATTTTTATTTTATATTTTAAATTATTGTTTAAAAATAATTTTACAGGATAGGTGTCCATGTTTGTGAAAAACAGAAATTATTAAGCCCCAAAATTATTGTGAATAAGCCCCAAAATTATTAATGTTATGGATTTTCCATTTACAGTGATAATTATGTCAAAATATGTACCATGGCTTGGAATTTAATATGAACTTAATACCGAATACGAGAATTCAAATTTGATGTGGTCGATCAATTTTTTTTTAAGAGAACAAGGAATTGGTGGCAGTAGAGCAGATTCTATGAGTCGTTTATTTGGATCCACAACGTCCTACTCCTATATAAGTGTTGATTTGGATGCAACATTTGAATAGATTATGTAGTTTAGGTCACTTCAAACATTTTTCACAGTTTAAAGACTTTGTAGGTGGATAATTGTTTAAAATTATCATTAACATGGATAGTTTGGATAGGAAATTCATTTTGCATTAAGTTTTTTATCCTAAAATTTAACTTGGTAAAGGAAATGGAAAAACTAAGCAGCTAGATAAAGTCAAGGTTGCGCTTGAGGCATGCAAGAAACCTCCAAAGTATACTTCTCCTTTCGTTGTTGGTGAAGGACTTGTGATAGATGAATGGGTATGTTCTTTGCTTTAAGTATTTTTGCATATTACAAATTCTCCATGCCATTTTAGGATCGTTTATCCATCTCCAAATTGTTTTCCTTTGTATCAGATAGAGCGATAGGAAAAGTATCTTGTTCAACAGCAACAGTGTGAAGGGGCTGATTCCATTTGATATTGAACTTCTTGGGGTTCGATCATCTTTTCCTTTAGATTTTCTTAACTCATGTCAGGTGTGCAAAAAATCAACAAATCAGTTGACCTTTCAAGATAAGATGAGGTAGTGTTAATTATGTCAAAGAGGTCGGGGCATGAGATCGGAGATGGTTTGTTTCGAATGTATGTTTGCAGATTATGTAAGAATGATGTGATTTTCTAGGTCAGAATGAGGATATTTACTCTCATGAGTTTTTTTAGTGGACAAGGCCATTAGCATCGAGATAATGCCTTATGTCAACTGGTGTTATATTGTCTACACTTAAGAAAATGCCCTTTTTCAAAGGTGTGAAGTAGTTAACAATGGGCACCTTTTGCTTGCAGACTTGAAGAGATCTTTATATCTAGTCTTGATGTTTTGGGTGAATTTTGTCAAGTCCTTGATCTCACATATCTGTAATGAAATGAAATATATGCTCTATAGTTTTTTATTTTTTGGAATTAGTTCATAAACATGCTAATGAATCTTGCAATGCTGAAACTTGAAAAGCATTGGATGCTCAAGGTAAAATGGCATAGGATTGTTGATGCTCGTTTCTTGTTAGTAGAAGAATGCTCTAAAATTTCATGACCTTATAATAGTTGCAAATATTCGGCATCTGCTTGGTTCTAATTAAAATGTACGGATGTTTCAATGGTTCATTTTTATTCTTCTGTGATTTACCTGCATAATTAGACTTGACCTATTTGCTGATGCATTGGATTTTGGAATTGTATGAATAAATTTCATTTCCCTTGATGAAGTGAATGCTTATTTATTTTGATTGTAATCTGCTTATATATTTATTGATGTTTATTTTTATTGATGTTGGACAACTATATTTTTCAGAAACTGCTTATTCTAGTCCTATTTGGAAGGTCAATCAAAGTATAGAAATGGAAGCATCGAAAATTTCTTTTTTTGAGGAAATTGATGAAGCATCATTTCATGGTTTTCACATTTGTCTCACATTATTTTTGAAACATATTGTCAATCATTTAGCCAACTAAGGTGGAATTTGGACTAATTTTTCAGTGCCTTTCATTGGCAATGGACTAAATTAAACATGATAATTGAACAATGACTCATTAGCTTTTTGCATAACTGTGAGATTATATCTTCATGCATTGAAGCATCAACATCTGGTTTATTTAAGGATCGTCTTTGTGGTCATGTCGAGGCCTATTGCAAACTAGTCTACGTAGGTCTAATCTTATCAAGGTGTAGAATTGTAGCGGAGTCTTATACAAGTCTTATCTAGTCTCCAAAACACACAGGCCTTATTAAGGTGTGGTTTGCATGGTCTCTTAAAAATCACCCTTTTGGAGGAGATCATGCGAATATTTGGTCTTCTTGGTCGCTGTATGGGTATATTATTGAACTTTTGTTGTTTATATTCTCAGATGAACAAATGTTCCAACACTGTTAAAAATTCATTTGTGTTTACTGCTATTGCAAGTATTGGATGTTTTATAGAATTGGATGTTTTGAGGACGTTGAGCATTGAGGAGTGGTCTTTTTAATTTGAATGGTCTTACTTTTATGAGTAGTAATTAGTGCAATGGCATACATTCTAAACCCCTACTCTTGTTTTTACAGAATTCCTTGAATCTATATTAACACTAATCCTTCCTTCCTCTATCATGGCATGCACCCTTTACAAATTGAAACAAATTTCTATCCATTGAATTTAGCAATCAAGTGGCATAAGCTAGCCTTGGATGCCTGCATGTAAAATAAACTTGGAAAATAATGCCAAATAATGCTGAAAAGAGAGCCAATCAGTTGGCATGTGGCGGTTAGTTCTATATTGATAATTTTTATTGTTTACTGGAACATAGCATGGCATATAGCATGAAAATAGTAAAATCCAAGTCATTGTAATTACTTGTTAATTGCTAATGATAATCGTGAAACAGTAAAACTCAAGTTAGTCTTTCCAGTAATTCATCAAGTTGTCACTGGAATTGTCTAAAAACATTCAAAGTGGGTTTTATCTTTATTGTTGTGATGAAGTGGATTTTATTTTTCATTATTGTAATGAATTAGGCTTTTTTTTGTTGTAATGGATTGTGGGATCTAGTGGATCTGTAATGGTGGTTGGATCATTCATTTATGATGGTTTGAATATGGGATAACCCACTGGAAAACCCTTGAGAATCATGTGAAGGAGAAGTCCTTGCTAAGATTCCACTGACCTCCACTTTGTGGGGACTTGGCCATCTTCTTCTGGCAACCTGCACTAGCATGGAAGCAAAGGCTTTGGATCTTGTGTAATTTTGGCACAGTAATTTGTTGATATATAGATGCATGGATTGAAAAGAAGCCTTACAGTATGGATTTTCTGCAATTTTACTTAAAAAAGAATAGATCATGTATGGAAATTTGTGAAGGCATGCAGTGAGGTTTAATAGTATAGTGACATCTGGAAGGAGCAGTCTCTGATCAGCTATAGATCAACCCAAAGGAAGAAAGATCTTTTCATTATCATGGAATATTGTTTCAATCTAGAAGATGGTTATCAAAAAATCTGTGATGAATCTGACTATGGAGAATCCCCGTGAGAATCTACATCTTTGGGCAGACACAGGAAGCCTTGGCAATGGGTATGGAGGTGGGTCAGTGTGAAAAACACCCATCTGTGGAAATATTTTGCAATCAATAATGGGGATGGCTCAGTGTGGGGATGTTGAAAAATAATAAGATGGAGAAATGTATACTGGAAAATCAGGGCAGATTTGACTATAATGATAAAGCCAAGGCCAACAGCACATATGACATTCAGATATGATGCTCTAATCTATGCTCTTAACTTTGATGATGGAGGAAACTGTCAACATGGGCTAGATAATGTCTAGCATTTCAGTTGTAGGTTTGTTGGAAAAGTAGTACCATTTGGGAGCTAGGCTAGGCATCTTCTTTGTGTGCAAATCCATACTTATTGCAATTGATCAGTTCTATATGTTTTTGATGAGAGAGGCTATTGTTTTTGTTTTGTTCATGTACAGTAGAGTCAGATCTAGATTACTAGAGAGACAACATCTAATGTTTTCATGTGGGAATGTTGAAAGTAAATTTGAGTTCCTGAGAGGAACAAATGCGATCTGCGTTAGAGTATACTGTACAAATTGTGGAGGATTCCAATTGCTTAGGTTAAGTGATTGAGTGCTTAACCAAAGTTTGTTTTCTAACCATGAAAAGAAAAATGTAGTATTTTTAGTTTCTTTTCAGTTGGATCCTGTTGTAAAAAGAACTTGAGTAGTTGAAACAATTGATTTATTTGTTGCACACGGACAATTGAATCAGCCTTCCTCTGTGCTGCTGGTGTATTACTGTGATTTATAAAAAGAAAACGTTTAGATTTAACATATATTCATTTCAATCTTAAGTACCTATTATTAAGTCTTGTATAGAAAAACTATACATAAAATTAAAATATCATTTTTCTTAAAAAATTAAGAAAGGTTTATATGTGATTTTCTCTTTTCTCCAGTGTTATGCTAGATCTTAAACTTGTTCTAGCTGTTGGCTGTCAGATTTAGCCCAGAGTTAGTGAAAATTTTGTTTTTTGCCTTTTTTCGAAGTGTTTTCTCTGACTCAATTTGGGGGGTTAAAGTAGTTAGGTCTTGGAATGCGTGAAAAATTTGTTTTTTGCATTTTTTGGAAGTGTTTTCTTTAACTCAATTTGGGGGTTAAAGTAGTTAGGTCTTGGAATGCATGATAGGATGAATTTACTTGAATACAGCACATTCAAGGCCCTTGAGGATCATAATCTAATATAGCTCAGACCTATCAAGTAAAATCTTTGAAAATTCTCAAGTCAGAATTTGCATTTTGTTTCTTAAAAGTTCTAGATATTTCAGAAAGTAAGAAATCTAAGTGGTTGGGGTGCGTTGAATAAACCAATTTTTACTGATTGGTTCTTTGGATACACATGCCTCAACATAAATCCAACAACCATGCCTAAACATCTTGTCTCCTACCCTTATATTCCTCACCATAAAGCCACTCTAGCATTGTCTCCTATCGAGATGTTAAACCCTAGTATCCTAGGGAAGTCAATATTGAGTTTGCAAGTACCCATGTAAAAATAATATGGTTGATTTATTTAAATAATATTTTCCACAATACATTAAGCGGGATCTGATTTAGGGGTGGTTTAATGTTGTTTTTTTCATATTAAAAAGTTATTTTAATTATTAATAAAATATTATTTTCTATAATATAATAAAAATTTATAATATGTATAATTAAGTAATATATAGAAAAATATAAGTATTAATCAAATATAAAAATTTACTTGCAATTAGTAATCTATATACATAACTTTAGATTGAGGGAGTATTGAATCATTATAAACATATATGTTTTTTTTACTACAAATTTAGAGAAAGAAATGACATAAAGATTTCAAGCTAAAGTTAATAATCATCCACTCATAAACTATGGATAGTCTATGAAAAAATACACCACCTAAAGCTCATAGTGAATAAGGAAGAACCAAAGTTAAGAAACTCTTAAGTTATGACAAAGCACCACAATAATGAGTCTCTAGTTAGAGTAAGAGATTGATCTAATCCTAAGCCACGAGTCTACTGGAAAATGACAGTATCATGCATAAGCTTGCTACACATTTGAAAAAAACACCTACTAGAGTAGTGAAAACCAAAAGCTCCATGAAAAGACAAAATCGAGTACACCAAGAGAAACAACGAGTCTTTACCATAAAAAACAAAGTCCCATAGGAAATCCTTGCCAGTATCATGAAAAAGTCGTGAAGATGAGAGGGAGAAAGATCCTCCATTGCATAACTATGAGGTCAACCCACTATCAAAAGCAAAAAGAACAAAAATTATCACATTGGATAGAGAAACTTTGAGCCAAACCAAAATGAGCATGCAACAAGCAAGCTTCTAGAGGGGTCATGGGTCTTCTCTCCTCTCGACTCGATAACCTTTCGAATTTTCTTGTACCCTACATTCATCCTCAACTAATCAAACTTTGATTTATGATTCATCCTATGTTCATCTTTTTCTTTACTAATTTCTAGTATTACTTGTATGTTCAATCTTTAAAGTTAGTATTTGATCATGTATGTGATTTATCTATTGGTTTCAGATGAAAGGTGCTTGACTGGTATATATTCATTTTCTTGTGTTTACCTATTTACCTATATATGTTTACTACTGGCTTGGGCAGATAATTTTCACTACAGTAGTTTTTGTCTCCTAGAAAAGTTGGGCCTTCCATTCCACATTCTTTTTTCCATTGCTTGTACTTGTTTTCACTGCAAGTAAATGATGCAGAGACTTATCCATATTATTAGTCTTAAACTGTACTAGTGCACTTAACATAGTAGCTTTTATTTTGCAAGTCTGGACTATATGTACCATAAATATTTGTGGTAGGACTCTTAAGCATATTATTGCTTAAAATATGTTAAAGAGCTTGATAGCCTCCTTTTCTAGATTGTTAAATCACTACATGTATTTTTGACATTTGAAAGAGATGAAAGATGATGACCTTGTAACCTTCACATATTTATCATAAGATTATTGAGAATACTTTTTTAAACTTAACATAAAAAAGTGTAGAGACATTACCACTAGATGGTGTGGAAATAAACTAAGGAAGGAGGCTATGGTTGGTTTAGTTGTTAGACAACATCGGCTTCATCTGTTGACAATCCTGAAAAGAGGAGGAATGCCAATTTGTCAAACTTAGTCACAGCCTTCCACTACATAGGCATTATCGCCATCACAAGTGTTTGTTTTCTTGGATATTGTTCAACTATTAGATAAGCCATGGATTGAAGGGCTTTATTGCATCTGCACAATTATTTTATGAATTTGGTTGAGCAATCAGGGTGAAGATTGATTGTTCTACCTATTTCAATCAAGTCATTTTTGTGTTTACACGTATGCTACACCCTTCTTCAAGTCCACATGGATGTATCCATATTTAACATATAACAAATTGGGTCTTTGATCATGATGAAGGGTGCTTTGCACACAGTTTGCATCTTTTCCAATAATCCTTGTTCTTACAAAAGAAATCTATTTGATGGACATTAAGAAAGCTATTCAATTGCTCACAGCTTTGTGCAAATGGATCCTCCCTTTTCTAATAGCTCCTTCTCATTTTTTTTTGTAGCATAAGTTCCCTCGCAATAGCAAGTGGCAATGTCGAGGACATTGCCACCTCGTGGCTCTTGTTAATAAAAGAATAATCCATTACATTGTTTTATTTTTTACTTCTTGTCAAAAATATTTAAAAATAAAATAATTAAAATATTAAGAAAAGTATTTAATAATAATTTATTAAATTCGGGTGTATTACATGAGTGAAATTATTCCAAAAGAAAAGTTATATTTAAGAAATCTTGAAATTATGAGCCATTGATATAATATTTTTTGTGAGACACTTTTTTCCTTTACATCAAAGTGGTAAAGCAATTTATTTTGCATTTTAAAGTCACAAATTTATATTTATGTTATCTTTCTATATGATATTATTTTTAAATTTGGGCATGCATACTATAATTTGTAATTGACACTTAAATCACTCAACAAATTTCTAACATATTTTTTCTAGCGAAAAAAGCATACTATTTATATTCAAAAGAGAATTAAAACAGTACAATTATAGATTCATATGTTATGACTCTGATCCTATTCGTGTTCCATCACAATATTACATATCTTTTGTCCAAAAAATTCTTACCTATCTTTTTCAACCCATCTTTTACAATCACTAAGAGGTATATTGTCTAATCCAAAAGATTCATCCTACAATAAATTCAGCATAACATTAATTATTAAATGATAACTAACAAACTAATAAAATTTAAGAACTTATAAAGTTTCATTTTTATTAATTTATATAATGTTAATTTTAAGTTTTTAAATATTCTTAAACATGTTCTTTTTCTATATATTTATAATAAAATATTATTATATTTCTTGTAGATATTTATAATCATAAATAAAAAAAATTAAATTTAATATGTATTTTTTTATAAAATATTATTATATTTATTATAAATATTAATTATCATAAATAAATAAATACATTTATATTTAATTTTAACTTTTTAATTATGTTTTACTATAATTTTTTTACAATATTTTTTTATTAATTTTATTTAATATTATTAATAATTATATTTAATATATATTATTATTTATTTTATCGAAAGGGTATGGTCTAACCTAGGAAAAAAAGAATACCATAAAGAATAGACTATAATCCAACTCTCATCTCTAGAGTTAACCCTATAATCTATACATAATATCTCTCCATAAATAAGCTATTCCCTAAATAGAAGTCACTCCATCAAACCAAATAAACCAAATAGGGATTAACATTTTTGGTTTAAAAATTGAAAATATATAAATACAAAATTATTAATAACAACTAAAATGGTACATCTAACCCAAAAAAACAGAAAGGAAACCATTAAGAACGTATCAGAAAATGAAGATTATTCATCTAAATCATCTTCTCGGAATCGCTTTCCACATAAGAGTCCAAAGACTTGGCAGCATGCGAAAGATTTGTGATGATTAGCCATCAAAGTGATTAATTAGGATGCAAATTTCGGATTACAATAATAAATCCATGGGTCTGCAGAATGGTGGGCATGGATTGCTGAGCCAACGGAGAAAGCCTGAAGTTTTTTCCATAAAATAAGATGCATAGAGAGAGGGAATGTCAGAGTCCCTGTAATCTGTTGTGGGGTGCATATGGCTTGCCGTAACGCACATCAAAGTAAGTGCACAATCTTTATAAGAATTTGTGTAATCCACGTCAGAGTAGATTCTCATTTTAACCATTACAAATTTTTGAAACATTAACTTCATGCATATGCTCTTATTGCGTATAAATCTGCATTAATTGTTATGTCAACAAACTTTTAATATATATATATAGCTGAGAGGAAAGTTCTTTTAATCATCTACATGAATATGTTGAGAACGTAATTTCAAATTGTACTCATCCTATAAGAGACTAGAACGTAATTTCAAATTGTACTAAGCTCATCTTATAAGAGACTTTGATTGCACTTTAGATTTGCCCACAAACATTAAAAATCCATGCTTTTTTGGGTACCATCTCTACAATAATATTTTAATGAATTTTTTTACCAAATTATATCTTTAAAGTTAATATAATAGCGATTCTATATATGATATAAAAAGAGGATTGGGTTTTGGGGTTGCACCTAATAAGATCTGGATAGATGACTTCATTTGTCACATTGAAGTTAATATTAATTGTTCAACTTAATTTGCAACATTGAGGTTAACTACTTATTAGAAAATATTACTTAATAAATAAGATAACATGTTTATTTAGCATTTGAAGAGTCAAAACTTTTTAACATGAATATTAACAACAAAAAAAGATAGCTCGTGAGGAGACTAAGAAAAGAACAAATAAATGATGATTAATAAATACGACCAGATCTAAATTTAAGTTGTTGCTATAAGAAATTAAGGAAAAAAATTTATAAATACAATATTGAAGGAGGTGTCACAAGTTAGTTATCCCCTAATCCCTATAATTTAAGGGTTAGTTAAAATTCATAAGCCCTTACTTACGTTTTAGCCAAATTCTTGTTTCTCAAATTTAAAAAGTTAGTTTCAAACACAAATTTATATATCAAAGACTTAATTCATTTTTTTAATAAAAAATCTCAAGATGAAGGATAAAGATACTTTTTATAGTTTTGAGATTGTGATCCTTTTTACTATGATCCCAATAAATAAGTTCTAATAGTGATTTTGTAAGTAGCAAACCAAAAACAATCAAATTAGTGAATGCCTATCTAAGATCTATGTTTTCAAGTTTCAAAAATGACTTATATGATTAGAAGATCATTGAATCATCCACTCTTAAACTTGATCTTTAGGTTAGGTATGTTGATAATACAAATGTAAAATGACATAGGAGAGAGAACTTAAAAAAAATTGTGAAACAGGCTTTGAATAATTACTCTAAGCATATTCAATTTCAATTCACTATTAAATAGGAAAATCATAATTCGAATAATTTCTTAGATTCTCTCATTAAGTGTATTATAAGAAAATCCTCTCTAAGTAAGTAATTCCTTCACGTTGATTCCCATCATCACTCATTCCAAAAAGTGGGCCGTAGAGTCCATGACTGAAATGAAGGGGACCAAAAAATGTTCTCTTAGTTCCAAGGCACCTCAAAGAGATCGCTAGAGTCCTTATAAAATGCCATATTGGAATTATTTTTTGAACTTCTTGCTACCATTAGTTGTCTCGTTAAATCTGTTAAGGACCTTTTTGATGCTAAGATACAAAACGGGATATAGCTCATCCATTTCTCACGGGGTGTCAACTACTTTGGTGAGACTTGGAGGTCTATAAAAGTTATAATTAAAGCGATTAAATTAGTTATTACTCAACTACTTTGTGAGACTTAGAGGTTTATAAAAGTTATAATTAAAGAGATTAAATTAGTTATTACTTATAATTATGAAAAAAATTTATGTTTAGTTTATGAGTAAAAAAAAAACAGTCATATATATGTATGAAGGTGTTAATACTTTTGATTACTTATTCCAAAAAAATGTTTGATCAATTATCTAAAAAAATGTTGGAGAAGTGATGTGGATTGTGAAGGAAAACAAGTGCTCAATAGAGATGGTGCAATTAAGCCAAGCTTTGGGTAGCTTCACATTCTTCATAATCAATCTAATGGTTTCCTTGTTTAGAATTCTTTCGCTTAAATTTCAATGTGTATTTTTATAGCATTTATTCTTTTTGGTTTGGTGGTTTTTCTTTTTTGATTTTATGTTGTAAGTTTTAATTATGTCTTTTTTGTTTTTGTTTTTTCATTTTATTTTATTCCTTGTAGATTTAGAATTTTTTTATTTATTAAATTTTCTATTAATTTTTTTTTGTGTTATTTTACTTTCATTTTCTTTTATTCATTTAACATTTTTTTCTATTTAATGATTTTTATGTTTTTACATTTTCTTATTTTAAATTTTTACTTTTTACTTATTATTTATTATTTAACTTCTTATTTTAAATTTAATCATTTTATAGTTTATTATTTTTGTTTTTATATTTATGTAATTTAATTTTACTTCATTTTATGCTAATTACTTTCTTTAGGTGTTGTATTTGAATTTAAATTTAATCACATGTATAACATTTCAACATTCCATTGGAGTTTTGAATCTCAAGTAATAGTCATGGAGTTTGGCAAACTTGCATTTACCTTGTTGAAGTATGCTCTTAAGTGTTTGCCATATGGGGAAGTAACATAATGAGCATAATCACTATGTTCGTCACATGAGATGAAAATGAGATTTGTTTGACAACACATTCAACTATGTCAAAGATTCAACACTTCTCATTTCATTGCATAACTATTAGATTCTTTTTAAGTAGGTTGGAGCCACTCGAGAGTTGTAGATTTGTGAGTGTCTAGTTTGCAAGATAACCTTTTTTCAATCTTTTGTGGAAGGTTGCTTCACCATTTTCATTTTTTGTAATAACCTATCTTTTTTTATATAAGTTAGTACCCATAGGATTTTGAACATATGACCTTCCATGCTCTTAAGTGTTTCCCACATGGGGAAGTAACATAAGAAGATGTAATGACTACATTAAAATTTAGAGGCCCGTGAATGAGCACATCACCATGAGACAAAAAAGAGATTTGTTTGATAGCACATTCAACTATGCCAAAGATTCAACACTTCTCATTTCATTGTCTAACTATTAGATTCCTTTTAAGATATGTTGTAAGTTTGCAACCATTGGACAGTTGTAGCTTTGTGAATGCCCAAGTTGCAGGTGTCTTCTTTGTTACTAACTGGGAAGATTCCATCTACATGGGGCAGCCTTTTTTCTGTCTTTTATGGTAAGTTGCTTCACCATTTTCATTTTTTTAATAACCTATCTTTTTTTTATAAGTTAGTACCATGGGGATTTGAACATGTGACCTTCCATGCTCTTAATTTTTTCCCACATGGGGAACTAACATAAGGAGGCGTAATGACTACCTTAAAATTAATTAGAGGCCTATGAATGAGCATGTCACCATGAGACAAAAATGAGATTTGTTTGATAGCACATTCAACTATGCCAAATATTCAATACTTCGCATTTCATTGTCTAACTATTAGATTCCTTTTAAGATATGCTGCAAGTTTGCAACCACTAGACAATTGCAGCTTTGTGAGTGCCCAGGTTGCAGGTGTCTTCTTTGTTACTAACTGGGAAGATTCCATCTACATGGGGCAACCTTTTTTCTGTCTTTTGTGGTAGGTTGCATCACCATTTTCATTTTTTTAATAAGCTATCTTTTTTTTATAAGTTAGTACCATGGGGATTTGAACATGTGACCTTTCATGCGCTATTCAATACTTCTCATTTCATTGTCTAACTATTAGATTCCTTTTAAGATATGCTGCAAATTTACAACCACTGGACAATTGCAGCTTTGTGAATGCCCAGATTACAATTATCTCCTTTATTACTAAGTGGAAAGATTCCATCTACAGAGGGAAACCTTTTTTCTGTCTTTTGTGGCAGGCTGCTTCACGATTTTTTTTTCATATGATAAAGGATAGCCTTGTTTTCTGTCTTTTGTGGCAGGCTGCTTCACCATTTTTTTTTATATGATAGAGAGCAGCCTTTTTTCTGTGTCTTTTGTGGCAGGCTGCTTCTACCATTTCTTTTAATAATCCTATCAAAGAATATAAGTAATATAAATAAACATAAAGCAGTTTAATTAATATTTCAAATACTATTTTATATATTTCAAGATATATATTAATATTTTATATATTTCAAGATATATAACATTTAGATTTGAAAATTAGAAATATACAACTTAAATTTATATGGAAAACTTGTTGTAAAATCTTAAACAACTTGTGCTTACAGCGATTCTTCTTTTGCAACGTGTCTATTTACCAACTTCTTGTTTCCACTGTATATTCTACTCTACTCTCCTTACATAACATTCTGAATGTGTAGACCGATTAACCCATTTCAGTTCCATGGGGATTTCGAGCTTCCCAGATGTGCCATCGGGGTTTGTGGCCATGCTCATAATAAATGCAGTTATTTTGGTGGTGGCCATTAAGCAGAAGCTAAGCTCTCTTTTCCTCTGGTACCTCTATATATTTATGAACGTTATTTATTAAATTGTCTTTTTCAACAAAGCGGAAACTGAAAGTCCAAATGTTATTTGTTCTATGAGTACTCTTTTTAATCTTTAATCTAAGAAGTGAATTTATCGAACCATTGGTATGGCTTTGGAATAATTTGTATTACTAAAAAGCTCTTATATCTAGTTTTTCAACCATTATTCTTTTTACGGAAGGGGTTGATGGTGAGCCAAACCAGCCATGAGTACTGGCTTGAGTTCGAGGTAAAAAAAAAAAAAGTCCTTTTTACCATGTTTCAAGTATAACTTGTAAAAATATTCCTTTTTACCGTGTTTCAATGTGTAACTCGTATTAATAGAAAAGGTTCTTAGATGGAAGAAGAGTATGAAGAATATGGTTTTGGAATAAAAAGCTCTTATATCTAGTTTTTCGACCATTATGTCAAATACCTCATTCTTTCCTTTCATAGGATAGACCGAAACCTTCCTCGGTGCATCATCTATGAATGTAACGAAATATGAGGCTCCTCGTAAAGAATTAACATTGACTGGCACAAACACATTAGAGTGAACCAATTCTAACATATGTTTTTTTTCATGGCCTTCTCTCATGAATGAAAATCTACATTTCCTTCCATATATACAATGCTCACAAAGGTCAAGTTCATAGTATTTTAAACTTGGAAGCAATTTTTTACCAACAAGGAATTTTAGGCCCTTTTCGTTCGTGTGGCCCAAGCACTTATGCCATAGATTTGGTGAGTATGTTACTTCTTTTACAATAGTATCCACATATTATTCTCTTGTTGTTGACCTTAACGTATACAAATTTCTTTCCTTAGGCCATCTAGCCATGACTAATGCCCCTTTACTAATTTTCCATCCACCTTTTATGAAACTTGTGGAGCAGCCTTCATCATCCAATGTCCCATAGAGATTAGGCTCATGCGCCTCTCTAGAACATGCCTAGCTTGTTTTAATAGGGTATCATGCCCATCCTTTGTTTGGATTCAAGCATCTCCCACTCCAACAATGTTACAAAAATGATTGTTTCCCAAATGTACTCTACCATAATCACCAGTTTCGTAAGAAACAAAATTATTTTTCCATGGAGTTACATGATGAGATGCCTCAAATTCAAGGATCCAACCAATACTATTGGTAGAAGTATATAGGCATGCATCTTCCATTGAAACAGTAAATAAAACATCACCATATGAAACTATAGTAGTGGTCTCACCTTCATATGTCTTGGCTGATTTTTTATTTCTACAAGTTGATTTTCGCTCCTTCTGTTATCTCTTCCAAATATGACACTCTCTTTTCATGTGTCCTAGTTTTCAACGATGAAAGCAAGTAAGTATACCTCTTCTTGATTTTGATCATCCCCTTGACTTTGAACGACCTTGTCTATTTCGATCAATTTTCCTTCCATGATCAACTAGAGTTAGAGATTCTCCTCCATGGTTTTTTGTAACTGATTTACATTATAGCTCTTCATTCATTAAATTGTTGCTAACATCACCAAAATTCAAGGTCCTTGCAGGTGCTGAAGTGATCATGGCTACTATCAAATTATCCTAGTTGTCTGGCATGGAGCACATGAGTAGGATGATTCTAATTTCATCATCCAAGACAATTTTAAAAGAGGAAAATGACTAGTAATTATATTAAATTCATTTAAATGCTCCACAATAGAAGAAGCCTCCTTCATCTTGAGGTTATACAACTTCTTTAGGGAAAAAACTTAATTTGATGTTGTTTTTTTCTCATACAAGTCATGTAATTTCTTCCACAAAGTTTCTACTATCTTCTCTCTAGCCACATTGAAGTAGACATTCTTTCCTAAGTACTATCTGATTGTAGAAATGGATTTCCTATCTCACTTGTTCCATTCTTCATCTGTGATCGATGAGGGCTTACTTGCTACTCCCTCAATAAAAAAATATTGGTATTTTAAAATTAATATGTCTCCCATATATGCTCTTCATATGTAAAAATTGGCCCCATTCAGTTTCTCCATGTCACTCATGGTTGTTGTCTCCATGTTGCCTCAAATGATTGTCCCCCCCAATAAAATTGTAAGATCTATCTCACATAGGTGTTGTGACAAGTGCAAGTTCTTTGTAGTTTATCACCACTACTGGGGGCTCCCACTTCCAAATGTTGGCCTCCACAAACTCTCACGAACTTTCATGCGGATGAACGCACACCCAAATAGCTTCTCAATGGGCTATGGACTTGTTGTACAATAGGGGATGGCTCCTAACCGTGCTCTGATACCAGTTGTTGAGAACAAAGGTGGCTATTAGTCCCTTGTTCTATTGATTCTCAGTTCCACCGTCTTCATACCCATGTCTATAGCACTCAACAAGTCAAATTTTATCTACACAATATCACCAACAACTAATCCACAATGCCTCTTTGATGAGAATCTGTAGTAGACAATACCAACTTTTCTTTAAAAAAAAAACATATTGACAATTTTCCCAATAAAAATACACGACACTTAAAGAAGTAGCATATAGATACATAGAGAACTCAAAATAGAGCATACACCGGAAAGAATGCAGTCACACATCCACATAAAATCCTCTCTCTGAAATTGGGCATAAACTCTATTTTTGGTATTATTACCTCCAACATACACAAAACTATGTATATGCATAAAATTACAAGTTAGAATATGCAGTAGACAATACCAACTTTTCTTTTAAAAAAAACATATTGACAATTTTCCCAATAAAAATACACGACAATTAAAGAATTAGCATATAGATACATAGAGAACTCAAAACAGAGCATACATCGGAAAGAATGCAGTCGCACATCCACATAAATTCCTCTCTCTGAAATTGGGCATAAACTCTATTTTTGGTATTATTACCTGCAACATACACAAAACTATGTATATGCATAAAATTACAAGTTATTTTACAAAATGGAGCTTACTCCAAAAATTACCCAACGTCTAGAGACTTTGAGAACAATGCAATGAAGAAGTGACTTCATTGAGAAGTTATTGAGCATTCAATTCTAGTAATTACAATCCTAACTACCAGTGAACACTTGAAGTATGTGAGTTGGCACAAATTGAGAGTTGTTAGATGGTTCATAAATATCATAATTTGATTTCAACTCCCAACATAAAGCCTATATAACTTTTTGGATTACTTGAAGAGCATATCAGATCACATAAAATTCACAATAGCGGTAGAAGAAAACATGCAAATCCCTTTCTTGGATGTTCTCATCACAAAAATGGATTATGGCTCACGAATTCATTAAGTGTATCAAAAAAGGTGCTAAAAAACTAGGTATTATCAATGCCTTATGAATATTTCTAATAAGGAACATCTCAACAATGAACAGGGTCGGGTAAAGTTTTGTGTAGTTTTGGTGTGAACAGGGTTAAAGCGAATTGGCCTGACAAAGAAGAGTCAACTCTGATGAAGTGGCCAAGAATCAACGAAGATGGGTATTTTGAATATGTCAAGGGTGAAGTTGGGTATGTTAGTTAGGATTTTGTGTCCACATACATTTATGAGTGGAGTAATTGAGTAGTGGTGTAGTGGGAGCAGGGCAGACTATGTTCACCCTATAAATATGTAACGGGTTGGGATTTTTTGGGTTGGTTCATCTTTGTCATTATTTTGGTTTGTATGTTGAAGATATTGTGTACTGTAAGGAGAGAGTCGCATGATCTGCAGTATGTGTGTGCAAATCCATTGTAAAGAGAAGAAATAAATCTGTAATTTGTTGATGCAAACATGAAGTGCTTATTTTACTGCGTCTCATGAATAAAGAAAGTGCTTTCATGGTTTTCTCCCATTTGGGTTTCCACGTTATATCTGGTGTTCAATGTGTGTGAATAATGCTATCATGTTCTATATTATTATGTTACATTCTGCATATTGATGAATAAATGTTAAATAATGTGGAGGTATGAATGATTGGCCTTTGCTTAGTTAGTAAATATATGGCGCAGCCGGTTCAGTGATATGTACGGAATCTCTATGATCTGTTGAAGCATTGTGTTCTGTCAAGATCTAGAATATTATGTTTGGTAGAGTCCTATCTCACCCCTTTTCTATTGCAGAAATACGATTCCTACAACTCCCATAGATTCCTTGGGTGAGACTTCACCTACTTGTTATCGGACAATCCACTCGAGCGGACGCAAGTTGGATCTCCCTAGCTCAATGTGAGTCTAGAACAAATAGAACAGATTACAAATGGATTTCCTAGATCTACTTAAGGATCAAGTGCTATATGTCTTACCTTTTACTTCGCAATCCTTTCTCCTGAATGATACTCCACATCCCGCGGTCGTCAGATCTTAGCTATAAGACCTGTCAAGACACAAGAAATAAGAGAAATGAGTAAAGAGCATCTATACAATAAGAGATCTAACTAAACAGTTAAGCAAGTGAACTACTCAATATCATTACACATCAACAATATTGGTGTAAAGCATTTGTATTAGTGTAAATAGGGAAATAAATGGTAGAGACATAGAACTACAACCAAGGCTTAACGCTGCAGCCCTTCTCCATCCAAGCCATTTTCCATTTCCTCCCTAGGAAGCTTGAGTCTCTCAAGAATGAGTAGAGATCTCTCAAGAGTTATTTCACCAACATGTAGACACCATAGGCTTCCTCCCCCTTTGGAGAGGGGTAGAGCTTCACTTAAATAGGACTAAGTGGATGGGGTATGGATAGGATAGGTTGAGATATGGTAGGAGAGAGATAGGGGATCCTCCCAATAGGTTAGGAACCGAAGGTCAGCTTCCCCAACAGATCAGGGATAGGGATCTAAGTCAGCAAGCTTCGAGAAGGAGCTTGAAGAAGCTATTTTTTCCTTCTAACTAACTTCGTTTAACCTTGTAATGGAGCAAGGTGCGACGTCGCATGTTGCAATAGAGAAACCTGTGACAACCTCTCAAAACCTAGTACAATTGGGTACAAATCCTTCCAAGTCAATCACTCAATCAGGGTTACTCCAGGGGTGTATACACTGAATCTCATGATGGGAAGATTTTAGGTGTACCAGAATGCCCCCCAAAGCATGAAGTTGTTAAAAGATTGGATAGGTGAAATGCTTTGACAGAAAGAATGGCAAAATGGACTTGTCGGATGAAGGATGCTTGTGCAGTACAAATGACTCTGAACTGACAAATGGGGGAATAACAAATGGCATACCCTGGAATGGGGTGCCTTGGTTGGTAGTCCCAGAAGAATCTTCCATATCTGAACGTCCTAAGAGTCTCTAAAGTACCACACAAATCAAACACTACTCAAGTCTAAAAGCAACAAGCAAACTGTGTGAATATGAGTGGATTAAAAGTCTGGAACCTCACGGGATTATCAAGGCATCGCAACTCGCAATATACCGTAGGGTCCAACAATATGACGCGACAAGGAGGATTAGGACCGTACACTTTCCTGCATGCCCGATTACCTGGACGGTACATGCGTAGTAGCTCCCCGAGTGCTATTCTCGGTGTATTGCTTTGCCAAGACGGCCAAATGGTTAACTCAGTTGGTCTCAGGAATCCTAGTGGTGTCTCCCGATATACGCAAGGTACGTGGGAGCTCAAATCTGTAGTGGTGTTGTCTAATGCAGAACCGTTCGGCAAGAGACCTTCCGATATACTACCGAGTACATGATACACCCTTCGATATACGCCAAGTACGGATTATGGCACTTGGTGGGTACGTGAAGGAGCTCGATATACCGATAAGTACATGGAATACTATAATACCCCTAGGATACATTGCTGGAAAATAACGACAGCTGCCACGCTTAACGACGCCAGAACACGTCTCTAACTTAAACACAGTTTCTAAATGATTTTAACCTAAGATAGCATTAATTTTATCTTGTGCAGTTAGGTGGATGCATGAGGTGAGTACATAAAAGAAAACATAATGCATTCCTCAACTATATGATAATGCACGTTTTCCTTCCTTTTCAATGAAAACTACTTAAGGTAAGGAGATATTTTTCTTTCTTTCAAACCAAAAGTACTTAAGTAGTAGCGAAAAGAAAGAATTCCTTCCTAGAGTGCAATAACTCTGACCTTTTGCAATAATCAGCTAAAAAGCACAAAGAAAATGAAAGATGTAGTTAATATTAACAATGTATAAGACAAAATGATGAAGCACTTTCAATTTTCAAATGCATGTATAAAAAATGGAACTTGATAACTAAACGCTTTTCATGTCTATATATAGAAAGTGAGAGAATGTATAATAGCACTCTAATCATTCAGGAATTCTGAAAGAAAAAATGACAAGCACCCAAACAACTCAAAGGTACTCAAGAATGGCTCAAAACATACCAAATGCAATAATTGTCAGTCATTTCCTATCTTTTTACACTTTAAAAAGACACATCTAATCTATGGAAAGAAATATTCCACAAACGTTTCCAATCAAACGCAAGACAAAGATAAGCACTTAACAATCTTATCTAAGTCAAATGCACACAAATCTGAAACAAGCCTTTCTTCTTCTTATAAATGTGAGACCAAGAATTTCAAATGATCAAATTAAAACAAGAAGAATACTTATGTTTTTCAATTTTATGAATATTGCAAAAGAGTGACAAAACCAAGCTTCTCTTTGAACTAAAGTGGATATAAAGAATCAATCTTTCCAAACAATCATTAGGTAGGATGCAAAGGAAATAAGATGCACAACCCAAGAAAGAGAGGCTCAAAAAGACGTGGATATCCCACACTTTTCGAGTCTTTGAAACAAGCCAATCACACCAAACCAACAAATGATCTCAGAACCTTAATATGGGTCAAAATGAGGGAGAATTTTTTTTCAAAAATAGAACCCATTTCGCTTAAAAATGCAAGAAAAACAGTAGTTTTTACTCAAAGGGCCAAACATGGATCCCAATCTCAAAAGACCCAAAAGTCCAACACAAGCAAACCAAATGCAAACAATGCTGAATGACAAGTGCAAAAAGAAGTTTTGGATCAGATCTAGTGCAAAGATCAAATTAGGTGAGGAGAGGAGGAATAACAAGGTCAAGTGGATGAAGGTGGGGGAACCAAAGTATCCACCACTACCAAGCTGAAACTTGTTAAAATAGGACCCAATACAAATCCACGCAAAATACCAAACACTTTCAACACACAAATCAAAATGGGGTCTCTGACTGGATCTTACAGTACATAGGGAGTATGCACACAAACAAAACTCACAACAGAAATGGAGAAAAGGTGCCTGTATGGCAAAAAAATGGCAGATCGGCACACTCTATGCTTATGCACAATGCGACATTGCAGTTCACAAGTGCGGGAAGTGCGACGATGTCACAGTATACCAATGGAAGGGATGCAATGATAGACTAACAGGAAAAGAACAGAGATAAAAAACAACACAGTGTCGCTCTGGGTACACTGACCAGGTGCGACAGGCGAGATCTAAGTCCAAAAATGAACCAATTCTCCACTTAATGAGCATAAAAAGGTCTGTCGATGAGAAGTACAAACTCAAAAGAAGGCAATCAAACTCTTAAAAGCAAAGATCTGATGGTGAAAGGGAATAAGAGGAAAAAATATTGCTTGTAAAAGAAATCAAATGAAAATGGCTTCAAATTGAAAACTAAAACTATGTTCATTCCCCAGCGGAGTCGCCAGATTTGTTATCGCACAATCCACTCAAGTGGACACGAGTTGGATCTCCCTAGCTCAATGTGAGTCTAGAACAAATCGAATAGACTACAAATGGATTTCCCAGATCTACTTAAGGATCAAGTGCTAGATGTCTTACCTTTTACTTCACAATCCTTTCTCTTGAATGTTGCTCCACATCCTACGGTCATCAGATCTCAGCTGTAAGACCTGTCAAGACACAAGAAACAAGAGAAACGAGTAAAGAGCATCTATATAATAAGAGATCTAAGTAAACAGTTAATCAAGTGAACTACTCAATATCATTACACATCAACAATATTGGTGGAAAGCATTTGTATTACTATAAATAGGGAAATACATGGTAGAGACATAGAACTACAACCAAGGCTTAACGTTGCAGCCCTTCTCCATCCAATCCATTTGCCATTTCCTCCCAAGGAAGCTTGAGTCTCTCAAGGATGAGTAGAGATCTCTTGAGAGTTATTTCACCAGCATGTAGACACCATAGGATTCCTCCCCCTTTGGAGAGGGGTAGAGCTTCACTTAAATAGGACTAAGTGGATGGGGTATGGATAGGATAGGTTGAGATATGGTAGGAGAGAGATAGGGGATCCTCCCAATAGGTTAGGAACCAAAGGCCAGCTACCCCAACAGATCAGGGATAGGGGTCTAAGTCAGCAAGCTTCGAGAAGGAGCTTGAAGAAGCTATTTTTTCCTTCTAACTGACTTCGTCACACCCTGTAATGGAGCAAGGTGCGGTGTCGCATGTTGTAATATAGAAACCTGCGGTCAATCACTCAATCAGGGTTACTCTAGGGGTATATACACTGAATCTCATGATGGGAAGATTTTAGGTGTAACACTACTTCACAGGTGATGCCGAAAGGGTCGGTGTCTTGGGGTTTGTTGGTGATTAGCTGAGTGAAACATGGTAAAAGTAGATTTGTTCCAACAAATGGTTATGTTTCCAAGACTGGTATCTGTGTCGACGAGGGATGTGGCATCCTACAAAGCCCTAAATTTAGGATTGGGTTGATGGGAAACTGAGAGAGTTTGCTGAAAGCCAAAACAAAGATCCATGCATTGATGCAGACACGTGGTTAGGTAAATATGTTTTCTCAGAAATCCATGAAGTGTTCTTTGGATAATTTCCTATTATATTGAATAAATGGTTGTTGATTTTAACCTTGCAAAAGACATGCTTCCAAGGGAGTGAGCCTCTGATTTGGACACCTGAGCTTGTCCATATCCTTAAAAGTGTTAATAATAAAATATCTCGCACATTCAATTACTGGTTAGATAGTATATTGGAGGGATATATTATGGAGTTTGCTATAGACACCGTAAAATATTACAATATTGTTGAATGAGAGTTATTTCAGGGACCACGAGGTGAGTAAATGAAATCCTTGAATCTAGGGATTAAAATGTTGCTTTGTGAAAAAGGGATTATGAGGATGGAATCTGGCGCGTAAGCCATTTGTGCAAGGTGCTTCAGGATGTCGATAGGAGATGGTCTAGGAGTCTGTTGTAAGAAGTGAGATGACATGAAAAGGGAAGGAGATAGTGAAACAGATGAATATTGTGGCCTACTGCAAACTGGGAGAATATTTCAGTTAAGTAAGAGAAGGAGAATTGTGACAAAACGAGAGGGTTGTAGTGTGACTGAAGGAAGGGACTATGAACCAGTACCAGAGCTTCAAGAAGAATATTATGATTGAGAAGAAGAAGAAGAAGAAGGATTCCAGCCCGCTTTTGAGGAATACCTTGTTGATCAAGCTCAAGCCAGACACTACGACATACCTACGACCTTGCGTGCATCTCCAGAAACTGAGCTAAGAAACACTAGTTCATCATAGTTTATACAAGCAGGTAATAGTAGTAATAGTCAAAGCAATACTTTGACTAATAATACATCTACAAGTGTTGTTCCTGTAATACAAAGTTAGCCAATACCCACGAGAAGCAAAATGGATGGGGATGATATGAAACTGCTAATTTTTCATGGGAATGGGTCAGAGTACGCAGAACAAGATTGGTTTTTATGTGATGTTATCTAGATTGTTAAGCAAGTGCAAGACGACAATGTAAAAAGAGCGCAACTAATTATGAATTTTCGAGGTCGTGCTTTGGACTGGTTCATGAAATTTGCAACAGTACCTGCTGGAGAACCAAAAAATCCCTTAAGTAGCGAAGATTAGAGATGCATTAAAGTATGAATTCAAGAAGCGAAAATCTAAATCGCAGTGTATTACTGAAGTCAAAGAGATCAAGCAATTGAAAAATGAATCTATCTGGGATTTTGATAAGAGGTTTAAGATGTTGATGGCTCATGTAAGCTTTGAGATGATTGATGTTCAACATAAGGAATGGTTTATAGATGCTTTGTTACTGCATATATGAGTCCCTCTAATGCAACAAAATATTGTGTCACAGACTGAGGCCATTAAATTGACTATGAAACTAGAAGCATCACCTGTTGGAGAAACTAGAGCAGGTATGGCTAAGATCCAATCGCAACTGGAAAATCTATCATTACAAATTCAAGATATCAAGAAAGGAAAGGACAAAAGATAATAAGTTTGTCGTACACCGTGTAAAGAAGAGGGTCATTCGAAGGACCAATGCACGATGTTGCAGGACTACATAGTTGTCGGAGCTCCTAACCTGCTCAACCATGGAGCTGGATTCTAGTGTAGTACTATTACCTATTTCAAAATATTGTAAGTACCCCACAAAACTTGTTCTGTAAGTTTTGTAGATCAGTTGGCAATGATGAGAAGGACTACCGAGCATATCAGTTTCTCACAGAGCGAACAACAAACCCTTATTGAGTGAAAGGTGAGTAACAAGGTGAAGGGAGCAATGTGTAGTTTAATCAATAGAGGGATGGATTTTGACGATGAGGATGACAAGTGTAACATCCCATATTTTCAAAAAAAATTAAAATTTTTTGTTAAAGGAAATAATAGCTTAATCTATGATAACTTATAATTGTGGAAAATAATAATTGCTGAATGTAATAACGTTAACTAAAGAGTTGTTTGTACTAAACACAAATATAATTCTGATTAAACTAATGCGACAGTGACAACTTAATTACATTCGTAACATCTATCATTAAGATAGTCAAAAGCATGGTTAGATCAGACTTTTGATGCGACACCTTTTAATGCAATGGAATGTATGAATGATGTAATAATGAAATGCCAGGTTAGAAATATGATATGGTACTTTTTCATTGAAACGATACTGACAGTTTGCTTCTTTGTTGTCCAAAGGAGTCCTATGAGGGACCGCGAATCTTACTTAGCTGTAATGCTAAAACATTGAGCCTGTTCTATGTGCAGACGATAGGTAAGAAGTTTCATGATTGCAATAATTCCAGTTCGCGTGAATTCAACTTCATCTTTTGAAAATAAAATAGAATAATTAGAGATTGTTGCAATTGTAAAAGCATATAGGTACGATTCACGTGCTTACTTTTCAACTTTCCAAGGTTCGTCTTGTATCAACTCAAGTACACATCGTCATTGTAGTCGTCATTATACTAGTTGGTTCTGTTGTCGTCATTGTGCTAGCTGGTTTTGTCATTGTCACTGTAGTCGTCATTATACTAGTTGGTTCTGTTGTCGTCATTGTGCTAGCTGGTTTTATTGTCGTCATTGTATTAGTTGCCTTGTTGTCGCCATTTAATTAGTAGTACTAAGATGGTACAGTACCATTGTATCGCATGAATAAAGTGGATAGGAAACTGGATAACTTATTGTTCCAATTTACCAAACTATATGTGATAGCATAAATGTATGCGAGTTTTATACAACACTTTTGATTAACTTTATAAGTCTTATGGTTCACCATTCATAATTCACTACTATAATTATTTAGGTCTTAAGTAAGAAACAATAGTCTTTTCCAAAGACTAGACATTTGTAACAATTAGATAATAAACAATTACAACACATAGATTAACTATTTTGCAAAATAAGACTTGAACTATTCAACTATTATCCCATATCATGATATATTCAAAGTCCCATGTATATAGTGATGTAACTATATCGATCTTTGGTTTATTATCAACATTATATATTCATATCGGAACTCATTGTAATAAAATGCAAACATTAGATTTATCACTAAACTATATAAATAGTTTGCAATTGTTATCACATTGTATTATGTCGAAACGATTATAATATAGGGCAAGCAATATAATGAAATATTTGCATATTGTTACTATTACTATGGAGAATTTAAAATGTTATATTTACATGAACAATGCAGGGCTTAAAGTCACGTCGAGGATGCTGACAGGCATTTAATTAGAAACTTGACAGGTTGCAGGTTTAATAAATGACGTCGGTCTCGAGCTGTGGTAGAGATCATGCATTGATCTTGCATTAAAAGCTTGGTACCATATCCCTGTTGAGTTGGATGTCCAACGATCCATGTAGACATGAATGTCTCCAAACTTGTCAATGTGTAAGAATAATGCGCCATGCGGAGGTTATGTATACTCCACTGTAAGCCATGGTGGCATTGTCAACCTGTAAGGTAGGTTGGGCATTTATTGTGGATGTCATTTGTACGAAAGCTCAATTTGCTGGCAATGTGGAGACCGTCGATGGTGATGAATCTAAACCGTCAGATGGAAACCCTAACATCTACCGTGGAATGAGTTAAGAACTTGGAAAAGTGGTTCATTGTGCTATTGTTTCGGCAGGGGTGGCTGACAGAGTACCAAAGTTTTAGTAGAGGCCAAGGGAGAGGTTTTGACCTCGAGACCTTCTAAATAAGTTGACGTTTCAGGTTTTCTTACTGTGATAATGATGTGGTTTTGAAGGGTTAGATTCTCTGGTTCGAAAGGTTATAGTTTTAAGCTTTATAATTTCTGAGACAAGAAGGAGTGAAATGAAAGGAAACAGAGTTTGAGCGAGGATAATGACTCCCTGTTGTCATTCGTGACAATATTCTCGTTAAAGCTGTGAAGGTAAGATTTTCTTTTAGCAGAGGGTATTTGCATTTCAAAAGCTTCAGTTTATAATGTATCAGATAAGTAACTCTGGGCTTAACGTCAGTTGTAGGGTATAAAAAGAACGTCTGGCTAGGTTATGGCGAAAGGAAAATCTAAGCACTCCTACACCAGTAAGCTTCGGGTCTTCCATACCCTTGTAGTGCTCTTTGTCTGTGCTGTGGCTCTATCATTGAAGATGGTTTGGGAAATCTTCAAAACACGTTTGTTAACAGTGATACTGGGGTACTATATTTTGCAAACTTTGTTGTTTGTCGACTGGAGATATAAATCATTGATTTTGAATATTCGGGCTCTTCTGCGTATCGAAATTTTGGGATAAACCCTGTGTAACTTTGTTTTTCAAAACATATTATAAATGTTGATCGAGAGCTTCGTCTTTGTTTCAGAGGTTATACTATTATGATGTTGAGGTTCTATGAGATTCGACTTGTTTTTTGTAATCGTTTGTGACATTAAGATAGAGAGCCGAGGGCTTGATCTCTGTGTAGGAATAAAACTCCTTTTGGTAATACAATGTACGTTTAAAACATTGTATAGATATCTGGTTTGTTCGTCTGGATACTGTAAGTTGATGTCATTAATCGTCTTTATGCTGAAAGTTATTACAAAGTCTTTCGAGCTAGATTAGAGTTTTGAAGATATCATTGATGATACGGGTTCTGTGTATGATTTAACTTCAACCTTAAGATGGAAATGTATGCTAACATTTCATAAGAGTCTGTGTGGTTTGTATTGATACTGTGGGCTGATAATATGTGTTCTTATTTTCCAATGTTTGAAATCTAAATAGCATAAAGGTTGAACTGACAATTCAATAATGTTTTTGCAAAACACCGAATAGGGTCAAACCCTAAATTGGGTTTTGTTGAAAATGATAACCTGAGCAATAGTTAAGATAATGGATCGGTTTCGATCCCAGGTTTGAAAAAAATAAAAAGTTTCGTTATGAAACAATAAAGGAAAAGGTTTGAATCTAGCTAGGGTTTTCTTTTTGATATGAGACTCAGATTTTCAATAATCACAAACAGTGTTTAGCAGATCTAAAAGAGAGAAATAAATACATGGTGAAAATAGTAATGTTTAGTAATTCCTTATTGTTTGTTAAATTTATAGATAATACATCTTTATTATAGTAAGTGCAAACAATTTGAGTGTATAGTGCAGAAAATCGTGAGAAACTGTGTAAACTACAAATCTGTCTATAATTTAATTTCTATGCATATAATACTGGAGTAGTAATTGTAATGAAATTGTGTGTGAGTGAAATATATAAATATGAAGTCTGTGTGAAAAACTAATGTTTTCCAACTTATTATGAAGAATGTTTTATTCAATGTTAGCAATCTTAAAACAATATACAGTATATAATTTATCTACCTTCCATGGACATTATTTAAATGTAATGCAGGATGATTATACAAGAATTATTTATTGACTATTTATCATATAACTGAGGAAATATTATATATACTAAATATTATACAGACCTCCTACAATTATTTAACTTAAGAACAGAAAACTGATACATATAAGAATATTATCTATCTATCGAATTCAATGGCAAATTTTGCCTATCTTCTAATCTATTTTAATTTGCATATCTCTACTAGAGTACAATGCTGCCAAATAGCATGTGGAAAAATGGGGATATTGATTTATCAATTTAACATTAAAGTTAAACATTCAGACTTAAACAATTCCAGAATTAGATTATTTTCGAAAGCAAATAAATAGAATAATACTAGATAAACAGAACATAAATATTTACTGAGATAAGTTAGGAAATATTTTATGAACCTGAGAAACTCTGTAGGGAAACAAACAACTCAGGAAGACTGTTCCACCCAACCAAACTCCTGAAAACAGTCAAATACAGTCTTAGGACCCCCGAGCCTGTTCGCTGAACCACCAGGAGGAAGAAACTTTAGGAATTAGGACTTCTTCTTGTTGTTGCAGTAATCTTCTAAATCTTCAATAGGTAGCAGTCTAAAAGACTTGTTCCTCAACTCTATTTCTCCTTAGTAGATAAGAAAAAATCAGTTTTCAATCACCACCAACCTCCCTTATTCGAATCTCTCTTGAAATCACCTGATTTACAAGAGGAAAACATTCTCCAGAAATGTTGATTAAGGGCTTCCTGCCCAATTCGAATTTTCCTTTATAGGTTGCCTAGGACTTTTCAAATGTTACTGGGTCATTAAATGAGATGCCTGCTCACTCCCTCCATCTGGGGGATAATGCCCTATTTTAGGGGAAGTTGTCCCATAACCAACAGTTAGTGGTGTGATGTAACTGCTGCCATGTGTCCCATACCTTCCAACAGCTTCCATTCCTCCTAGTGGGTCAATGAACACTCATTCAACAGTCCTCTTGAGTGTTTGTCTCTTAATTAATTAATTTAAATAATAATATTCAGTAATTACATTCATCCATGATCAAAACTGATCATAATTATAAAACTTGTAATTAAATTTAACATAAAGTATTTTTGCAAACTAAATAATAATGTTCAGAAACTTGGGTAGGTGACATACACCCCCCCTTAAGTCTCAACATCGTCCTCGATGTTGGCTAGTCACTCCTTGAGTGTTCATGAAATAGAGTCGAGTATGCTGCCCACATACTACTCTCCAACTCCCAGGTTGCCTCTTCTGGGCTAAGGCGCTTCCATTGCACCTTCACTTTCCCAATGCTACGATTCCGGAGAATAGTTTCTCTCCTTCCGAGAATACAATCCGGTTCCACCGAAAAAACTTCGTCTTGTCCCACCTGTACAATATTCCAGTTTACAACATGAGTAGTATCGTGCACATATTTCTTTAAAAGTGATATATGAAAAACATTATGTATTTTTAGGTTAGGTGGTAAGGCCAGGATGTATGCCACTGCTCCAACCTTAGATAATATTTCAAAAGGACCACAATACCTGGTTGCCAACTTGGCACAGCTCCCCAATTTCGGTGAACTCTTTTTCGGTCTTAGCTTGAGAAACACATGTTCACCCACCTGGACCTCTTTATGAGTTCTTTTTTACTCTGCTTGACTCTCTTGCCTATCTTGGGCAGCTTTTAAATGTTCTTGCACCTGTTTCACAATTAGTTCTAATTCTTGCAATAATTCAGGTCCTAAAACAACTCTATTGACTGTATCATTCCACAAAATAGGTGTATTACATTTCCTACCAGAAAGAATTTCAAAAGGACTAAGTCTGGCTGAAGCATGATAATGATTATTATAAGCAAATTCTGCTAAGTGCAGATAATCTTCCCACTTACCAGGCTGATCCTTAACATACATTCTTAATAAATCTTCTAACACTTGATTTACCCTTTCTGTTTGTCCATCCGTCTGTGGATGAAATGATGTACTGAAATTTAGAGTTGTATTTAATCCCTTAAACAATGACCTCCGGAAGTTTCCTGTAAACTTCGAGTCAGGATTTGAAATTATTACCTTTGGTATTCCGTGTAGTCTAAAAATCTGTCTCATAAAAATTTATGCAATGTCTGGTGCTTTATGTGTGGCCTTCACTGGTATGAAATGTGCTGCCTTGCTGAGTTTGTCCACCACCACCATGTTGGAATCATGTTGTTTCTAATTTTTAGGCAATCTAGTAATGAAATCTATGCTGATCACTTCCTATTTCCAGCTTGGTATTGGTAATGGTTGCAACAATCCAGCAGGATGTTGGTGTTCAACCTTCACCTTTTGACAGTCCAAGCATTTTGCGATGTATTCTGCTACCTCATCTTTCATTCTGGGCCAATAATATTCTTTTCTCAGCATAGTGATGGTCTTTTGATATCCTGGATGACCAGAATAGTGACTTTTATGCATCTCATTTAATATCAGAAATTTTATTTCTGGTTTATCCGGTACATACAATCTATTTTTATACAGTAATAAACCATTTTCCTTAATTCTGTAATCTGCCATACAATTTTCAGAACTGTTATTGGCTGTCTTTTCCTTCATTTTTCTGTATTCTTCATCTGTTTCACCTTTTTCCAAAATCTGATTTTCCAAATCAGTTGAATAATTACTAATTGCTGTAATGAAATTTAGTTTTGCCTTGCGACTCAAGGCATCTGCCACTTTATTCTCCCTTCCTTTGATATGCTAAATTTCGAAATCATACTCACTTAAGAATGTCAACCATCTAGCTTGTCTAGCATTCAGGTTTGTCTGATCCAATAAATATTTCAAACCCATGTTATCTGTTAATAATGTAAACTTTATGTGAATAAGGTGATGACGTCACATTTTTAAGGCATGAATAACTGCTAATAACTCTAAATCATATGTAGATTAATTTGTTTCATGTACTTTCAGCTTTCTAGATTCATATGCTATCGCATGCCCTTCCTGTGTCAAGACTCTACCGAGTCCATCATTGCATGCGTCTGTACAAACTACAAAATCCTTGTTGGGGACAACTATCTTCAAGATAGGTGCCGTTGTCAATAGTTCCTTTAATCTCTTAAAACTCTCAGCACACTTCTGATCCCAAACAAATTTCTTCCCTTTCTTCCGCAAGGAAGTTATGGGGTTGGCAATTTTTGAAAAATTCTCTATAAAATTTCTATAATACCCAGTAATGCCCATAAATGATCTTACATCCGACACATCTTTGGAAACCGTCCAGTCATTAATGTTTCGGTACACAGGGTACTACCAAAGGACCAAACACCAAGAGCAACCACTTCACACAAACAGATCACAGATCAACACATCGATGTTTAGACGTGGTTTAAATCCTCTTGAGGGAAACACTCCATGGCCCCCGCCAAATAGCTTCTACGGGACAATTTATTATGCAAAGAAAGAAAGTTACAAATGAGCTTCTCATAATCGATCAACTAAACAATGACCCTCCATGCTCTTTAAATAGAGATCATGGACCAATTGGGTGTTAAACCACGGATCAAGGTTAGGTTTGATCTAAGAGAAGTTGAGCCGTCGGATCACTCTATGTCGAGAACATATCGTGACCGTCAGATTAAGTATTTGCAAATGCATACTAATGCATACTAAAGAAACACACTATCCCTAACGGATATATTACACAAGTTGATCTTAACTAACTCCTAAGTGTTTAAATATCCTAACATCCCCCCTTAGGAACAACTTGGGATAGGATTGAAGGATTTACAAAAGTGACACTATTAGGAGAAGGAAGGAGGCATTAGAGCCTATCCCCCCTTAATGACAAGTTCCTGAACTCCTAACATAGATCAAAGTTTAAAAAAATTCACTTCTGTAAGAGACTTGGTGAAGATGTCTGCAACTTGATCATCTATAGGGCAAAAGAGCACTTCAAGAACACAATCATGAACAAGATTTCTGATGAAATGCATATGTAGCTCAATGTGTTTGCTACGTTGATGTAGAACTGGATCTTTGGCAAGCTTGATGGCACTTTGATTGTCGCACCAAAGTGGAGTAGGTTGCTGCTGCTCGAATCCAAAATCTGAAAGGATCTGTCGAAGCCATAAAGCTTCCCGATTGGCATTAACTGCGGCTCGATATTCTGCTTCTGCTGAAGAAAGAGAAAGAGCTTGTTGTTTCTTACAAGCCCAAGTGATAGGTCCAGATCCTAGACTAAAAACATAACCTGCAGTAGACTTTCGATCATCAGGATCACCGGCCCAATCTGAATCAGTGAAACCAACCAACAAAGGTTTCCTCCCTATACTGTAATGAATCCCAAATTGAACTATACCTCGAATATATCAAAGTATTCTTTTAGATGCTTTCTTGTGACTTTCATGAGGTGTCTGCATATAACGGGCAACATGACCAATGGAAAAGAAAAGGTCAGGATGGGAATGAGTCAAGTATAAGAGACTACCAACAAGCTGATGATACAAGGTGGTATCAGAGCTTTTATGAAGTGCCACTTCCGGTTATGATGTAGATCTTGAACAGCTGTTGCTGAAACTTGAAAGGTTCTCTAGTTCTTGTATTTCTATGCATTTCTGGGCTATGGGAGGTGTTCCATTGTGTCCGGAGTGTCGTTTCCATTGGGAAATAGTTTTCGTTTGATCGAAAACGGTTCCCGGTTGCTCCAGAAACGTGTATTTCATCATATCTGAAGGTATAATGTTACAGTGACGCATTTTTTTTATTTTTTTTTTTAAAAGAAAAAATATCATATTTCATCTCCTTTTACTGTTAGATTTTTTTTTGGTTCAGATTGTTGCTTTTCCATTTGCGTATGCTCTTTGTCTTGCACCTTGAGCGATCTCGGCAAATCAGAAACAGAAAGGGAAAGGGTTTTTCTCGGCTGCGTATGCTCTTTGCCGTGCACCTTGCACGATCTTGGCAAATCAGAAACAGAGAGAAAATGTAGACTTTCCTGGCAAGC
Organism: Larix kaempferi; assembly: GCA_027924585.1. NCBI lineage: Eukaryota > Viridiplantae > Streptophyta > Pinopsida > Pinales > Pinaceae > Larix > Larix kaempferi. The sequence goes on from BSBM01000478.1 coordinate 6,802,422, forward strand.
TAACAAGATCTAACTCCACAAGTGTGGAAAAGTGTTTTTTTGATTTGTGGTGTGTTTTGCAGGAAAAAGGGCAAGCACGCAAACCGAGCAAGAAGAGTAAAAAAAAAAAACCCTTCCTCATTTCCATATTTTACATACCTCTTAATCTAGCTCACTTGGTTCAAAGTTGTTTTATTCCTTAATAGGTCTTGAGTTCAAGTCTTAGGAAGTTACTTTTAAAAGAAAAAGTGCATGCAATTTCTATTTTCAAGTTATTTTATTGTAAAAGTGCATCTCACTTAAATAATAGAAAATAAAAATACAAGTGAGTCACTTAAGTTTTTTTTTTTATTGTTGCACTATTTAAAAGTAATATCATTGTAAAAGTGAAATCACTTATTTTACAAAAATGGTTCACTTAAAACAACATTCTTATAAAGTGATTGTGAAAAGGTTCATCTTGGGAAGAGGGGGGTTCTTTTTTTTGCTAGACATTCTCTAGCTGCCACATCACTATTAGGGACATCTTCAACAGTTTCTTTGTTCAAGCATAACTTCATCATACAGAGTCAGTTTTCAGTGCCGTTTTTTTTTGAACCGCCTATTTTTTTGAGCTCTTCACATCTAGACTATTGGTTTCTGATTTTTCAGTCATTAATTTACAAATATGGCCACCCGTTGTGATATTCTACTTAACAGTTCCAACTATTTCTCATGGAAATCTCGTATGGAGGATGTTCTACGAAGTAGGGGACTTTTCAGAATTATCTCAGGGAAAGAAACAAAACCCACTGACGATGATAAGAAAATAAAATGGGCAAATAGATGTGATGAAGCTCATGGATTGATTGGATGTCAATCTCTACTGATTTGCGATTCCACATATCTGGAATTGATAAACCTAATGCTACTTGGGACAAGTTGGAATCTGTGTTTGGTAAACACAATGAAATTCGAGTTCACCAACTTGAAAATGAGTTGATTTCTTTAAATCCAAGTGACTTTTCATGCATTCAAGATTATTTATCTAAGTACAAAACTCTTAAACTCTTATGTGCAGAATGTAAGATTGAGAGGGAAGACAAACAATGCATTTATCATCTTCTTTCCAAACTTGGACCTGCATATTCTATTTTGTATCTACATTTTACTCCATGAAAGCATCCTTGAATGCAGCTAGCTATCAAGAGCCGAGTCTTGAATCCTTTTGTGATTCCTTGATTAGAGAACAAGATAAATTCATTCATCTTGGAATAATAAACAATGCAGATACATCTGGGAAAGCCTTATTGTCCCAATAGAAAGAAAATTCCAAGCCTCCCAAGAAACAAAATTTTCGCAACAATAAGTCAAACAAGGGTCCAAAACCCTCTCAGTCAGCTCCTTCTTTAAAAAATGACAAAGGATCCAAGCCAAAAGGAAAGAAGACTGAGCGTTATTGCAACTATTGCGAGAAAGATAATCATGATTAATCTAAGTGTTTCAAGAAGATGGCAGCCTTGGAAGCAGCAATGAAAAAGCACCACATCAGCCTAGATTCATCTTCAGAATATGCCTCTGATGGACATGCACTTTGTCCTTCTGGTTATTCTTATAATGCATCTTCTTCTTCTACTTCAAGTGAATGGCTCATTGATTCTGGAGCATCTTATCAGATGGCTAAGGATCAAGCCATATTTTCTACTATGCATGAATGTAACACCAAACAAATATTTGTTGGTGATGATAGATCTCTAACTGTTGTAGGAGCTGGAACAGTTCCAATAGATAATGGTCATTTTAGTGATGTACTATGTGTTCCAAGAATTCCTGCAATTTGTTATCAGTCTATCGGATCACTCATTCTGGTGAAGGTAAAATTGTGACCTTTACACCTCACCAAGTTGTAATCAAGGATTTTAAAGATCCTCAAGAGGTCCTAGCTACCAGAATTGTTGATGATATTACCAGGTTGTACAAGTTTAACAACTTTGGGTCATCACCTTTCCCTTCAGTTTTTGTTGCTCATAGTGATAACTTGAGCAAACTTTGGCATGAGCGATTTGGTCACTTAAATTATCGCTCATTGCAACAACTATGTAAAGAAAATATGGTGACAGGTCTTCCGATGGTATCTTGCAGGGATGGTGTTTGCTCCGGTTGTGTAGTGTTCTAGTACACATGGTACTACCAAAGGACCGAACACCAAGAGCAACCACTTCACACAAACAGATCACAGATCAACACATCGATGTTTTGACGTGGTTTAAACCCTCTTGAGAGAAACACTCCATGGCCCCGGCCAAATAGCTTCTACAAGACAATTTATTATGCAAAGAAAGAAAGTTACAAATGAGCTTCTCATAATCTATCAACTAAACAATGACCCTCCATGCTCTTTTAATATAGATCATGGACCAATTGGGTGTTAAGCCATGGATCAAGGTTAGGTTTGATCTAAGAGAAGTTTAGCCGTCGGATCACTCTATGTCGGGAACATATCGTGACCGTCAGATTAAGTATTTACAAATGCATACTAATGCATACTAAAGAAACACACTATCCCTAACAGATATATTACACAAGTTGATCTTAACTAACTCCTAAGTGTCTAAATATCCTAACAATTAATGGCCCTTATCTTGTCGGGGTCAACCGAGATTCCTTCTGCTGAAATTATGTGTCCTGGATACTGAATTTTGTCTTTGTGAAAGTCGCATTTACTAAATTTAGCATACAATTGATGATCTCTTAATATTTGTAAGATAATCTGTAAATGTTCATCATGCTCTTCTTTGCTTTTTGAGTACACTAAAATATCGTTTATAGACACAACAACAAACTTGTCTAAGTGCTTATGCAAAATATTATTCATCAAACACATAAATACAGTTGGGGCATTAGTCAAGCCAAACGGCATGACTACGAACTCGTAATATCCATACCGAGTTCAGAAAGTTGTCTTGAAAATATCTTCGTCTTTACCCCTTACTTGATGATATCCTAATCTTAGATCAATCTTCGAAAATACTGTTGCTCCATGCAGTTGATCAAATAGATCATCTATGCAGAGCAACGGGTATCTATTCTTGATCGTCATCTTATTAAGTTGGCAATAATCTATGCACAGTCTTAATGTTCCATCTTTCTTCTTAACAAAGATGACAGGTGCTCCCCAAGGAGACACACTTGGTTTAATATACTTCTTGTCAATAAGTTCCTTCAACTGAGATTTTAATTCGCTTAACTCCAGTATATTCATTCGGTATAGAGCTTTTGAATTTTGTACTGCTTCTGGTATTAACTCTATGCTAAAATCTAAATCTCTTTTGGGTGGTAAACCTGGAATCTCCTCAGGAAATACATCTTTAAAATCCTTTAGGACAAGTATGTCCTCTAATTTTAGTTTGTCCTCTTTATCCATAATCTCATAATTTATCACATTTATTGCAAACATTTGGCATCCCTTCCTAACTGCTCTCTTAACTTGCATGGCTAAAATTTGTCTAAGAGTTACTTTCCTTGGAATGCCTTTTCTTTCTACAGTTTTCCCTTCATCATTTAAGCATGTAAAACTTTTTCCATAACAGTCTAGGATGACATGATGGGCTTCCAACCAGTCCATCCCAACTATAATATCATATGAACCTAAAGGTAAAATATTCAGCTTGATTTGGGTTTGCAAATGGTTCATGGATAACACACAGTTCTCTATAAAATATGAAACTTTCCTCTTTGTTCCAGTTGCTAGTCTAACTAGCCATGATTTACTAAACTTTTCAGTTTTCAGTTTAAGACTTTCTACAACATCTGGTGATATATAACTTAAACTGGCACCTGGGTCGATTAAAACAGTAACAGGATGGTCATGTATCATACCTTCAATCTCTACCATGGAGATTTGATGATCTGCTTGCCTGTTGTCAAGTGTTGCGTTAATTCTTGGCATCTCCCTTGCTACGTCTCCAACAGTAGATTCAGTCTGAAAAGAGTTGATGTTATTTGCTTTCCGCTTCCATAAGGGACATTCTGATGCGTAATGAGGGCCTTGACATTCAAAACATTTAATATGTGTCTTTGGCTCACTGGTCTTGGTAGTATTAGATGCATTTTTCGGTGCTATATAATTCTGCTGTGAATTATTTCTGGAATTGTTTCCTTGGAAATTTCGATTATGAAAATGCTTCCTTTAGAATCCGGAATTCCCACTGAATCTGAAAATTTTCTTCTTCTGTTCAAAATTGTTGGGCTTATGATTTTTCCAATTAGATATACCCTCTCTCTTCCGATTTGTATCATAACAGAAAATTGCCTTCCTCATAACCTCCTCTACTGTTTTAGGACTGTCGTACTCAATTCTATCTTTAATGTTGAAAGGTAAACAGCGTAAGTACCTTTGAAGTTTTGGTTTTTCTTCTATGAATTAGGGTACATATATCAGTAAGTTCAAAAACTTAATGTTTATTTCCTTCATGTTCATACCTCCCAACTTCAAATTGTAGAACTCTTTAGATTTTTCTTCGTAGTACTATTCATATAGATACTTCTTTTTAAAATATCGTTTGAAAGCACTCCAGCTTACATCTTTATCCTTGATGCCCTTTACCCTTTTGACATCCTGCCACCAGATATCCGCTTTTCTGGTTAAGTTATATATAGCCATTTTTGCTTTTAAGAACTATGAATAGTTATAGATATGGAAGTATTTCTTCATCCCTGGCAGCCAAGCTTCAGCTGTCTCACCCTTCTTAGTTTCTCCATTGAAAGTTGGAGGTCTTATCTTCATGAATTCTCCAGAAATCTGCTCATATTCTTTTTTATTTTTTCTTCTTGGTTTGGAATCTTCTTCACTGCTGTCACTGGTGTAATTACGTTTCTTTTTGCATTCTGCAATAGCATCTCCAGATGAGGTTGAGCTATCTTTTACTTTACTGAATTTGATGTCCTGATTTTTATAAGTGTGAGGCATGTCCTCAAATTTGGAATTATCCTCATTGTTTTTCTCTTGTTCCTCTGTTTGGCTGTGTTCAAACAGGACTTGATTCAGTTGTTCCTGTGCTTGCAGAATCCTTTCATTATCTAGTTTCACAGATCTGATTTATGCTTTTAAATCTTGAAATGCACGTAACAGTTATGTCGAACTGTTATTTATTTCCCTGTGACCTTCCTCTACATAGTGTTGTCCCGAACTATGACTATTAGGCTGAAATCTGTCACTTAAATGTTCAGATGAGTTCTCCATACCTGTAACTGAAAATAATTTCTGAAGATAACATAATAATAAAATTTTCAAGTTAGTATAAATTTTGGCTATATATAAAAATTTCTACTGCGTGTTTTGGACCTCATTCAGGCCTAGAGTTTGAATCTATGCTCTGATACCACATGTAACATCCCATATTTTCATAAAAAATTAAATTTTTTTGTTAAAGGCAATAATAGCTTAATTTATGATAACTTATAATTGTGGAAAATAATAATTGTTGAATGTAACAACGTTAACTAAACAGCTGTTTGTACTAAACACAAATATAATTCTGATTAAATTAATGCGACAGTGACAACTTAATTACATTCGTAACATCTATCATTAAGATAGTCAAATGCATGGTTAGATCAGACTTTTGATGCGACACTTTTTAATGCAATGGAATTTATGAATGATGTAATAATTAAATGCCAAGTTAAAAATATGATATGGTACTTTTTCTTTGAAACGATACTGACAGTTTACTTCTTTGCTGTCCAAAGGAGTCCTATGAGGGACCCCGAAGCTTACTTAGCTGTAACGCTAAAACATTGGGCCTATTCTATATGCAGAAGATAGGTAAGAAGTTTCATGATTGCAATAATTCCAATTCACGTGAATTCAACTTCATCTTTTGAAAATAAAATAGAATAATTAGAGACTGTTGCAATTGTAAAAGCATACAGGTGCGATTTACGTGCTTACTTTTCAACTTTCCAAGGTTCGTCTTGTATCAACTCAAGTACACATCGTCATTGTAGTCGTCATTATACTAGCTGGTTCTGTTGTCGTCATTGTGCTAGCTGGTTTTGTCATCGTCATTGTATTAGCTGCCTTGTTGTCGCCATTTAATTAGTAGTACTAAGATGGTACAGTACAATTGTATCACATGAATAAAGTGGATAGGAAACTGGAGAACTTATTGTTCCAAATTACCAAACTATATGTGATAGCATAAATGTATGCGAGTTTTATACAACACTTCTGATTAACTTTATAAGTCTTATGGTTCACCATTCATAATTCACTACTGTAATTATTTAGGTCTTAAGTAAGCAAGAATAGTCTTTTCCAAAGACTAGACATTTGTAACAATTAGATAATAAACAATTACAACACATAGATTAACTATTTTGCAAAATAAAACTTGAACTATTCAACTATTATCCCATATCGTGATATATTCAAAGTCCTATGTATATAGTGATGTAACTATATCGATTTTTGGTTTATTATCAACATTATATATTCATATCGGAACTCATTGTAATAAAATGCAAACATTAGATTTATCACTAAACTATATAAATAGTTTGCAATTGTTATCACATTGTATTATGTCGAAACAATTATAATATAGGGTAACCAATATAATGAAATCTTTGCATATTGTTACTATTACTATGGCGAATTTAAATTGTTATATTTACATGAACAATGCAGGGTTAAAAGTAACGTCGAGGATGCTGATAGTCATTTAATTAGAAACATGATAGGTTGCTGGTTTAATAAATGACGCCGGTCTCAAGCTATGGTAGAGATCATGCATTGATCTTGCATTAAAATCTTGGTGCCATATCCCTGCCGAGTTGGATGTCCAATGATCCATGTAGACATGAATGTCTCCAAACTTGTCGATGTGTAAGAATAATGCACCACGCGTAGGTTATGCATACTCCACTCTGAGCCATGGTGGCATTGTCAACCTGTAAGGTAGGTTGGGCATTTATTGTGGACGTAGTTTGTACAAAAGCTCAGTTTGTTGGCAATGTGGAGACCGTCGATGGTGATGAAGCTAAACCGTTGGATGGAAACCCTAACATCTACCGTGGAATGAGTTAAGAACTTGGAAAAGTGGTTCATTGTGCTATTGTTTCGGCTGGGATGGCCGACAAGCTACCGAAGTTTTGGTATAAGCCAAGGGAGAGGTTTCGACCTCGAGACCTTCTAAAGAAGTTAACATTGCAGGTTTCCTTACTGTGATAATGAGGTGGTTTTGAAGGGTTAGATTCTCTGGGTCGAAGGGTTATAGTCTTAAGCTTTATAATTTCTAAGACAAGAAGGAGTGAAATGAAAGAAACAAATTTTGAGCGAGGATAATGAATCCCTGTTGCCGTTCGTGACAATATTCTTGTTAAAGTTGTGAAGGTAAGCTTTTCTTTTAGCAGAGGGTATTTGCATTTAAAAAGCTTAAGTTTATAATGTATCAGATAACTAACTCCGGGCTTAATTTCAGTTGCAGGGTGTAAAAAGAACGTCTGGCTAGGGTGTAGCGAAAGGAAAATCCAAGCACTCTTACACCAGTAAGATTTGGGTCTTTCATACCCTCATAGTGCCCTTCGTCTATGTCGTGGCTCTATCGTTGAAGATGGTTTGGGAAAGCTTTGAAACACATTTGTTAATAGTGATATTGGGGTAGTATATTTTGGAAACTTTGTTGTTTGTCGACTGGAGATATAACTCGTCCATTTTGATTATTCAGGCTCTTCTGCCTATTGAAATTTTGGGATAAACCCTATGTAACTTTGTTTTTCAAAACATATTATAAATGTTGCTCGAGAGCTTCATCTTTCTTTCAGAGGTTATATTGTTATGATGTTGAGGTTCTATGAGATTCGACTTGTTTTTCGTAATCGTTTGTGACAGTAAGATAGAGAGCCGAGGGCTCGATCTCTGTGTAGGAGCAAAACTCCTTTTGGTAATACATTGTACGTTTAAAACATTGTATAGATATCTGGTTTGTTCGTCTGGATACTGTAAGTTGATGTCATTAATCGTCTTCATGCTGAAATTTATTACAAAGTCTTTCGAGATAGATTAGGGTTTTGAAGATATCGTTGATGATACGGGTTCTATGTATGATTTAACTTCAACCTTAAGATGGAAATGTATGCTAACTTTTCATAAGAGTCTGTGTGGTTTGTCTTGATACTGTAGGCTGATAATATGTGTTCTTATTTTCCAATGTTTGAAATCTAAATAGAATAAAAGTTGAACTAAGAATTCAATAATTTTTTTGCAAAAGAACCGAATAGGGTCAAACCCTAAATCGGGTTTTGTTGAAAATGATAACCTCAGCAATAGTTAAGATAATGGATCAGTTTCGATCCCAAGTTTGAAAAGAGTAAAAATTTTTGTTATGAAACAATAAAATAAAAGGTTTGAATCTAGCTAGGGTTTTCTTTTTGATATGAGACTCAGATTTTCAATAATCACAAACAGTGTTTAGCAGATCTAAAAGAGAGAAATAAATACATGGTGAAAATAGTAGTGTTTAGTAATTCCTTATCATTTGTTAAATTTATAGATAATACATCTTTATTATAGTAAGTGCAAACAATATGAGTGTATAGTGTAGAAAATCGTGAAAAACTGTGTAAACTACAAATCTGTCTATAATTTAATTTCTATGCATATAATACTGGTGTAGTAATTGTAATGAAACTATGTGTGAGTGAAATATATAAATATGAAGTCTGTATGAAAAACTAATGTTTTCCAGCTTATTATAGAGAATGTTTTATTCAATGTTAGCAATCTTAAAACAATATATAGTATGTAATTTATCTACCTTCCATGGACATTATTAAAATGTAATGCAGGATGATTGTACAGGAATTATTTATTGACTATTTATTATATAACTAAGGAAATATTATATATACTAAATATTATACAGACCTCCTACAATTATTTAACTTAAGAACAGAAAACTGATACATATAAGAATATTATCTATCTATCGAATTCAATGGAAAATTTTGCCTATCTTCTAATCTATTTTAATTTGCATTCTCTACTAGAGTACGATGCTGCCAAATAGCATGTGGAAAAATGGGGATATTGATTTATCAATTTAACATTAAACTTAAACATTCAAACTTAAACAATTCCAGAAGTAGATTATTTTCGAAAGCAAATAAACAGAATAATACTAGATAAACAGAACATAAATATTTACTGAGATAAGTTAGGAAATCTTTTATGAACCTAAGAAACCCTGTAGGGCAACAAAAAACTTAGAAAAACTATTCCACCCAACCAAACTCCTAAAAATAGTCAAATACAGTCTTAAGACCCCCGAGCCTGTTCGTTGAACCACCAGGAGGAAGAAACTTCAAGAATTAGGACTTCTTCTTGTTGTAGCAGTAATCTTCAAAATATTCAATACGTAGTAGTCTAAAAGACTTGTTCCTCAACTCTGTTTCTCCTTAGTAGATAAGCAAAACTCAGTTTTCAATCACCACCAACCTCCCTTATTCGAATCTCTCTTGAAATCACCTGATTCACAAGAGGAAAACATTCTGCAAAAATGTTGATTAAGGATTTCCTGCCCAATTTGAATTTTCCTTTATAGGTTGCATAGGCCTTTTCAAATGTTACTGGGTCATTAAATGAGTTTCCTGCTCACTCCCTCCACCTGGGGGATAATGCCCTATTTTAGGGGAAGTTGTCCCATAACCAACAATTAGTGGTGTGATGTAACTGCTGCCATATGTCCCATACCTTCCAACAGCTTCCATTCCTCCTAGTGGGTCAGTGAACACTCATTCAACAGTCCTCTTGAGTGTTTGTCTCCTAATTAATTTATTTAAATAATAATATTCAGTAATTACATTCATCCATGATCAAAACTAATCATAATTACAAAACTTGTAATTAAATTTAACATAAAGTATTTTTGCAAATTAAATAATAATGTTCAGAAATTTGGGTAGGTGACATACACCCCCCCTTAAGTCTCAACATCGTCCTCGATGTTGGCTAGCCACTCGTTGAGTGTTCTTGAAATAGAGTTGGGTATGCTACCCGCATACTACTCTCCAACTCCCAAGTTGCCTCTTCTGGGCTAAGGTGCTTCCATTGCACCTTCACTTGCCCAATGCTGCAATTCTGAAGAATTGTTTCCCTCCTTTCAAGGATACAATCCGGTTCCACCGAAAAATATCGGTCTTGTCCCACCTGTACGTCATTCCAGTTTACAACATGAGCAGTATCGTGCACATATTTCTTTAAAAGCAATATATGAAAAACATTATGTATTTTTAGGTTAGGTGGTAAGGCCAGTTGGTATGCCACTGCTCCAACCCTAGATAATATTTCAAAAGGACCACAATACCTGGGTGCCAGCTTGGCACAGCTCCCCAATTTTGGTGAACTCTTTTCTGATCTTACCTTGAGAAACACATGTTCACCCACCTGGAACTCTTTATGAGTTCTTTTTGTATCTGCTTGACTCTTCTGCCTATATTGGGCAGCTTTTAAATGTCCTTGCACCTGTTTCACAATTAGTTCTAATTCTTGCAATAATTCAGGTCCTAAAACAACTCTATTGACTGGATCATTCCACGAAACAGGTGTATTACATTTCCTACCATAAAGAATTTCAAAAGGACTAAGTCTGGATGAAGCATGATAATGATTATTATAAGCAAATTCTCTTAAGTGCAGATAATCTTCCCACTTACCAGACTGAGCCTTAACATACATTCTTAATAAATCTTTTAACACTTGATTTACCCTTTCTGTTTGTCCATCCATCTGTGGATGAAATGATGTACTAAAATTTAGAGTTGTATTCAATCCCTTAAACAATGACCTCCAGAATTTTCCTGTAAACTTAGAGTCACGATCTGAAATTATTACCTTTGGTATTCCGTGCAATCTAAAAATCTGTCTCATAAAAATTTATGCAATGTCTGGTGCTTTATGCGTGGTCTTCACTGGTATGAAATGTGCCGCTTTGCTGAGTTTGTCCACCACCACCATGATGGAATCGTGTTGTTTCCTGATTTTTAGTCAATCCATTAATGAAATCTATGCTGATCACTTCCCATTTCCAGCTTGGTATTGGTAATGGTTGCAACAATCCAGCAGGATGTTGGTGTTCAACCTTCACCTTTTGACAGTCCAAGCATTTTGCGATGTATTCTGCTACCTCATCTTTCATTCTGGGCCAATAGTATTCTTTTCTCAGCATAGGGATGGCCTTTTGATATCCTGGATGACCAGAATAGTGACTTTTATGCATCTCATTTAATATCAAAAATTTTATTTCTGGTTTATTTGGTACATACAATCTATTTTTATACAGTAATAAACCATTTTCCTTAATTATGTAATCTGCCATACAATTTTCAGAACTATCATTGGCTGTCTTTTCCTTCATTTTTCTGTATTCTTCATCTATTTCACCTTTTTCCATAATCTGATTTTCCAAATCAGTTGAATAATTACTAATTGTTGAAATAAAATTTAGTTTTGCCTTGCGACTCAAGGCATCTGCCACTTTATTCTCCTTTCTGTTGATATGATGAATTTCGAAATCATACTGACTTAGGAATGTCAACCATCTAGCTTGTCTAGCGTTCAGGTTTGTCTGATCCAATAAATATTTCAGACCCATGTTATCTGTTAATAATGTAAACTTTCTGCCAATAAGGTGATGATGCCACATTTTTAAGGCATGAATAACTTCTAATAACTCTAAATCATATGTACAGTAATTCTTTTCATGTACTTTCAGCTTTCTAGATTCATATGCTATCGCATGCCCTTCCTGTGTCAAGACTCCACTGAGTCCATCATTGCATGCGTCTGTACAAACTACAAAATCCTTGTTGGGGACAGCTATCTTCAAGATAGGTGCTATCGTCAATAGTTCCTTTAATCTTTTAAAACTCTCAGCACACTTCTGATCCCAAACAAATTTCTTTCCTTTCTTCTGCAAGGAAGTTATGGGGTTGGCAATTTTTGAAAATTTCTCTATAAACTTTCTATAATACCTCGTAATGCCCAAAAATGATCTTACATCCGACACATCTTTGGGAACCGGCCAGTCATTAATGGCCCTTATCTTGTCGGGGTCAACCGAGATTCCTTCTGCTGAAATTATATGTCCTAGATACTGAATTTTGTCTTTGTGAAAGTTGCATTTACTAAATTTGGCATACAATTGATGATCTCTTAATATTTGTAAGATAATCCGTAAATGTTCATCATGCTCTTCTTTGCTTTTTGAGTACACTAAAATATTGTCTATAAACACAACAGCAAACTTGTCTAAGTACTTATGCAAAATATTATTCATCAAACACATAAATATAGCCAGGGTATTAGTCAAGCCAAATGGCATGACTACGAACTCGTAATGTCCATACCGAGTTCGGAAAGTTGTCTTGAAAATATCTTCGTCTTTAACCCTTAATTGATGATATCTTGATCTTAGATCAATCTTCGAAAATACTGTTGCTCCATGCAGCTGATCAAATAGATAATCTATGCGGAGCAATGGGTATCTATTCTTGATCGTCATCTTATTAAGCTGGTGATAATCTATGCACAGTCTTAATGTTCCATCTTTCTTCTTAACGAAGATGACAGGTGCTCCCCAAGGATACACACTTGGTCTAATATACTTCTTGTCAATAAGTTCCTTCAATTGAGATTTTAATTCGTTTAACTCGAGTATATTCATTCGGTACGGAGCTTTTGAATTTGGTACTGCTCCTGGTATTAGCTCTATGGTAAAATCTAAATCTCTTTTGGGCGGTAATCCTGGAATCTCCTCAGGAAATACATCGTTAAAATCCTTTAGGACAAGTATGTCCTCTAATTTCAGTTTGTCCTCTTTATCCATAATCTCATCATTTATCATGTTTACTGCAAACATTTGGCATCCCTTCCTAACTTCTCTCTTAACTTGCATGGCTGAAATTTGTCTAAGAGTTACTTTCCTTGGAATGCCTTTTATTTCTATAGTTCTCCCTTCATCATTTAAGCATGTAAAACTTTTTCCATAACAGTCTAGGATGGCATGATGGGATTCCAACCAGTCCATCCCAACTATAATATCATACGAACCTAAAGGTAAAATATTCAACTTGATTTGGGTTTACAAATGGTTCATGGATAACACATAGTTCTCTATAAAATATGAAACTTTCCTCTTTGTTCCAGTTGCTAGTCTAACTAGCCATGATTTACTAAACTTTTCAGTTTTCAGTTTAAGACTTTCTACAACATCTGGTGATATATAACTTAAACTGGCACCTGGGTCAATTAAAACAGTAACAGGATGGTCATGTATCATACCTTCAATCTCTACCATGGAGATTTGATGATTTGCTTGCCTGTTGTCAAGTGCTGTGTTAATTCTTGGCATCTCCCTTGCTACGTCTCCAATGGTAGATTCAGTCTAAATAGAGTTGATGTAGTTTGCTTTCTGCTTCTGTGAGGGACATTCTGATGCGTAATGAGGGCATTGACATTCAAAACATTTAATATGTGTCTTTGGCTCACTGGTCTTGGCAGTATTAGATGCATTTTTCGATGCTGTAGAATTCTGCTGTGAATTATTTCCTTGAAAATTTCGATTCTAAAAATTCTTCCTTTGGAATCCGGAATTCCCACTGAATCTGAAATTTTTCTTCTTCTGTTCAAAATTGTTGGGCTTATGATTTTTCCAATTAGACATACCCTATCTCTTCCGATTTGTATCATAACAGAAAATTTCCTTCCACATAGCCTCCTCTAATGTTTTAGGACTATCGTACTCAATTCTATCTTTAATGTTGAAAGGTAAACAACTTAAGTACCTTTGAATTTTTGGTTTTTCTTCTTTGAAGTAGGGTACATATCTCAGTAAGTTCAGAAACTTACTATTTAATTCCTTCATGTTCATACCTCCCAACTTCAAATTGTAGAACTCTTTAGATTTTTCTTCGTAGTACTGTTCAGATAGATTCTTCTTTTTAAAATATCTTTTGAAAGCACTCCAGCTTACATCTTTATCCTCTATGCCCTTTACCCTTTTGACATCCTGCCACCAGATATCCGCTTTTTCGGTTAAGTTATATATAGCCATTTTTGCTTTTAGGAACTCTAAATAGTTGTAGATATAGAAGTATTTCTTCATCCCTAACAGCCAAGCTTCAGCTGTCTCACCCTTCTTAGTTTCTCCATTGAAAGTTGGAGGTCTTATCTTCTTGAATTCTCTAGAAATATACTCATATTCTTTATTATTTTTCCTTCTTGGTTTGGAATGTTCCTCTAATTTCAGTTTGTCCTCTTTATCGATAATCTCATCATTTATCACGTTTACTGCAAACATTTGGCATCCCTTCCTAACTGCTCTCTTAACTTGCATGGCTGAAATTTGTCTAAGAGTTACTTTCCTTGGAATGCCTTTTATTTCTATAGTTCTCCCTTCATCATTTAAGCATGTAAAACTTTTTCCATAACAGTCTAGGATGGCATGATGGGCTTCCAACCAGTCCATCCCAACTATAATATCATACGAACCTAAAGGTAAAATATTCAACTTGATTTGGGTTTACAAATGGTTCATGGATAACACATAGTTCTCTATAAATTATGAAACTTTCCTCTTTGTTCCAGTTGCTAGTCTAACTAGCCATGATTTACTAAACTTTTCAGTTTTTAGTTTAAGACTTTCTACAACATCTGGTGATATATAACTTAAACTGGCACCTGGGTCAATTAAAACAGTAACAGGATGGTCATGTATCATACCTTCAATCTCTACCATGGAGATTTGATGATTTGCTTGCCTGTTGTCAAGTGCTGTGTTAATTCTTGGCATCTCCCTTGCTACGTCTCCAATGGTAGATTCAGTCTGAATAGAGTTGATGTTGTTTGCTTTCTGCTTCTGTGAGGGACATTCTGATGCATAATGAGGGCATTGACATTCAAAACATTTAATATGTGTCTTTGGCTCACTGGTCTTGGCAGTATTAGATGCATTTTTCGGTGCTATAGAATTCTGCTGTGAATTATTTCCTTGGAAATTTCGATTCTAAAAATTCTTCCTTTGGAATCCGGAATTCCCACTGAATCTGAAATTTTTCTTCTTCTGTTCAAAATTGTTGGGCTTATGATTTTTCCAATTAAACATACCCTATCTCTTCCGATTTGTATCATAACAGAAAATTGCCTTCCTCATAGCCTCCTCTAATGTTTTAGCACTATCGTACTCAATTCTATCTTTAATGTTGAAAGGTAAACAACTTAAGTACCTTTGAATTTTTGGTTTTTCTTCTTTGAAGTAGGGTACATATCTCAGTAAGTTCAGAAACTTACTATTTAATTCCTTCATGTTCATACCTCCCAACTTCAAATTGTAGAACTCTTTAGATTTTTCTTCGTAGTACTGTTCAGATAGATTCTTATTTTTAAAATATCTTTTGAAAGCACTCCAGCTTACATCTTTATCCTCTATGCCCTTTATCCCTTTGACATCCTGCCACCAGATATCCGCTTTTTCGGTTAAGTTATATATAGCCATTTTTGCTTTTAAGAACTCTAAATAGTTGTAGATATGGAAGTATTTTTTCATCCTTGAGAGCCAAGCTTCAGCTGTCTCACCCTTCTTAGTTTCTCCATTGAAAGTTGGAGGTCTTATCTTCTTGAATTCTCTAGAAATATACTCATATTCTTTATTATTTTTCCTTCTTGGTTTGGAATGTTCTTTACTGCTGTCACTAGTGTAATTACGTTTCTTTGTGTATTCTGCAATAGCATCTCCAGATGAGGTTGAGCTATCTTTTACTTTACTGAATTTGATGTCCCGATTTTTATCAGTGTGAGGCATGTCCTCAACTTTGGAATTATCCTCATCGTTTTTCTCGTGTTCCTCTATTTGGCCGTGTTCAAACAGGACTTGATTCAGTTGTTCCTGTGCTTGCAGAATCCTTTCATTATCTAGTTTCACAGATCTGATTTCTACTTTTAAATCTTGAAATGCATGTAACAATTCCGTCGAACTATTATTTATTTCCCTGTGACCTTCCTCTACATGGTGCTATCCCGAACTGTGACTGTTAGGCTGAAATCTATCACTTAAATCTTAAGTTGAGTTCTCCATACCTGTAACAGAAAATAATTTCTGAAGATAACATAATAATAAAATTTTCAAGTTAGTATAAATTTTTTCTATATATAAAAATTTCTACTGCGTGTTTTGGACCTCATTCATGCCTAGAATTTGAATCTATGCTCTGATACCACATGTAACATCCCATATTTTCGTAAAAATTTAAATTTTTTTGTTAAAGGCAATAATAGCTTAATTTTTGATAACTTATAATTGTGGAAAATAATAATTGCTGAATGTAACAACGTTAACTAAACAACTGTTTGTACTAAACACAAATATAATTCTAATTAAACTAATGTGACAGTGACAACTTAATTACATTCGTAACATCTATCATTAAGATAGTCAAATGCATGGTTAGATCAGACTTTTGATGCAACACTTTTTAATGCAATGGAATGCATGAATGATGTAATAATGAATGCCACGTTAGAAATATGATATGGTACTTTTTCTTTGAAACGATACTGACACTTTGCTTCTTTGCTGTTCAAAGGAGTCCTATGAGGGACCCGAAAGCTTACTTAGCTATAACGCTAAAACATTGGGCCTGTTCAATGTGAAGATGACAGGTAAGAAGTTTCATGATTGCAATAATTCCAGTTCGCGTGAATTCAACTTCATCTTTTGAAAATAAAATAGAATAATTAGAGACTGTTGCAATTGTAAAAGCATACAGGTATGATTCACGTGCTTACTTTTCAACTTTCCAAGGTTCATCTTGTATCAACTCTAGTACACATCGTCATTGTAGTCGTCATTATACTAGTTGGTTCTGTTGTCGTCATTGTGCTAGCTGGTTTTGTCGTCGTCATGGTATTAGCTGCCTTGTTGTCACCATTTAATTAGTAGTACTAAGATGGTACAGTACCATTGTATCGCATAAATAAAGTGGATGGGAAACTGGAGAACTTATTGTTCCAATTTACCAAACTATATGTGATAGCATAAATGTATGCGAGTTTTATACAACACTTTTGATTAACTTTATAAGTCTTATGGTTCACCATTCATAATTCACTACTATAATTATTTAGGTCTTAAGTAAGCAAGAATAGTCTTTTCCAAAGACTAGACATTTGTAACAATTAGATAATAAACAATTACAACACATAGATTAACTATTTTGCAAAATAAGACTTGAACTATTCAACTATTATCCCATATCGTGATATATTCAAAGTCCTATGTATATAGTGATGTAACTATATCGATTTTTGGTTTATTATCAACATTATATATTCATATCGGAACTCATTGTAATAAAATGCAAACATTAGATTTATCACTAAACTATATAAATAGTTTGCAATTGTTATCACATTGTATTATGTCGAAACGATTATAATATAGGGCAAGCAATATAATGAAATCTTTGCATTTTGTTACTATTACTATATTGTTACTATTACTATGGCAAATTTAAAATGTTACATTTACATGAACAATGCAGGGTTTAAAGTCACGTCGAGGATGCTGACAGGCATTTAATTAGAAACTTGATAGCTTGCTGGTTTAATAAATGATGCCGGTCTCAAGCTATGGTAGAGATCATGCATTGATCTTGCATTAAAAGCTTGGTGCCATATCCCTGCCGAGTTGGATGTCCAATGATCCATGTAGACATGAATGTCTCCAAACTTGTCGATGTGTAAGAATAATGCGCCACGCGTAGGTTATGCATACTCCACTGTGAGCCATGGTGGCATTGTCAACGTGTAAGGTAGGTTGGGCATTTATTGTGGACATCGTTTGTACCAAAGCTCAATTTGATGGAAATGTCGAGACTGTCAATGGTGATGAATCTAAACCGTCGGATGGAAACCCTAACATCTACCTTGGAATGAGTTAAGAACTTGGAAAAGTGGTTCATTGTGTTAGTGTTTCGGCTGGGGTGGCCGACAGGCTACCGAAGTTTTGCTAGAAGCCAAGGGAGAGGTTTCAACCTTAGAACTTCTAAAGAAGTTGACGTTGCAGGTTTTCTTACTGTGATAATGATGTGGTTTTGAAGGGTTAGATTCTCTGGTTTGAAAGGTTATAGTTTTAAGCTTTATAATTTCTGAGACAAGAAGGAGTGAAATGAAAGAAAACAGAGTTTGAGTGAGGATAATGACTCCCTGTTTTCATTCGTGACAATATTCTCGTTAAAGCTATGAAGGTAATCTTTTCTTTTAGTGGAGGGTATTTGCATTTCAAAAGCTTCAGTTTATAATGTATCAGATAACTAACTTCGGGCTTAATGTCAGTTGCAGGCTGTAAAAAGAACATCTGGCTAGGGTATGGTGAAAGGAAAATCCAAGCACTCTTACACCGGTAAGCTTCGGGTCTTCCATACCCTCGTAGTGCCCTTCATCTGTGTCGTGGCTCTATCGTTGAAGATGGTTTGGGAAATCTTCAAAACACATTTGTTAATAGTGATACTAGGGTACTATATTTTGCAAACTTTGTTGTTTG
Organism: Larix kaempferi; assembly: GCA_027924585.1. NCBI lineage: Eukaryota > Viridiplantae > Streptophyta > Pinopsida > Pinales > Pinaceae > Larix > Larix kaempferi. Next base: position 6,820,979 of record BSBM01000478.1, read on the forward strand.
TCGACTGGAGATATAACTTGTCGATTTTGAATATTCGGGCTCTTTTGCCTATTGAAATTTTGGGATAAACCCTGTGTAACTTTGTTTTTCAAAACATATTATAAATGTTGATCAAGAGCTTCGTATTTGTTTTAGAGGTTATACTGTTATGATGTTGAGGTTCTATGACATTCGACTTGTTTTTCGTAATCGTTTGTGATAGTAAGACAGAGAGTCGAGGGCTCGATCTCTGTGTAGGAATAAAACTCCTTTTTGTAATACAATGTACGTTTAAAACATTGTATAGATATCTAGTTTGTTCGTCTGGATACTGTAAGTTGATGTCGTTAATCGTCTTCATGCTGAAAGTTATTACAAAGTCTTTCGAGCTAGATTAGGGTTTTGAAGATATCGTTGATGATACAGGTTCTGTGTATGATTTAACTTCAACCTTAAGATGGAAATGTATGCTAACTTTTCATAAGAGTCTATGTGGTTTGTCTTGATACTGTAGGCTGATAATATGTGTTCTTATTTTCCAATGTTTGAAATCTAAATAGAATAAAGGTTGAGCTGAGAATTCAATAATGTTTTTGCAAAAGAACCGAATAGGGTCAAACCCTAAATCGGGTTTTGTTGAAAATGATAACCTGAGCAATAGTTAAGATAATGGATCGGTTTCGATCCCACGTTTGAAAAGAGTAAAAAGCTTTGTTATGAAACAATAAAAGAAAAGGTTTGAATCTAGCTAGGGTTTTCTTTTTGATATGAGACTCGGATTTTCAATAATCACAAACAATGTTTAACAGATCTAAAAGAGAGAAATAAATACATGGTGAAAATAGTAGTGTTTAGTAATTCCTTATCATTTGTTAAATTTATAGATAATACATCTTTATTATAGTAAGTGCAAACAAAATGAGTGTATAGTGCAGAAAATCATGAAAAACTATGTAAACTACAAATCTATCTATAATTTAATTTCTATGCATATAATACTGGTGTAGTAATTGTAATGAAACTGTGTGTGAATGAAATATATAAATATGAAGGCTATGTGAAAAACTAATGTTTTCCAACTTATTATAAAGAATGTTTTATTCAATGTTAGCAATCTTAAAACAATATACAGTATGTAATTTATCTACCTTCCATGGACATTATTTAAATGTAATGCAGGATGATTGTACAGGAATTATTTATTGATTGTTTAACATATAACTGAGGAAATATTATATATACTAAATATTATACAGACCTCCTACAATTACTTAACTTAAGAACATAAAACTGATACATTTAAGAATATTATCTATCTATCGAATTCAATGGCAAATTTTGCCTATCTTCTAATCTATTTTAATTTGCATATCTCTAGTAGAGTACAATGCTGCCAAATAGCATGTGGAAAAATGGGGATATTGATTTATCAATTTAACATTAAACTTAAACATTCAGACTTAAACAATTCCAGAATTATATTATTTTTGAAAGCAAATAAACAGAATAATACTAGATAAACAGAACATAAATATTTACTAAGATAAGTTAGGAAATCTTTTATGAACCCGAGAAACTATGTAGGGAAACAAACAACTCAGGAAGACTTTTCCACCCAACCAAACTTTTGAAAACAGTCAAATACTGTCTTAGGACCCCTGAGCCTGTTCGATGAACCACCAGGAGGAAGAAACTTCAGGAATTAGGACTTCTTCTTGTTGTAGCAGTAATCTTCTAAATATTCAATAGGTAGCATTCTAAAAGACTTGTTCCTCAACTCTGTTTCTTCTCAGTAGATAAGCAAAACTCAGTTTTCAATCACCACCAACCTCCCTTATTTGAATCTCTCTTGAAATCACCTGATTTACAAGAGGAAAACATTCTGCAGAAATGTTGATTAAGGGCTGCCTGCCCAATTCAAATTTGCTTTTATAGGCTGCCTAGGCCTTTTCAAAAGTTATTGGGTCACTAAATGAGCTGCCTACTCACTCCCTCCACCTGGGGGATAATGCCCTATTTTAGGGGAAGTTGTCCCATAACCAACAGTTAGTGGTGTGATGTAACTGCTGCCATGTGTCCCATACCTTCCAACAGCTTCCGTTCCTCCTAGTGGGTCAGTGAACACTCATTCAACAGTCCTCTTGAGTGTTTGTCTTCTAATTAATTTATTTAAATAATAATATCCAGTAATTACATTCATCCATGATCAAAACTGATCATAATTACAAAACTTGTAATTAAATTTAACATAAAGTATTTTTGCAAATTAAATAATAATGTTCAGAAATTTGGGTAGGTGACAACAAGGACTTGGTCGAGGAATAGGTCAAGTAATCTGTTACATCTGTGGTCATCCATGAAATTTTGCTAGAGACTGTCCAAACCCATGTTCAACATGCACATATTCTAGATCATTATATCACACTATTGAAGATTGTCCACAACTCATAGCAAAGTGGAAAGCTAAAGGAAATCAAAACCAAAACCAAAACTAGAATGTCCAAAATATTTAAGCAAAACCGAGACAGGAGAAACGAAATGTCATTGTTTTTACAAGAGGAGGTGTTGCGGTAGAAGGTGATAGAGAAATATGTGCTAATCCACGTGCCCCTATAATTAGACTCGCCATGTAGCAAACAACACCATTTCTTGTCCAGAAGAAAAAACAAACTTTTGTGGAAGCAAGGGAAGCATTTATTTCGACACATCTAGGTTATCTTCGACATCTGCACCATCAGTCTTCGACAAAGTTCCTATATATGATCTCCATCCTACTTCGACTGATCAGCTCCAAAATGAAGCTCAGGAAAGGTGAGCGCACTGAAAAACTTCCTAAAAAGTTGTCTAGACCTAGTTAAATATGAAACTGCCTTAAGGGATTTACAGATTTTAATTGATGAATCAAAAAAAGAAATTCCTCAACAAAAGGCTATAAATAATTTGCAAAAGAATGTAATAATGGGAAGGGAACTTCGATTTTGTGCGCATATTGGGGACTTCGGCATGGATTTTATTATTCTAGATCGGTGGTCAGATGTGAAATTTATTACTAAACAAACATGGGAAGCTATGGGAAAAGGTAAGTTGGTATTGTCACCAGTCCAGTTAATATTAGGTAATCAACATAAAGTAATTCCATTTGGAAGAATTGTGGGTGTCCCTCTCGAAATAGATGGGCCACGAAGCTATGCTGATTTCGAATTTATATAGATAGTGGATGATACCAACCCATACCTTACATTATTTATGATCGACTAGGTAATTGAATATTATACTATCATAAATATGAAGAAAAGAGTGATGACATTTGAAGGAGGGTATATTAGATCTGTCGCACCTTTGGATCCTTTGGAGGGTCCAGGGTATGTCAAACTTGTCCAGGATGAATACAATGTTGAAGACTTAGAAAATTTATAAAATCACTTCTAGAATGGATGATTATGTCAATCCAACAACATATGGTACCTTGAGTTGGCGAAGAGTTAGCTCATGCTCATCTGACTCGGGGGAAGCACTGGAAAATTGGCAGAACATGTTACATGAAGTATCTACGAGGGGGTGTGCTTGTGTCACAAAATCAATTCACTAGGTTCGAAAAGAGGTATGTGATCTACCTACTTATGAAGGGTCACCCAATTTGGATGCTATCATTTCTGATTTTGACCTCAAGGTACCGGAACAACATAGAATGCTAGATCTGGATGTAGCATTGAAAGCCACTCCAACAAGATGGTCGGCTACCCATAAGGAAAGGATATAGGGTTGGTCATGGTACAAGAAGATGCTAGGAGTTTCATTTGGAGAAGGAATATATTATAGCATAGAAAAGTATATTGGGCTAACTAGTCATGTAGATCACCTAACATCATGTGCTAAATATTGGGAACATGTAAAGAGTGCGTCCATATGTTTATCCATAACCTAGATACTATACCCCAAAGTCGGTATACAACTTTAGAATTGTGACAAGGAACAACAGAATGGGATGACATGGCCATGAATTTCAGGAGAATGTTCAATTAAGAAGATGAGAACCCGTCAATGGATGCAACTTTACAGATTCTTAAGGCCAAAATTTATGAAGAAGTACATGTGCAACTATGTAATCTGCCACAGTGGACTGTGACACTTGAGCAAGTGATGGAGTGTTACAACATTACTGGAAATCTAGATGATGATTCGAGATATTTTCATATCTCAGAAACCGAAGGAAGCTGATATTTGGAAGGTCCTGAGATCACATCTGATAAATTTTTGCATTTGTTGAAGACAAATAAGGTAAACATAAGATCAACTGAGAATCCAAAATTTGCTAGCATTAGGGACTACTAGGATGATGAAATTATAGGTAAGCTTATTTGCATACTGCATGATTATCAAGATTGATTTCCTACCAAATTTTTAGAAATGAAAGGCATTGTTGGTTATTTGGGAGAGATGAAAATCTCACTGAATCCTTATGCGAAACCTATTAAACATTGCCCTTACAGATTGAACCTGAAATATAAGGAAAAGGTAAGAGCAGATCTTGATAGAATGCTAGATGCACGAATTATTGATCCTATCATGCCAATGGAGTACATTGTTCCAAGTTTGAGGGTTTTTACCTCCACAGGTATGTTGGACACTAGTGCTATCGAGTAGATGTTGTCGCAGCTACTTCAATTGGAAGAGGATATATTTATAGCAGGATTTCAATAGCAAGTACACAAATATAGAGAAAAGGCATGGCTTGATCACAAAATTATGAAGAAGCAATTTCAGAGAGGACATCTAGTACCCCTATATGACAGTAAGTTCTTTAAACATCATGGTAAGTTAAGAATGCACTAGTTGGGACACTATGTGATTATTTATGTGAGAGAAGGAGGTGTTTTGCAATTGCTGAAACTGAATGGAGAAATCCTAATGGGTTTGGTAAATGGGAGCCAGCTAAAAACTTACTAGGAAAACCATTCCTTCCTACAATGAGCATGCATGTAAATATAAAAAAAAAAATGGAAACCCAAAATTATTTGTGTGTCACAGATTAGCTCTGTCCAAGTATTGTTGTGTCGAAGTCTAGTTTGTCTCGAACTTAGGCCAGGTCGGAGTCTAATGTGCGTAGCAGGAAGTCCAAGGCACCTACAATGCACCATTAAAGTGGCTCAAGACGAGCCACATGTGAGTGTTGGGGGCCTTTTGGCTTGGGTAAATTTTTGTGTAGTTTTGGTGTGAACAGGGTTAAAATGAAGTGGCCCGACGAAGAATGGTCAACTCCGACGAAGTGGTCAATAATAAAGGAAGATGGGTATTTTGAATATGTCAAGGGAAGAGTTGGGTATGTTAGTTAGGATTTTGTGTCCACATACATTTATGAGTGGATTAGTTGAGTAGTCGAGTAGTGGGAGTGATGAAGGCTGTGTGCACCCTATAAATATGTAACGTATATATATGTAGCGGGTTGGTATTTTTCGGTTTGCCATCATCTTTGTCAGTCTTTTGGTTAGAATTTTTGGTCGTTATGTCGAAGATATTGAGTACTGTAAGGAAAGAGCCGCATTATATTCAGACTGTGTGCGCAGATGCTGAAGAAATATGTAAGTCGTTGATGCAAATATGAAGTGCATATTTTGTTGTGACTCGTGAATAAATAAAACGCTTATTTAGTTTTCTACCATTTGGGTTTCCACGTTATATCTAGTGTTAAATGTGTGTAAATGATGTTATGACATGCTATGTTATTGTGTTACATTCTGCATATTAATGAATAAATGTTAAATAATTTGGAAATATGAATGATTGGACATTGCTTAGTTAATAAATATATGTCGCGTCTAGTTTAGTGATATGTATGGAATATTTGTGATCTGTTGAAGCATTGTGTTCTGTCGAGGTCTAGAATATTATGTTTTGTAGAGTCCTATTGCATCCCTTCGCTACTGTAGAAATATGGTTACTGCAATTCCCATAGATACCTCAAGTGAGACTTGACTTGCTTCGTAGGTGATGTCAAAAGGGTCGGTGTCTTGGGGTTTGTTGGTGATTAGCTGAGTGAACCCTGTTCGAAGTAGATCTGTGCTAACACTATGGTATTTAAAAATAATGGTTATAAAAATGATCGAATCAAAACAGTTATATGAAAAGCATGATCTAAACAAAACAAAAGACATGTCGATAATAAAGAAGGAAAGAGCATGATTAGCCTCCCCTATATTAAAGGGAAAATTGATAGAGTGGCAAGAATCCTTGGAAAGAGAAATATCAAAGGTGCATCCACTCCACCCATCACCATAAAAGAATTTGCTTGGAAAAGAAAACATACCTAACAAACCAAAGAAAAAAAAAGGAGATCTAATCCATTCCTTGCAGTTGCAGCGAATTATATATAGGGGAAACTGAGTGATCATTTCAACTAAGGATAAAAGAACATTACGCTGACATTGCCCAAAACCACTTCAATAAATGAGCCTTGGGTGGACACTTGCATTACACACATAATTTAATTTTCTTGGACAAGATGAGTATAATTTCTAGAGAAGACCATCATGTTAAAAGAAGAATTTGTGAGGCCATCGAAATAGAAAAACATCCCAATAATTTTACATGATTGGAAACTTAGCAAAAGTTGGAAGCTTGTAATTCAAGGTATAAGGAGCAATATTAGAGTCAAACCAACTTAATAATTAGAAATTAAGTAATAAAATATATCAACCTGTATTTAAGAATGTCAACGCTTATTGGGCTAAGAAGCCCTTTCTACAGCCCAAAGTGGATGAGATATGTCACGTTTGTCACATGTCGGCTACAAATTTAAATTGGCTAGATTGTAAAATACATTTATATAAATATACATTGAATTTCAATTGAACAATTCCATTCATGTGTCCTCAATTTTTTTCTTAAATAGTTACAAGAATAACTATTTTACTTCATAATGAACGAATGAATGCAATTTTTGCATATTTGTAGGGTTTATGTGTTATTGTTTGGGATCCCATATTGGAATACTTGGCACGTGGATGAATATATTGGATTATGTATTGTTAGGTTGATAATAGAAAAATAAGTAAGATATTAGTTTTGTGATAATTGCAAATTAACTAATAATTGGGTAAGTTGAAAGCATTTTAGTTCACAATTAATTAATTAATGCAACTTTTGTGTATTTGTAGGATTTATATTATATAATTTACAACATGAAATAGTTGACACTTGGACGATTAAATTTGGGTAAATAACTATTTTACTTCATAACCAATGAATGAATGCAGTGTTTGTTTATTCGTAGGTTTGATGTGTTATACTTTAAAACATGTAATAGTTGACACTTTGACCATTAAATTTGGGTAAATAACTATTTTACTTCATAATTAATATCCAAATTGGAATAATTGGTGCTTGAATGATTATAACCTAAATATATTAGATTAAATGTATTTTTAAGTTGATAATATAACAATGAGCTAAATATAAGTTTTGTAATAATTGCGTATTAATAAACCGGCGTAGATCCACTAAATATTAGTTTTGTAATAATTGCGTATTAATAAACCGGCATAGATCCATCTTAACGCTCTATCAAGCACCCAGACCAAGGATCAAATTCCTTGAGGTGCAAACCCCTTTTTAGAATCCTAAACTTTCTGAAGAGATTTGATCCCTATGCCCTTGATAGAGCCAGAGTTAAGATAGATCTATACTCGTGACCTGAAACATCGAGTTTCAATTAATCCAACTGAGTCTATTATCGTGGCTTATGCTTCTCTTTAATTTTTATTTTTATACTTCAAGATCTAAACTTTATAGACTTGTACGCTCATCGCATTTGATTTTTAGAAACTTCGATCATTTGGCTCGAGCAAAATTTCAACTTTTTATAAGCTCCCATCATTTGCTTTGTGCTTTTCACAAAATTTATTCTCATACACTTGAATTTGCTCTGTGTTGCCACAAGGGAGTATAACATAAGGAGCCGTATTAACTAAGTTAAAATCCAGAGACCCGTGAATGAGCACGTCACCATCAAAAGATTCTATCTGTGGAGGGCGACCTTTTGTCCGTCTTTTTGCCCTTTTGTCTGTCCTTTTGTACGTTGCTTCACCATTTTTTTTTATTATTTCTTTTTGAGATCATGTTACCATTTTTTTTTTTTAAATTGGATACATGTTATGTGATATAATATTTACAAGGGTGTAGTTTAAGTATTCTATTTTTTCAAATTTTTAGCATATTTTTCGTCTTATTTTATTCAGAGTTTTCTTGGAAATCTTTAAAAATACTTAGAATTATATATATTAGCTATAGAAATTGCAAAATTTGGATGCCATAAAAATATTCGAAGATGTTGAATCTATTTATAAATTCAAAAACACAATTACTCATATTTATAAGTAACTTTATATATATATAACGTTAGCATCCATCTATTTTTCTATATATTTCAACTTATACATTACCACAACCACTTGACTTGTGGCCGGTGAACACATATAGGTCACAAGTTAAGTGCCATGAACAAGTTATCTATTACATGTTCTCCATGCTTAGTTGTAATCACCTATTGTCTATGCCTTAGTTACTTGTTACCTTCATTAGTTAAATGAGTTGTTTGTCACTACTTGCTATCCATGCATGAGGTAAGAGTTATCCATGCATCAACTACCAATTATTATATATATATAATTGTTTATTTAGAATTTTGAATGATGACCATAAAATCAATTTAGACAGTACACTTGTCCCATCCTCGAATCTAGGAAAAGCATAGATGGTAATCCACCCCAAATTCTAAGATATAAAGACCTATGAATGTAAATATCTCATGTATACATTTGATTTTGTATTATTTTTATGTGATATTAAATCTTAACATCATAGAAATTGTATTAATGGTGTTATTATGATTGGGTAGAGGCATTTTTTCACTCAGGGAAAAGGCTAATTCTATGTTTAATGTGGAGTGAAACATGGAACTATAACAAAATACTAAGTAAACAAAAAAATTACAATGTGAACTTTAACTTAAATTTCAAAACCAAAGAATTAATTGGAATATATGTCAAGAGTTAAGTTGTTAGTTAAGTAATTTTTTTGCGTAAAGATGTCAATTCAAAAGCCATTAAATTCCCCTACTTTGTTTGATTATCATTTTAAACAATAATGTAAAAAGATAAAATAAATCTATCTTAATTTTGGATTTGTTATGAATTAAAAGACCTTAAATCCATTGAAGTGAAAAGTATTAAAAACCTTGCAACTTATGACCACTCATCTCTACCACAAGGTGGCTGCTTACCATCCTTGTGCTACCATTATATATTCTTCTTTGTGGTGCCATTATATATTCTTCTCTACTTATATAATATTCTTAATGTCTAAACCCATTAACCTCACCTTAGTTCAATTCAGCTCCATAAAGATTTCAAGCTTGTTAAATGTGCCATTGCATATGTTGTAACTCATAAAATTGTTTAACCTTCTGTAACATGCTTTTCCCATAAAAATAAAAATAAAAATATTAACTTAAACACAAAATAAATTAAATTATATCAAACACACGATCAAATTTTGTCTAAGTGTAAAAACGTGGTGCTTACATTATCTTCCTCCTTTCGTATGAGATCATAGAGCTGTCATGTCTAAGTTTGTTTGCGTGGTTTGGGGAAATGGGATGAGATCATAGAGCTGTCATGCCGTCATTTGTTTCACACGTGTAGTGTTGTGAAATGGGTGGATTAAGAACATGGATCACTTCTTTATTTAGGTATCCTTAATATTAATTAGACCAACCGATAAATTCTCAATTTTAAGTAAGTGCACATTCTTTATAAGAATGTGTGCAATCGACGTGAGATTACATTCTCAATTTTAAAACATTAACTTCATGCAAATCGCATATGTTCTAATTGCTTATAAATTTGCATCAATTGTTATGTCAACACACTTATATATATATATATACTCTGCACGTGAATCTCTCAACATTATAGTGGAGAGGAAAGTTCTTAGAAGCATACTCTTATGTGTGGTTGCCAATGGGGAAGTAACATAAGGAAGCATAATCACTATGTTTATAAGACAAAAATGAAAATTGTTTGACAGCACATTCAACTATTTAATTATGTTAAAGATTTAATATTTCTGATTTCATTGTATAATTATTATATTCTTTTTAAGATATGTTGGAATCATTGGATAGTTGGATTTTTTTGTTTTCTTTGTTACTAATTGGGAAGATTTTATTTATACAAGGTAGCCTTTTTTCTGTCTTATATTGTGGTAGGTTGCTTCATCATTTTCATTTTTTTTAATAACCTATCTTTATTTTTATAAGTTAGTAACCACAGGGATTTGAACATGTGAACTTCCATGCTCTAAGTGTTTCACACATGGAGAAGTAACATAAGGAGATGTAAGTCACCATGATACAAAAATCAAATTTGTTTGAGAGCACATTCAGCTATGCCAAATATTCAACACTTCTCATTTCATTGTCTAACTATTAGATTCCTTTTAAGATATGTTGCAAGTTTGCAACTACTGGACAGTTGCAGCTTTGTGAGTGCCCAGGTTGCAGGTGTCTCCTTTGCTATTTATTGAGAAGATTCCATCTACACAGGGCAGCCTTTTTTCTGTTTTTGTTGCAGGTTGCTTCACTATTTTAATTTTTTAATAGCTTATATTTATTTTTATCAGTTAGCATCCATGGGGATTTGAACATGTGACCTTTCTTTCTCTCAAGTGTTCCTCACATAGGGAAGTAACATAAGGAGACGTAATGACTAAGTTAAAATTTAGAGGCCCGTCATCATGAAAGAAACATGGGATTTGTTTGACAACACATTCAGCTATGCTAAAGATTCAACACTTCTCATTTCATCGTCTAACTATTAGATTCCTTTTAATTAGATATGCTACAAGTTTGCAACTACTGTACAATTGCAGCTTTGTGAGTACCCAGGTTGCAGGTGTCTCCTTTATTACTAGCCAGAAAAATTCCATCTACACATAACAGCTTTTTTGTTTTGTTTTGTGTAGCAAGTTGCTTCACCATTTTTTTAATAATCATATCAGATAATATAAATAAACATAAAGTAGTTTAATTAATATTTCAAATACTATTTTATATATTTCAAAATATATATTATTATACAAAATCTCAGCAGTACTGTAGCATAGTATTGGTATAATATATAATATTTATATTATTTTAATATATATTATAGAGTTTACAGTATTATATTATTTAAAATTTCATTAATATAAAAGTAATTAATGTTGTATATGTTAAAATTTATGTTTGAAAATTGTAAATATATAATTTACAGAGTATATGATAAAACTTATATCCTGAACTTGCAGAGTTCATGAACAACTTGCAGTTACTGACGGTTCTACTCTTGCAACGTGTCTGTTTACCATCCTTGTGCTTCCTTGGTATATTGTACTCTACTCTCCTTATATAATATTCTGAATGTGTAGACAGATTAACCCATTTCAGTTCCATGGGGATTTCGAGCTTCCCAGATGTGCCATCGGGGTTTGTGGCCATGCTCATAATAAATGCAGTTATTTTGGTGGTGGCCATTAAGCAGAAGCTAAGCTCTCTTTTCCAATCGTTGAGCCTCGTCGCTTCAGTCCATGAAATCCAAGAGAGAGATGATGGGAGTGGAATGAATATATCATTACCAAGTAACCTGCTTTTCGTTGATGAGAAAGTAACCAAAATGTGTTCCTCCTCCTTTGGCAATGAAGAATGTGCAGTCTGTTTGTGTGGTTTCGGGGAAGCGGATAACATTACAGAGTTGTCATGCCGTCATTTGTTTCACACGTCTTGCATTGCCAAATGGATGGATTACCAGCTGCTGCGGCTCACATGTCCGCTCTGCAGGTCGCCACAGGAAACGGCAAATAGGTTTAGCTACACTTTCTAAGCAGGACGACGTGGCATAGCTACACTTCCTCTGGGATTTTCTTTTCATCCGCATAAGTTGCCACCTCTACTCAAATCTGGTAGCTGCGACCGACCACCACTTATTTTGATAAATAGTCGCTATTTAGGGAGTCTGTTCCGGGCATAAGTTTTGCTTCGACCCATAAGTTTTGTTATTTATTTGAAGTTTTGCCTCGCCCGTAAGTAATATAAGACTTCACGAAGTGGAAACAAATGTTATTGGTGTATGAGTATTTTTTTATAATAAATGAATTTATTGAATCATTGGTTTGGTATGAAGAGTATGGTTTTGGAATAACTTTTCTTACTAAAAAGGCTCTGATATCTGGTTTTCAACAACTATTTAAGACGTTTTTTACCAGTGAGGCCTCATCAATGAGTCCTGGCGTGAGCTCCATGTTTAAAAAGAATTCATGTTTACCCTGTTTCCCCATGTTCAAAAAACAGAAGAGGTTCTTACCATTTACCAATACCAAGGACACGCTGTACGAGGCGGTGTGTGGTTGTTGACAAATTCTGTGGAGAGGCAGAGCATCACTAAAAACAGAGTATGTGACAGAGGAGGCAAAACAAAACAGGGTATCCTTCTCTATGGAGCTCTACGGCTCTTCTACTACATTCCAGAACCCGAATGAATACCCCAAAATACATTGAACATGCCGATGCCTCTTCACCCGAGGCTCATTTACTTGTCCACCTAATTGTATTAACTTCTTGTACGGTGGTTGGTGGATATAGACAGATGGCGGAAGGAATTATCTCCAACACTCCCCCTTAATTCCGACCATAAACAAACTACTAACATCTAAAGCATACATGCAATGCCTTCATGGGCTTTCAACAAAAAACATTGAAACATTAATGCCTGCTGGTCTAAGTCTCAGCTAGGCGTACATTAGTTCATGTCAAAGCTAAAAATTATCTTACCATTCTTGTCTGCTGCATGCTGATGCAGCGGCTTCTTTTTTTTTCGTTTGCTCCAGACTTTGAACTCAGCGTTCTTCTTCACCTTCTTCTTCATTCTCACCTTCTTCTTCATGCTTTCTTCAAGCTCCTTGGGCTTGAATCTTCCATCAATGTCTGCAAGTTCTTCAATCTTTCTAATAGCTTGAGTAACATTCTTATCCTTTGACTCGTAGTTTACCACCTCCACTGGATGTGCAGGTTTGTGTTGCTCAGAATTTCCTCCACAAGTAGTCCCATCGTGTCCATTCTCCTTTTTCACATTCAGGGGATCTTGGGGTTCCACATGAATTGGTACCTCACGTTCTGTACGTACACCATTTTCATATGCTTCCTCATTCTCAGCATTTATCTCTGCTGCTAAATCAGTTTTACCTTCTTCCATTGCACAAACTTCAGGTTCATTTGTTGCCTTATCCTCTGCATGAACTTCATCTTTGTTACACGACTTACATTCCTCCACGAGAACTTCAGCTTCTTTCCCTGTCTTATATTCTTGCACATGAACTTCTGGTTCCTTCACTGTCGTCTTTTCTTCCTGGTTCCTTCACTGTCGTCTTTTCTTCCTTCACATTAACTTCTGATTCCTTCACCAATGCATCTTCCTCTATCTGCACTCCAGGTTTATCCCCTGACCTGTCTTCTTCAACAGCAGCTTCAGTTTCCTTCACAGGCTTGTCTTCAATACTCTCACATGCCTCCTGCATTTGTACATCTTCAGCTTTAGATCTCTCGAGCGTGTCATCATGCTTTATTTCCTTTTCCTCTTGCTTCACTTCTTCCTGTTCACCCTTTTTGCCACTATCGTCTTCATCGGCATGTGGGGTAGTCAACTCTTCCTTTTTTAAATCCTCATCACAGTCTACATCTTGCATCTCCTCTTCCTTACTAGCTTCTTTTTCTGCCGAAGAAGCTTCGGACTTCCTCCTTTTCTTTGCATGTTTGTTGTCTTCAGAACCTGCATCTGATTTCCTGGACCGATTTGGTTTCTTCTTGGCCTCACTCTCTGGAGTTTCAGCTTCTCCCTGTACTTTTTCACTCAACCTTGAGGAATTCCTCGGTGTCACCCCTGCGCTCCAATTGAACTCAGAGATGGGAGGACCACCAGGATGTGACTTAAGATAACGGTCCAGTTGTGCCCTTGACTTCATCTCTTCAGGACTCCATTTCATAAAAATGTCTTCCACTGGTTCAGCTTCATCGTCTGCATCTTCAATGCAGATTTCTTCATGGATGGTGCTACTAAGCACTCTTGGCATGTCACAATGCCCATCATTACAGAATTCAAATGCTTCATCTTCCATGCAGCTTTCGATAATCTTGTCAAACTCGTCAATAAAATTACAGTCTTCATTGTGCTTGGGCTTTGCTAGCCACTCTTCAATAAATTTCAAATCTTCATCAAAATGTCTTGTTATTTTGACTGCATGCTCCTTTTCTTCAGCTATTGTAGGCTGATTCTTGCTCTCAATACCTGCACACTCACAAACATCTAAAATGTTAGGAAAAATTTCTGCCCTCATGGGCATGCTCTTCATGAGCTCTTCTTCTTCGATTCGTTCTACTGCTTCAGCTTCTTTTTCAGCCTCTATTAGCTGTCCTGCAACTGCTTGAGTTGCTAACTTACCATTTTCTACTGCTGCTATGGCAACTTCATTTTCAACACCATCTTCATCCACTTGTGGCTCTGCACAGTGGGCTTCGTTGTTCTCAAACATATCTGGCTCTGCTTGGCTGACAGAGTCCTCAAGCATTTCATGCGAACATTCAACTGCTTCTTCATATGTGTTTGGGGAAAGTGCTTCAACTTCATTATCCACAACTGTTGGGGTTCACCAAATTTCTCAACAGCTTCTATGGCTGGAGTTTCTACTGCTGCAATGGCAGTTTTATCTTCATATTCATCCACAAGTGCCTCTACACCGTGGGATTCACTAACAGCTTAGCTGTCTTCTGCTTCAACTGCAGGATTCTCAACTGTTACTTCTTCAACATGCTGTGACATTGTTGGTTGCTTGCACATGTCACTCTTCTTTACTACAAATTCATGTTTTAAAGTTTCCCAAGATTCCTTGGTTGTTTTAGCTGATGATGTACCTTCAAAAACATATTTTCATCTAAGGCCTGTTGAATGAAATACAAGGCTAATTCATGCTTCTGCAAATTTTGGTCCTCTGTCAGGGCCTCAAATACCTCTAGATCTAGGGGATGCACACATTCATTTTGAACTAAACACCACAAATCCTCTGCTCTAAGAAAACTTCTCATCTTAATAGCCCAAAATTCATAATTTTTACCTGAAAAATGTGGGGGAACAAAGAGAACTCTGCTGCTCCAATTATCCTCAACAACGACCTCCTTATCAGCACTTTTTCCTGCACGTTTGTCATCCATCTTTTCTTCACAAAGAACCCTATGTGCTTCTAACCCTGCCTCGGCTTTCACCTCTGCCCTTGTATTTCTTCTTTTAATTTGCTTGAGTCTCCTTTGGTAACCCATTTCTTCTCTTCTTTGTTGCAGGTGCCGCTTTCTTGGACTTAGAAGCTGCAACCTTCTTTACAGCCTTAGCAGGCTTCTTAGTGGGGGCAGGATTTTTCTTGGATCCTTCCTTACTGCCTCCTCTAGGAGACCATAATCTCCGCAGAACCGAACTTCAAATGGGCGTGAAGGATTCAAAGGAATTCGCGGGAGAGTTATTCGATGCATTAGGACGCAGAAGATACCGCTGTAAGATCGAGCGGATAACTATGGATGAGTTGCGCGAGTTCTGGTTGGAGATGTCGGTTCAAAGCTTTGATTCTCGCCTGCAACTATTCTTTGACATGGTAGACAAGAATGCTGATGGAAGAATAACAGAGGGTGAAGTGAAAGAGCTTATTATGTTGAGTGCTTCTGCGAACAAATTATTGAAATTGAAAGAGCAGGCAGAGGAATATGCTGCATTGATCATGGAGGAGCTTGACCCAGAGAATTTTGGGTACATTGAGTTGTGGCAACTGGAAACCCTGCTATTGCAAAGAGACACTTACATGAATTACAGTCAAGCTCTAAGTTGCACCAGTCAAGTTGTGAGCCAAAATTCTCGACCAAGGAAAGAAAACGTAATTCAGAAGGCAGCTACCAAAATTAGAATCTTCATGGATGAGAATTGGCAAAGAGTATGGGTTGTTTTTCTCCTGGCATCGGTAATGGTCACAATTTTCACATGGAAGTTCTTCGAGTACAAACCACAAGGAAGCAGCCTTAGTCTGAGGTCCTATGAGGGCCTGAGGCTGGCTTTACCGAACAAGCCGTCCAAGGCTCTCAAGCGCTTTCCTTGCACGACATTCTCAGTCAGGACCAACGGGGTTTAAGCAGAGCAAGAATCGGGCTATGATGATATGAGACTAGGGGGAACTGTTGGTGCTCAGGAAGGGATTTATCAGCAGCCACAATGTGCTCAGCTGAACTTGGCCAATAGAATAGGGCGACGGTGCTACTAGCGGTGCACCCACAGCTTCTTACCAAAATACAAACAAGTTAAAAAGAGTCATGGCAAATTTGTAATAAAATACCCGTCCCTTCTCACCATGGCATGTTCCGACTACATTTCCTTCAAAGCCTCCAGGGCCTTCTCCGCATTACTCTCTTTGCCAGACGCCGACGGTGGTATTGACATTCAAAATCAAGAAACTAACCAGCTGCTCGACGAGAGCAGTAATATCCATTTCACCGCCTTCATCGCCATCAATTCAACCATGAACAAATGAAACAACAGCGGCCATGAGTAAAATGCTTACCAGCGTGTCATTAAATTGATCCATGATTAGCTTCCAAACTGAGGGCACCAGTGCTTGTCCCACTGGGGATCGAACCCTTGCCGGGCCCTTCCATTGTAATATCAAATCGTTTCTTCTTACCTTCAGCTAGAGTGACAGCTAAACGAAAAAACAAGTGGCTGTCAATCTTCTGCGCGGCTACTATTGCAGCTCCTTGGTGGCTCTCTTCACACAACCGACTATAGATTTCGACCGGTGGCTGCAACACTCACGTCGATGGCTCTCTCAAATTAAAATGACGGGTCTCTTCAACCCTACTATCAGAACAATGGTTGAGGTTTCTCTTCCAGCGACTATGGTTGGGGTTTACTGGAGACGGCTGCTCCTACTCCTCTCTCTGCAGCAGGTTGGCTTGGCTGACCAACTCTGTGCGAAACCTAACAACACTCGGATCCTTCACATGGCTGGTGAAGGAGGATTCGTCAACCTCGCTCTGATACCATGACAAATTCTGTGGAGAGGCAGAGCATCACTAAAAACAGAGTATGCGACAGAGGAGGCAAAACAAAACAGGGTATCCTTCTCTATGGAGCTCTACGGCTCTTCTACTACATTCCAGAACCCGAATGAACACCCCAAAATACATTGAACATGCCGATGCCTCTTCAACCGAGGCTCATTTACTTGTCCACCTAATTGTATTAACTTCTTGTACGATGGTTGGTGGATATAAACAGATGGCGGGAGGAATTATCTCCAACAGTTGTTTCATTGATCTGGGGGCATATAAATATGTACTTTTTTTAAATGGACTCCTCTGAGAGTCTTATACCATTTACATAGACATATTTTCAAATAAGTAATAAGAGATTTTTTCAAACAAGTAATAAAACTATTTTTTACAGACTTTTATCTAGCTTAAAGATTTTGGAGTAGTGTAATAATGGATTTTGGAATCCATTTTAGTAACTGAAAATTTTTATATGAAACTATTTAGTGTGGCTAAAGCTTTTCTCTAGGGTAAGAATTTGAAAAAAAAAATTAATCTGTCTGTTTTAACATTACAAAATTTTATATGTTTGTTTTAAAAGTGTAATTGACAAAAGAGTGTATCTGATTTACAAAGAAGTACTTGTTTTAAGAAAATATATTTAATTGACAAAATATTTAGAACATATTTGATGGACAAATTGGAACATTTTATCCATTTTCTATTTTTTATTTTTACATATATCATAATTCTCTACAATGGAGAGGTCTTATATTTACGGTGTAACATTTTATTGTTGTGTAGTTAGTGTTCATCTTGAAAACACATTATAGGGTGTACAAGTACAAGCCCAAGCCTACACACCAAATATTGTTCGTTGTAGGTGAACCTTCGGCAGGGTTATGAGGTTGTGGAAAGGATTCATTTCTCATCTGCATAAGTTAAGCTGATTTTACACCGGTCTACCCTTAGGGTTTGTGAACTCTCGGTTAGGGCTTCGTTCCCTCTCCGCTCCTGCATTTACTTTAAGCTTAGTGGTGTGTGTTATTGTTTGCTTAGTTATAAACTAGATGTTTATGATGTGTGTGCCATTGCGAATGGCTTACGACTCTGCAATATTTTTAATAGTTGGATTAAGAATTTGGCGATGGCTGCCATTTAAAATGGGCTTACCGCCACAGGGTTGCAGAATCGTATTTCTCATTTGTCGTTGTTTACTCTTTCAGAAAAGATTATAACCCATAGGGTCTCTGCAATTTCTATGATAAAAATTCAGGAGCGTTATCATAGTTATGAACCTGTGTATTATTTAAATTTATATTGAATTCTTAATTAAAAAGAAGGGATATTGCCATGTAAGATCAGCTAGGCTATTTATTTTACTAATTCTGTGTATGCCACTGTAAAAAGGGTTTGATAATTACTTCAATGCTAATAAATCTCTTGTATTTACGCTCATTTCCATCCTTCGATGGTTCCACAATATTCTGAGATTGTGAAGATTCGACTACGGGAATTAGTCGGGCGTTTGGTTGGTAAACCTGTAGTGATGATTATTTGAATATGACCTTCGGCTGGGTTCGATCCGAGATCTAAGTTATTTTCGGTGGTGATTCTGGATATTAACTATTAGTTGAAAATAATTACAACTCATTATTTGATTAGTTATTTTAAGATTTCCCTAACTCGTAAAAGATAAGTTAATTATAAAAGTAAGCATTACGAGGACTTATAATATAAATATAATGTACCGATATTTTGTTTATACCTGTAATGTAAAATAGGGATTTATAGAGTTGGATTCCGATCAATTCTTAACTGTGAAAAATGATTTTGTAATATAAAAGGGAAACATTTGAAATAAGGTTTATTCAACACTAAGTATACTTGATTATAGTAATTACTTAGCTCAGTTGATCGGTTATAGGGTAGTTATGCTACAATGATTACCATATATTTTGACTATGTTCTTTAATAATATATTCTATATTATATCTGAGAACAGATCTTGAATTGGAAAGAAGTCTAACATGCGAACTACGATTATTTTATAACCCAGATGAGACATAATATTTAAGATTGAGGATATCATCGAAATACATCTATATGCTCGATATATTTAACCTATAATCCTAGATGTCAAAGCGATAGCATAAAAAATTTAAACATACTAGGAAATATATTTGCGCAGAAGTATAAACAAATCCACTCTCTGTAAATAGAAAATTTGCCTGCAATTCAAAATAAAAACTCCTACTAAAAACTCCTACTGTAATTAATTTATTAATTTATACAAGTAAAAAACAGAACAAGGAATCTCGCATCACTGTTGGGAAAACAGAAATGAAACAATCGTTTCTCCCAACCAACTCCTAGAGTAGCCAAGTCTCACTTGCTCCAGAACCTTCGAGCCTGATCGCTGAACCACAAGAGAAAAATCCACTTAATGCGCCATCTTTTGCATTATTAGATTCAACCCTCGTCCAATGCTAGCCTCCTGCTCTTTGGCACTCAAGTAAGAGTTGTGACCTGATTTTGGGGAAGATGCCTCGTGCACCTTGAGTTCTCACTCAGCAGCTTCAACCACTTGACTTTTCCTCTTGTGGGTTTGCAATCACTCATGCAACAACTATTTCATTTATGTTCCCCCTTCACTATTTTTATTAATAAAAGAATAATCCATTACATAGTTTTATTTTTGACTTCTTGTAAAAAATATTTAAAAATAAAATAATTAAAATATTCAAAATAATATTTAATAATAATTTATTAAATCCTAGTGTATTACATGAGTGAAATTATTCCAAAAGAAAAGTTATATTTAAGAAATCTTGAAATTATGAGCCATTGATATAATATTTTTTGCGACACTTTTTTCCTTTTAATCAAAGTGGTAAAGTAATTTATTTTGCATTTTAAAGTCACAAATTTATATTTATGTTATCTTTTCTCTATGATATTATCTTTTGGACATGCATACTATAATTTGTAATTTACACTTAAATCATTCAACAAATTTCTAACATCTTTTAAATGATAACTAACGAACTAATAAATTTAAGAACTTATAAAATTTCATTTTTATTAATTTGTAGAATGTTAATTTTAAGTTTTTAAATAAGTATAGATTGTAATAACAAAATAAGATATAAAGATGGTTTTTCAATATTGAAAGCAATAAACTTAAATAATAGAAAATATATTATACAAATACATAATTATAGTAATGAAATTATGAAAATAAAATTAATATTGAGAATTTTAATATAAATTTTTAGAGTATATAGATCTAAATAAAATAAATTAAAAAAAAAACTATAAAATTATAATATTTGGATTCATAATTTAAATAAAAAAAACTAGGTAAATTGAAATAATTTCTATAAAATAAATATGTATAAAATATCATTATATTTATTATAAATATTAATAACCATAAATCAAGTTTTTAAATTTAATATGTATTTTTCCCTAGAAATTAAAAGAGAAAAATAAAGAATAAACTAAATAATAGATAAAATTATAATATTTATATTTATTATCTTAACTAAAAACTAAATTATATAATCTCCATAAAATAAATATGTATAAACTATTATGATGTTTAATAAATATTAATAATCATAAATAAAGTTTATAAATTTAATAACTATCTTTTAACGCTTATTACAAAGAAGTTACATCTAATTTTAATATTTTAAATATTCTTTAACATGTTATTTTTCTATATGATAAAATATTATTATATTTCTTGTAGATATTCATGGTCATAAATAAAAAATTTAAATTTAATATGTATTTTTTTATAAAATATTATTATATTTACTATGTATATTAATTATCTTAAATAAATAAATAAAGTTATATTTAATTTTAACTTTTTAACTATGTTTTACCACTGTTTTTTTACAATATTTTTTTATTAATTTTATTTAATATTATTAATAATTATATTTAATATATATTATTATTTGTTTTATCTAAAAAAACTAGAGGAAGGGTATTATCTACCCTAAAGGAAAAAAGAATACAGTAAAGAATAGAATATAATCCAATTCTTATCTCTAGTTAACCCTATAATCTATACATAATATCTCTCCATAAATAAGATATTCCCTAAATAGGAGTCATTCTATCAAACCAAATAAGGATTAATATTTTTAATTTAAAAATTGAAAAAATATATAAATGTAGAATTATTAATAACAACTAAAATGATATATCTAACTATTAAGAACTTATCAGAAAATGAAGATTATTCATCTAATTCATCTTCTTGGAGTTGCTTTCCACATAAGAGCCCAAAGACTTGGCAGCATGTGAAAGATTTGTGATGATTAGCCATCAAAGTGATTAATTAGGATGCAAATTTCGGATTAGAATAATAGATCCATGGGTCTGCAGAATGGTGGGCATGGATTGCTGAGCCAAAGGAGAAAGCTGGAATTTTTTCCCTTAAAATAAGATGCAGAGAGAGTGAGGGAATGTGAGAGTCCCCTGCAGTCTGCTGCGGGGAAGGTCACATACGACCTTTATAAGAATGTGTGCAATCCACGTGAGAGTACATTCTCATTTTAACCCTTATAAATTTTTGAAACATTAACTTCATGCATATGCTCTTTTGCGTATAAATCTGCATTAATTGTTATGTCAACAAACTTTTAATATATATATAGTTGAGAGGAAAGTTCTCTTAATCAGCTACATGAATATGTTGAGAACGTAATTTCAAATTGTACTCATCTTATAAGAGACTAGAACGTAATTTCAAATTGTACTAAGCTCATCTTATAAGAGACTTTGATTGCACTTTATATTTGCCCACAAACATATCCATGGTTTTTTGGGGTGCAATCAAGCCTTTTTCTATACCATGGGTTGGTTGAATAATTTGAGTGCACCATCTCTACAATAATATTTTAATGAATTTTTTTACCAAATTATATCTTTAAGGTTAATATAATAGCAATTTTATATATGCTATAAAAAGAGGATTGGGTTTTGGGGTTGCACCTAATAAGATCCGGATAGATGACTTCATTTGTGACATTGACGTTAATATTAACTGTTCAACTTAATTTGCAATATTGAGGTTAACTACTTATTAGAGAAGATTACTTAAGAAATAAGATAACATGTTTATTTAGTATTTGAAGAGTCAAAACTTCTTAACATAAATATTAACAAAAAAAAGATGGCTCGTGAGGAGACTAAGAAAAAAAAAGTCAATGATGATTAATAAATATTTTTTTTTTCCAGAGAAAAAAAGCTACTATTGATATTCTTTATTAGAATCAAATAGTACAAAAAGATTTCCTGTTCCATCGAGGTGGAACCATCTGAGATAACCAGAGATGTTATCATATAAGTTCTGATCTCCAGAAAAATACAGTGCCTATACCAAAAAGGATATATCACAACTGAGCCTACATATCAGACTTCCCCATTACATGACTAATAACATCCATCAAAACTATCCACATAGTAACTTCAGCAAAAAAAACATTAAGTACAAATATCAGTCATAGCTAGTCAAAAACATCACCATCAGATCAGTCATAGAAATAGATTGAACCACAGTCCTGGATGCAACCCTTGCACCAATCCTCCCAAATTAAGTGACCTTCATAACCATCTAGAGCATGTTTGGAAAGCTTGTCTGCCATATAGTTGTGCTCACGATAAATGTGCTCAAATATGATGTTCTGCTGCTTTTGTATTTCAAAAAGTGTCCTGGAGGCCCAGTGTCTAAGACTTAAGACAATTAGCTTGAATTTACCTTCTTCCCATTTGATGGTTACCCGAGAGTCACCAAATACTTTTATGTTGTTCAATCCAAAGATGTTGGCAACCTTTAGTACACACCATAGTGCAATTAATTCCGCCTTCATGTTTGTTCCCTTTCCACAGTTGAGCTTGATGGTATAGAAATGTGATTCATTAAGATATATAACTCCTCCTATAGCACATATTCCTGCTTGTGAAGCACCATCAAAAAACAAAATAGGACGATCCACATTGAGAATAAAAGTACTGACTCTGTCAATTTTCAACATCACCTCATCCAACTTACAGGAGTTATACATTTTGAGAGCTGTCAAGCAACAGTTGATTTGATCTGGAGGAGAATTTTGAAAAATGGTACTGTTTCTGGCATGCCAAATTGCCCAGGGAATGCAAACAGCCAGGAAGAAGTGTTTTTTGCAGTGTCTATACCAGTGTAAGAAACATGAGTTAAAATCCCCAACTGCCCAGCACTGAGTAATTTTAAAATTTATAGAGATCATTTCCCAAACTTTGCGAGAGAAAGAGCACTGTACAAACAGGTGCAGTCTAGTTTCAACATCATTTTTACAGAGAACACAATAACCTGGTCCTGTCCATCCTCTCTTGCAAAGATTATCCCAGGTTTTTAACTTATTTTGTAAAATCAGCCAGGAAAAACATTTTAACTTGACTGGAATCTTCCACTTCCATATCTTCAAATACCACCAGTCTGGTGGGAAAATATATTTGTGCTGGAGGATTCTTTTGTATGCATCTTTAGCCGTGACAGTGCCATTTTCAGAGTTACCACTCCAAACCAACTTGTCCTCTGAATTGTTTAAATGTACTCCAGCAGAGTTCAATGATTTAGTAAAATTGTCCCAAATGCTAGCAAGATATCCGGATAGACCAATTTCCTGTGCCGATATCCACTTCGAGCTTCCAGCAGATCCAAAGTTCCGATGCTGTATCATGTTTAACGTGGAAAGGCCAATGACTTGAAGATATTGGGGAATAATAGGGGGAAGACTCTGTTCCAGTTCGAGCCCAATAATGGGATCAATCCCGACTTTGATAAGTGTCCCTGACCCAACATTCCAAACAAGGTCACTTTTAATCCAATGAAAAACCTTCATGAACCCTCTCCACATTGGAGAAAAATCCCAGTTAGTCAATTTAGGATTTCTGATCCAGGTATTGATGTCTGTTTTAATGTATTTATTATGGAGAATTTTAGACCAAAGGGAGATACCATGAATACCACGCCAAAGACTTTTTAATCTGAGAGCTATATTAAAGACCTCCAAATCTTTAATTCCCCAGCCTCCGAATTTATAAGGTCTAGCTAGAGAGTCAGCTGCTACCAATGGGATCTTATCGCTGTGAGCAGTCCCATTCCACAGAAAATTAAAAAGATATCTCTTGATAGATTTAATGATGGAGATAGGGACTTTTAGCATAGAGAACCAGTACACAGGTATGCTGGAGAGCACCGACTGCACCAGTATTAGCTTTCCACCGATTGACAACAGCCTATAGGACCACTGCGCAATTCTATCCTCTATTTTTTTTAATAACCAATGCCAATCACGGATCAGATAATTGTTGGGTTTAAGGATATAACCCAAATATTTAAATCCCTGCTCAAATGTGGACCAATTGTATGGCAAGACAGATCTAATATCTCTTATATGGCTTTCTTGAATAGACAGATGTATAAAGCTGGATTTGGCCTCACTGATAAGCATACCTGTTGCTCTACAGAAAGTAGTGAAGATGCTTTTGTACATTAACCATTCTTCCACAGTGTCATTACCTCCTACAAGAACATCATCTGCAAACATCAAATGTGTAAACACACAGCCTTTTGTGCATTTGATACCTTTGATCTGACCACCCATCAATGCCTTGTTCACCAGTCTGCTAAAGCCATCCATTATCAATATGAACAGAAGTGGGGATAATGGACAACCCTGTCGCAAACCCCTGGAGCAGCTGAAAAATTCTGTAGGGCTACCATTCACCAAAACAGAAATATTCATGGATCTAATGCAAGACATAATCCACTTGATGATAACAGATGGCACACCAATCCTGATTAGAATCAATCTGATGTAAGCCCAATTAGCCCTATCATAGGCTTTGACAAGGTCCATCTTGAGCAGAATGGCTTTCTTTTTATGTAATTTGATGCTATGGATCAATTCTTGAGTGATGCCTATTGCATCATGAATCTGTCTCCCCTCTAAGAAACCAAATTGCTCTTCAGAGATGTGAGCTGAAAGTACCTTTTTTAATCTGTCTGCAATAATTTTTGAAATAATCTTGTATAACAAGTTGCAGAGAGCAATAGGCCGGAAATCTCCAAATGAAACTGGCTTATCTTTTTTGGGAATCAAAGTAACAAATGTAGAATTTAAACCACCTGGGATGTAGCCATTAGACATGGAAAAATTTACCATCTCCATCATTTCCTCACCCAATAACTCAAAAAAATGAATATAAAGCTCCACTGGCCACCCATCCGGCCCAGGTGCTTTGTCTTTTGCAAACAGTTTTAGTGTCTGCTCAAGTTCATCCTTTGTAACCATGCATTTAATGCTATCAGCATCATGCTCATCAAAAAACCTAGGGTATAATGATGCCACTTCTATCTGAGCTCTTTGACATACTTCCTCAGGTTCAGAGAATATATTTCTGAAATAATTATAAGCTTCAGACTTAATGTTGCCGATACCTGTACACTGAATCCCATTGTCATCCTGAATTTCCCAAATATACTTAGACCTCCGCCTCGCCGAAGCAAATGCATGAAAGAACTTAGTATTTTTGTCACCAAGAGAAATCCAGACTGCTCGGCTTTTTAATCTCCAAGCTTTTTCTTCTTGCAGGATAAGTTCTTCTTTTTTCAACTCCAACTTCTTCATAATCTCAAAGGCATCCATAGAGAGGGTATTGTTGATATTTGCAAAAATGGCTTCCTGCAATTGAGTTTCTAGCTGAAGTAACTCAGCCTTATCTGCCTGCTTCTTTTCTCTAATCCATTTGATAACAACTTCCTTTAATTTTCTCAGCTTGAAGCAAAAATTCAGAACTGGATTTGATTCGGAAACCTCACAATGTGTCCAGAAATTTTTAACCAAAAGACAGAAGGAATTGTCTTCGAGCCAGGAAGCATTGAATTTAAAGGGGATAAAATCAAACTGCTCATATTGTTCCATCTGCAGAAGTATGGGCCAGTGGTCCGAAAATTTTACATTGTGAACCCATGACCTGTGCTTTGGGAAGTAAGTCAGCAAGTTCTCCTTAACAAGGAATCTGTCAATCCGCTTGTGGACCCCTTCCCTTCCATATCTACCATTCGACCAAGTAGGGGATAGCTTATGTGGCATGACATCAACAAGGTTTTTTTCCATGAGCAAATTTAAAAAGAAATCCCCTAATTCATCCAATCTGGCTGAGATGCCCCAGATTTCAGAGGCTTGATACGTGAAATTTAAATCTCCTGCCAAAATTAAGTCAGGTATATCCAAGATCCCCGAATCTCTAAGATTTGTCCAGAAAATATGCCGATCTCTGTATGGGGCATAACAATTGAGCATGGAAATGGATTTTTTGCAACTACAAAGTATACCTTTTAACAAAATGCCCCAAGGTGTATGGAAGGCCTTTAATTCAAAAAAAATTGGATTCCATGTAACAGCAATACCCCCGGATTGACCACAAGAGCTGACAGCGGATACCTCCCAATCTGGCAGAATGTTACACAACTTTTGTATGGCTGTAGAATCCACACACATAGTCTCCTGAAGGAAGATAATAGCAGGGCCAGTATCTTTTATCAGACTGGACAAGGCCTGAACCCTAGTCACCTTGCCCAATCCCCTAATATTTAATGACAGCAAAGACATTAAGAAACAATCCTATTGGGGGTCATTGCTCTAAGCCCCAGGGGTTCTGACTTATCATGTGTATCAGCTTCCTCCAATCTCCTAGAAATAGGTGTATAGGAGTCAGGATTGTTCAAGGCATCTTTCTTCTTCTTGCCTTTTCTAATGGTAACATTTTGTCTGTTAAGTTTAAGCAGTGGATTGGCTTCAGAATCTCTGCTAGGGTTCTTAGTGTAGACTTGTAGAGGTGGGAATTCCTCCCCATACTTTGACATGTGATAACCACTGCTGGATAAAATATCCAAATCTGACAGATTGGGGGAAAATCTAGACTCATTTGCACTCAAATCACCCTTCGGGAGGGACCTCTCAATGACTTCAGTACCACCAAATGCGTCCCCAGATACATCAGGTAAAACTGCACTAGAATCTTTAGGATGAATTCCCGGCTGTATTTCAAAATTATTAAAATCAAGAGAAGGATTTGACGAAGAGACCCCAAGGTGATGACAATCAGGGCGAGATACCACTAATTCTGAATTAGGGCAAGGGATAGTCGATAGGTTCACTGCAGAGTTGGTATTATGGACAAAATCAATATTAGGGTTAGGGTTTGAGGAAGTGTCCCCAACCGAGGCATGTAGAGGGTCCGAAGCAGATACTGAGGAAGGGTTTGTCAAGGATTCCTCGACAGAGACAAGAATAGGGTTAGACATAGTGTCTCCAGCAGATGCCGAAGGAGAAAGGCCTTTTTTAGTTGCTACAGGTGCCAATTCCTCAAATAGCTTACGGTTTACATGAGGCTCAGAGGGACCTAAAGGAATTTTAGTGACAGGTAAACCAGTAACAATATCATGCCGAAGATGGACTTCCCCTTTTGAAATACGGGTAGATAAGTTAAATTCAGAAGATTCAATGAAGGCCAGCTCTTCATTTGACAGGTCTTGATAATTTATAGAGGGTTCTTTATAATACTTACCTGTGTCTTGAATTGTAGGAATTTGCAGCTCATTTCCGGGCGAGGAGAATTCAGACGAACTCTGAGAGAGTTCCCGAATGGTGGGGCAGGCCGCTTTCAGATGTCCAGTCTTTCGGCAGTAGAAGCACCTAAACGGAACCTTAAAGTAATCCAGTACTTGGTGCCAAACCCGGGTGCCCGAAGTAATTAAAATCTCTGCAGGAAGACCATCTTTCATATCAACTTCTACCATCACCTTTGCAAAACGTCGGTCCATCCCAAACAAATTTTGTTTGTCGAACCGTATAAACCTACCCACTGAGTTTGCAATGCCTTTTATTACCTCTTCTGACCAGATTTCTATAGGCAGTCCAGGGAGGATCAACCACAGATGGCGCCGAGACAGAACTTCACTGGCAGGATTAAAATTTATGTGCCAACGTTTTAAAAACAATGACCCCTTCTTGAATTCCCAAAAATTTGACAGAATTAAGTCGAGCTGGGGTGCCTCCGTGAAGATGAATAGAATCCATCGATTTGGGAGCAGATTGATGCGGGGGGCCAATCCAGTGAGGGGAACCCAAACCCTATTGACCCATTCAACAATTTCCATCTTATTGCCAGAAGCAAACTCAAACCTGCCGACTAGGGCTCGCTCAGACAAAATCCGGATACGGTCAAGGTTTTGGTCAGAATCTATATCATACTTGCAGATCTCACTGCGGGCTCGGATAGCTTTCAACGACCTTCTGTGTTTGGCCTTCTCACCCCGGACTCGGCCCCTGAGAGCAGCACTGCGAACATCCAAGCCAGGTCGCACACCCAGACCCGAAGCATTTGCCGAAATGGGAGGGTTTGTGCCCAATGTATCGTTCCCCAACGATGACATAGGTTCTGGCAAAGAAAACACCCGACAGCTGCCGGTCACCACCAGGGCACCTGTCTCCCGCCACACAAAAAGTGGAGCCACCACAGGTGGAGACTGTGCCACCAAATTAGCCCCAGCTAAATCTTAGAAACGAAAATAGAGTGGGACCCAAAAAAAATGAAACCTGGCACCAAATTAGAATTAAAAATAAAGCCCTTGCTGCAGTATTCCGAAAACTTTAGAAGACGAGAAGAGAAGAGAGTCTCCGGCTAAGAAAACAAACTTCCCACTTTTTTTTCTTGGCTGGTACTAAGCTGATTCATTGAATCAGCGGACTCCAAGTCGCCGAGAGATCCCCAATGATTAATAAATATTACGAGAAGATGTATATAGATCTAAATTTAAGTTGTTGAACTATAAGAAATTAAAGAAAAAACTATAAATAGAATATTGAAGGAGATGTCACAAGTTAGTTGTCCCCTTATCCCTACAATTTAAGGGTTAGTTAAAATTCATAATCCCTTGACTTACCTTTTAGCTAAATTCTTGGTTTTCAAATTTAAAAAGTTCGTTTCAAACACAAATTTATATATCAAAGGCTCAATTCAAATTTAAAAAGTTCGTTTCAAACATAAATTTATATATCAAAGGCTCAATTCATTTGTTTTACAAGATAAAAAAATCTCAAGGTGGAGGATAAAGATATTCTTTATAGTTTTGAGATCATGATCCTTTTTACTATGATCCCAATAAATAAGTTCTAATAGTGATTCTGTAAGTAGCAAACCACAAACAACCAAATTAATGGAGACCTATCTAAGATTTATGTTTTTAAGTTCCAAAGGTGATTTATATGATTAGAAGATCATTGAATCATTTGTTAAAAGAAGATCATTAAATCATCCACTCTTAAACTTGATCTTTGGGTTAGGTATGTTGATAATACAAATGTAAAATGACATAGTAGAGAGAACCTAAACAAATTTGTGAAGCCTTTAAATAATTACTCTAAGCATATTCAATTCACTATTAAATAGGAAGATGATAATTCGATTAATTTCTTAGATTCTCTCATTTCTAAGAAAAGGGATTGTTTCATAGATAATTAAGTGTATCATAAGAAAATCCTCTCTGAGTAATTCCTTTACCCTAATTCCCATCATCACTCATTCCAAAAAGTGGGCGTTATCAAAATATTTGGTTACCAAAGTTCTAAGAATCTATTATGAAAAGAGCACTTCAACTAGGAAAGGTAGCACCTAATAAAGAGTTTCCAAAATAGGGGTTCCAAAGAATGACATATTTGGAATGTGATTCAAAGGGAAAAATACCCGTAGAGTCCATGACTGAAATGAAAGGGACCATAAGGTGATGCTCTCTTAGTTCAAGGCACCTCAAAAAGATCACTAGAATCCTTATAAAATGTCATATTGGAATGATTTTTTGAACTTCTTGCTACCATTAGTTGTCTATGTGTTAAGGACCTTTTTGATGTTAAGATACCAAAAGAGATCTAGCTCATCCATTTCTCATGGAGTGTCAACTACTTTGGTGAGACTTGGAAGTCTATAAAAATTATAATTAAAAAGATTAAAAATTAGTTATTACTCATAATTATGAAAAAAATCCATTTTTATTTTATGAGTAAAAAAACCAAACGTCATATATGTACGAGGGTACTAATACCCTTGATCACTTACCCAAAAATATGTTTGATCAATTATTTAAAAAACATGTGGGAGAGGCGATGTAGATTGCAAAGGAAAACAAGTGTTCAATAGAGATAATGCAATTAAGCCAAGCTTTGGGTAGCTTCACATTCTTCATAATCAATCTAATGGTTTCCATGTTTAAAACTACTTTCCTTAAATTTCAATGTGTATTTTTATAGCATTTATTCTTTCTGGTTTGGTTGTTTTCTTTTTTATTTTATTTTATGGTGTATGTTTTTATTCTTTGTCTTCTTTGATTTTTGTTTTTTGTTTTAGTTTATTCCTTGTGGAGAATTTTTTTATTTATTAATTTTTCTACTAATTTTTTTTTTGTGTTATTTTACTTTCATTTTCTTTTATTCATTTAACAAATTTTTTTTATTTAATGATTTTTATAGTTTTACAATTTATTATTTCAATATTTTTACTCTTTACTCTTTGTTTTATTTTTAATTATTATTTATTATTTTTATAATTTTTTATTTTAAATTTAATCATTTTATGGTTTATAACATTTGTTTTTATTTTTAATGTAATTTTACTTCATTTTATGTGAATTACTTTCTTTATGTGTTATATTTGAATTTAAATTTAATCACATGTATAACATTTCAACATTTCATTGGATTTTTGAATGTGAAGTAATAGTCATTGGAGTTCGGCAAACTTGCATTTATTTTGTAGAAGCATGTTTTTAAGTGTTTGCCATATGTGGACGAAACATAAGGAGTTCGTCACATGAGATGAAAATGAGATTTGTTTGATAGCACATTCAACAATTCCATCAGATATCATTTGCAAATACAATTACAGAACTACTTTTATTTTCATTTCTAAACACATAAGCAAAATTAATAGTTTAACAAGATTAACTAACTAAAGACTGCATATATTTATCTTTTTATATTTAAATTTAAATCATTTTCAACAAACGATTTGGACAAAGTTTAAGAACTCTGCCCAATTGGACAGAGTTCATGAACTCTACCGAATTGGGCAGAGCTCATGAGCTCTGTCGAATTGGACAAAGTTCATATTAAACCTCTTAGTACTAATCCACTCTATTTGCTTATGTTACAGTTTCCATATTAGGCTACTATGATTATACTATCTATGAGTAATAAGTATCATTGTCTATGCTCTTTCTTAGTAATAGTAAGGTCAGCTTAGCTAACTCATGTACAGAGATTCTGGAAATAAGGTAGAGCTCATTTAAAACAAGTTATACTAGTCTTCTTGTCTTTTTTATTGGACAGAGTTCATGCCCAATTGGACACAGTTCATGAACTCTGTCCAATTGGACACAGTTCATAAACTCTGTCCAATTGGACACAGTTCATGAACTCTGTCCAATTGGACACAGTTCATTTACAAGGACAAATTCAATTTTTTTTTAATTAATGCTTAATTCATTAATTAAAAAAAAACTGAGTTTCGGCTTACCTGTTTATATTTTCACATCTTTGACCCAGCCAAACAGAACTCCGGTGAATTTAGACCCAGCCGAACAGAACCCGGGAGAAATTGGAAAAACGATCCCAAGCACAAAAAAAAAAAACAGAACCTGCAATAACAATTAAACATTAATATAAGAAAATTCAAAATAAAAATAAAAACATAAATAAACAAATAAATTTTCCTCTGCAGACAACCCCGTGATGACAGGTCCATAGCGACAACAGCCCACTCTTATGCAAACGTGCACCGACAAAACGATCGTACACCAACATAAACTCTCCAAAAATATCATCGTCCGCCCCTAGGAGAACACTCCAACAACAAAGCTCTACCAACAGACTTCCAGCCGCATACTACACCGACAGACGTCCAGATGCACACTCCACCAACAAGCATCCAAACGCGCAACAACGAATCAACGGCTATAGAACTCCACCAGGACCAGACGTAGAAAGGAGGAGTAGATGGGAGAGGCAGAAGGTGGCAGATGCTCACTCCAGCAACATACATCCACACGTCGAGACGCGCAACGACCAACCGACAATTATACAACTCCGCCACGACCATAAACATAAAAGACGTGCAAAACATGACATAGAGGGTGGCGGAGAACTGAGACGCAAAGTGCAAGGAAGCGGGTGGCGTAGTTCACCGACAGCCGGGTAGACGGACCAGTGGCTAGACGAGTAGGTGGATGGAGCAGTGGCGAGACGGGTGGCACGGAGGCAGGGCCGGCAGTGGGTCTCACAACGGGGTCCACGAAATCCTGCTGAAAATGACGAACAATGGCCGCGGCCGAGCTTTTATGCCGAATAATTATTCGGCTGAGTAATTACACAACGCCGTGCATTTTTCCCGTCTAGATAAACTTGGCACACAAATCGAGGCCACCGTTAGGTCTAATGGTGGCCCGTTAAATGTTATTCGGCCGAATAAAGTATAACTTATTCGGCCGAATAGCTAAATTTATTCGGCCGAATAATTAAATTTATTCGGCTAAATAACCTCCACTATGTCTCTTCGGCGCCTAATTCTCACCAAAGTGTAACCCACCTTCGCGTTTCCACCCCTGTCTTTTGTGGTACAACACTCTCATTTCATTGTCTAACTATTAGATCCCTTTTAAGATATGCTGCAAGTTTGCAACCATTGGACAGTTGCAACTTTGTGAGTGCCCAAGTTGCAGGTGTCTTCTTTGTTACTAACTGGGAAGATTCCATCTACATGGGGCAGTCTTTTTTCTGTCTTTTGTGGTAGGTTGCTTCACCATTTTCATATTTTTAATAACCTATCTTTTTTTTATAAGTTAGTACCATGGGGATTTGAACATGTGACCTTCCATGGGCTTAATTTTTTCCCACATAGGGAACTAACATAATCACCATGAGACAAAAATGAGATATGTTTGATAGCACATTCAACTATACCAAATATTCAATACTTCTCATTTCATTGTCTAACTATTAGATTCCTCTTCAAATATGCTGCAAGTTTGCAACAACTGAACAATTACAACTTTGTGAGTGCCTAGATTGCAATTGTCTCCTTTATTACTAAGTGCGAAGATTCCATCTACAAAGGGCCGCCTTTTTTCTGTCTTTTGTGGCAGGCTGCTTCACCATTTGTTTTGACATGATAGAGGGCAGCCTTTTTTCTATTTTTCTGTCTTTTGTGGCAGGCTGATATCATCACCCTATCAACCAACGGAGTAACCTGCTTTTCGTTGATGAGAAAGTAACCAAAATGTGTTCCTCCTCCTTTGGCAATGAAGAATGTGCAAGAAAGTAACAGAGTTGTCATGCCGTCATTTGTTTCACATGTCTTGCATAGCCAAATGGGTGGATTACCAGCTGCTGCGGCCCACATGTCCGCTCTGCAGGTCGCCACAGGACGATTAATAGGTTTAGCTACACTTCCTATGCAGGACGACGTGGCATAGCTACACTTCTGTAACTTGTAGCGGTGTCCTTAGCGGCGTCCTTACCATTACAAATACAAAGAACAGGCTGTACGAGGCGGTGTGTCGGTGACGCGAAGGTGTGCTGTGGTAGTTTCATTGATCTGGGGTCATATAAATATCTACTTTTTTAAAAAATGGACTGTTATACCATTTACATAGAAATTTTTTCAAATAAATAATAAAAGAGATTTTTTCAAATAAATAATAAAAGCATATGTTTTAGATTTTTTCAAATAAATAATAAAAGCATATGTTTTACTGATTATTTTACCTCACTATTCTGAAGATTTTGATTTTGTGTTGATCTGTCTGTTTGTTCTAGAAGTGTAACGAGAAGTATTTTATGGAATGCCTTTTTAAATTATTTTGAAATATGTTTAATAAGCAACATTAAATGTAAGTGTATTTGATTAACAAAATGTCTATTTTAATATTGAGCGTAAATGATGGACAAAACGGAACATTCAAAGTACCGACTGTCTTAAGGCATAGTCAAGTACAACCATTACTTGAATCATTCATTTTAAGGCGGATAACAATCATTTTCGAGTTTTATCTTGAACTCATAATTTCTCACCAAACGACAATGCAACAAACAAATTTTGCTTTGTCTTTTTATGTAAATATATATTTAAAATGTAGCAGTTAGAAGTTTCACACGAGGCATGATCTTTCTTTTGTTTTGCAAAAGTGATTTACAAATGAAAAACATTTAAACGATTTAATCACTCACTGAATTTAGAATAATTAATAAAATTCATATTGTAATCTATCTCCTTTATATATAACTTGTCATACTGTACTCTCTTCTATAATTTTTACAATTTTTATAGCTTCATTATGATTCTTCGAGGATGGAACAATAATAAAAATCAATCACTTTCTGGACATTTTCTAAAGCAGTTTCTTAAGTAAAACTCCTTTGTGAATGATAGAAGGGGGCATGTCTTAGTTTTTATTTCTTGTGTTTATGGGTTGATATATATTTTCTAAGTATATATAAGCAGATAAAGAGGAAATGAGATCTACCAAGCTAACAAATAAACATTGTAGCTGCCAAGAGGGATTATTGTATTTGATTGTATTTGACTTGATAAATTGATTAGATTTTGACTATAAATTTTAACATTTTTTCAATGATTTAAATTAGCTAAATAATTTCTTAATTTTTCTGAAATATTTTATTGGTATAGAAGTTTGAGGTCTTATTGCCTACGGGCACCTAAGCAGTTTCAACCCCTTTCAAATTATAAATTTGTATTTAATATTCACATTTAATACATTGTTGGGATTTAAAATTTAGCTTTCTTGGCATGGGCATCTAGCCCCACTATTTAAATTTCTTTGTTAGTGTTCGCAAACTACCTTTTTTTGCATTGACATCCAGCATCTAATTATGGTGCAATGCATTTGTATTTATGGTGCATATAAGAATATATTTCATTAACATAGTATAAGAACATATGGTATATGATGTAATTGTTTGAACTTGTTATATCTTCTTAACATATATCTTTAGTGTTTGATATATCCTTTGTCTTCACCATGTCAATGGACACATTGTTTATCCAATTATGTAGCGAGACTTTGAGATATAAGGCTCAACCTTCATGCAACAAGAATTCATTAGAAACATTCAAATACTTTGATTTAATCTTAAGTTTTGAAGTAGAACATTTAATGGCCATTTAATACTGTAGGGGGTGGTGGTGACAGTGAGGAAGTGGTAGTGACTATGTAGTGACAATTAGGTAGTGGGATACACTGCTTCACTTCCACCACGTTGCCTCTCAATTCTTCCTCGCTTTGTCTCTCCATTCCAAATTACATTTACACTGCTGCATAAATTACAAATTTACACTACTACTTAAACTATTTTCCTCTCCATTCCAAATTACATTTAAACACTACTACTTAAACTGCAAATTACACTGCTTCTTAAACTGGTGGTGGTGGTACTGATGTTGACCCAACATAATAACTTGTTGAATCAACACAAGCTGGGTAGGATGTTATCGGTCCAATAAGCATTTCTGCTATAAGTGCTCAATCAATTTTAATTGGTTATGCTAGTGAATCAACAAATCATATACAAATGTCTGAATTAGATGTTAATCTTGTTATGTGGTTCCATACAAACAGGTATGTCGAATTTGCATAAAGATATACAATGCAAGAATAGAATTTAGACCGATAAGTACATGTTTCTACATATAAAATTTGACACACTCGTATTTTAGTGCTAATAAAGAAATGTTTCTAAACACAAGTGCTCAGAAAAAAAAAATAACATGAGTCGTGATCTATTTGAACAATTTTAGATAGACATAATAAGTGAAAATTTCTCTGTATATTTTCTCCTTAGCTAAAGTATGCATGTGACTGAGTTAGAAAAATATTTTCTCCATATCCAAATCTATTTCTTATGTTGGAAATTTCCTTTTGTTGCTACAATGGCACATTATGTTGAGAGGATCCATAAACATTGGATTGCTCTCCTCGTGTTCATTCAAAATCCTTTTATAAGAAATTTAGGAACAGATCATTCTAATAAAAACCACTGCTGTACTACCCATAGCACATAATGTCGAAATTATAGGATGAAACCCTCCTTTGGTTGAGCAAAAATGTATTTACAACATTAGTAAAACATATTGTTACTAAGGGTATTGTAAGACAAGGGTTAGTTTGTAAGTTTTAAAACTGTGAAGAGAAGAAAAGCATAAAGATTCTTTTAATAAAAATAGAGATTACACCAGAACATTCACATAATACACATAGATTTAACTTGGAAACCCATAACTATGAAAACCAGCAAAACTTAGAGTTGCACCTCTAAATTTATCAATATGATTATTTAAACCATTCACAATACATTATGTATGTATTCCACACCATCACCCTAATATGTTAACTTAGATTAGAAAATTGACCCCAATCCCTTAACCTAGATTAAACTACACACTTTTAGGATATAACATAATGACCACACACACATGAAAAGAATATAACACATACCCATTATTATCTCTCTTGTTGTTTTCTTTGCATAATAATGGGCCATGTACTTATGGGGTCATAGGTAATGGCCACAAATTCTCTAGTCTAAGAGAACTTCTCAGTACTAAAATACTTCATCAACGAAGCCTTCTTCAAGGTGTCAACCTTTTCTAGCAACACCTTATTTCCTTCAACCATATCTCTCAAAAAGTGATATTGCACATCAATATTTTTTGTCTTAGAGTGATAAGCAAGGTTCTTTGCGAGGAATACTTCACTTTGGCTATCACAATCTATTATTATCGCTTTATGTAAAAACCCAATATCTGAACACAATCTCTGCAACCATACAACTTCTTTACTTGCATAGGGATTTGTGATGTATTTATATTCTATAGTTGAGAGTCAAACTACAATCTGTCTCTTCCTCATCCAACTGATAGCTCCTCCAAATAGGTTAAACACATACCCACTTGTAGATCTTTTGTGATTAAGATCTCCAACCCAGTCTGCATCAACAAATCCATGTACATATATTACTCTGTTTAGTCTAAGCCTTCCTTGGTAGTAGATTACATAATCTGTGGTTCCACACAAATATCTAAAGACCCTCTTTACAGTTGTCCAATGCTACTTCTCTATTTTTGACATATATTTGCTCAAAAATCCCACTACATGAGAAATTTGTGGTTTGCCACATACCATTGCATACATCAAACTACTAAGCGCACTAGCATATGGAACTTGGGACATATTTTATTCCTTTTCCCATGTCTTGGACCCTAATCTATAGATAAATTTACAGCTACAGGAATAGGGACCTTGACCCACTTACTTTCTTGCATGCTAAATCTTTATAATATCGTCTCAACATATTTTCTCAGATTCAACTAGATTTTCCTATTTGGACAATCTCTTTTAATCTCCATTCCCATTGTGAAGTTTGTAGCACCAATATCCTTCATGTAAAATATGGATGATATTTGTGACTTCACCTCCTTTATTACATTCATGTTGTTTCCAATAAGAAACATGTCATCAACCTACAGTACTATATTAATGAAGTGATCACGAACCTATTTGGAATATACACAGTGATCAACCTTTCTTCTCACGAACCCCAATCCAAGGATGTATGTGTCTAAATTTTGGTACCACATCTTTGGAGATTTCTTTAGACTATAAAGGGACTCCTTTAGCTTATAGATCATCTCTTTCTTTCTCTTTATTATAAACCCTTCTACTTGTTTCATGTAGATTTATTCTTCAAGATCCCCATAGAGGAATGTTGTCTTCAAATCCATCTTCTCTACTTCAAGATCAAAAGCAACAACAAAATAAAGAATGAATCTAATAGAAGTTAATGTATCAACTAGAGAAAATATTTCACCAAACTCAATTCGCTCTACATAGGAATATCCCTTTTCTACTAAGAGGGATTTCTACTTATCCACTTTACCTTATGCATTCAAATTCTTCTTAAGCAACCATTTGCTACCAGGAAATTTTCCTCCATTTGGGAACTCAACTAGATCCCAATCTTAATGTTTTTCCAAGGCATCCATTTCTTCAACCATATCCTTCTTCTAGGGATCACTATGCTCTGAATCAACATTTTCATTCACATTTCTAGGATCATCATCAGTAATAGATAAATCAAAACAAGGCCAAAAATCAAGAGGTAATAATGTAATGTCCCCATTTTGAATTTTTTCCCAATTTAGTCAATTTTCGAAACTTGGACTAGTAAACCCCAAACTATCCCAGATGATCCCAAATATTTTCAAATGGTGTATGGAGTGGATTGAGATGTATTTGGACACATTAAAGCAGCTATTATATTCTTGGACACTTTCCAAATACTTCATAAACTTGCATTTACAATTAGAGAATGAAAGGCAGAATTACTAGGAAAATCGATGTTGAAACCCCCAAGGGTAGAAGGCTCCAAAAGAATCCTAAGGAAATTGAATTGGGACTGAGAGTGTTTGAAGGGTATTGATACATAAAAATGAAGCTTATGTATCCTTGTAAAGTCTCTAAATAATTCTGCAACATTCATCTAAATTCAGGATAAAATAGGGAAACTTACCAGTAAATTCGAGGTCCAAACCCCCAAGGGTAGAGGTCACTAATGGCTTCCCAAATGCAGTACAACCCTCCCAAATTTCATAAAAGAGATATGGATTAGTTAAAGGCATTAAATGGACACCCAAATTCATCATTAATCAGTTTATAAAGGCTTTTGCAACTCCCATAAATCAGAGCTTTGTGTACATGTCTTCACATAAGGGTAAATGAAAGGAAACTTCACCACTTGCTATGAAATTCAAGATTTGTGTTCCAAAGGCTTATGTAATGTATATGAAACTTCTTAAGTACATTAATTAATCTCAATAAATCATAAAAATCATAGAGATGAACTGATACAAATCGAAATATAGCAACTTAAAGCTCGCATAAGAAGATATAGGGAAAATGGCACCAATTATGCATTGCTTGGTAGTTTCACATAGTTTCACTTGGTATTTCGACCTGAGAGTCTTCTGAGAATTAAATACAGAATATATATATCACATTACAAATAAATGGAGTATCTTGGACTCTCACAAAGAGATCAACATCTCACCAAGAGCACCCTTCCTCCAAGATCCAAAATATGCAAAGAAATGTGAGATAGAGATGGGAACAAGTTGAAGAAGAAAGAATAACGAGCTTCCCTATAGCTTCAACCTGAAAGAAATAACTCCATTGTATCTCCAAATGAAAGTTCTGAATGGCCTCTCCAATTTCCAATTAGGATGGGAATCTTTCACCCTTGAAATTGGTACTAACGCAAGTAGAGTAAACACTCCAATAGCATGGACAAGCTAGAAGCTCTCCAAATTGCAAAGATGCAAATAAAAAATGATAAAAAACTGCTTTAATTCTTTGTTCTTGTCTTTTATAAACTTCCAAAGGCCTCCTTAGCTCAAATTCCATCCAATAGACTAATTCCAACTCAAGTTGGGAAGAGAATCCAATGTGTGCCACTTGTCCAACAATTCCTAGTCTCCATCTTCCCTCAATTCGAATGGGGAAGATTCTTGGCTTCCATAACTCCCTTGTGCTCCGTCTTGGAGGTTATTTTTATCCCTGACATGTCATATATGTCATCTTTCAGCAATCAGGTCTGAAATTTATCATAGGTGTCATAGAATCTCCATCATTGTTGTCATAGGAGTTAGGGAATCTAGCTCCAAGTGTCACAATTATTCTTAGATGCCTCTTGCTCTTCCATGGGAGTTATTTTTCCACTCCAATTCGACCTTACATGACTCATGCCATGAATAATACCTCTTAAACTCCCCCAAGTATGTTACCCTTCATCTTTAACTCGAATTGGTGAGAGAATCATGCCAAGTGTAGTGGGAATCTTGCCACATGTTGGTCCCACAACCTCTTATGTTCCCTCATGATCCAACAAATAAATTTCGCTGTCTTTTAAGTAAATTTAGAAAATGTAACAGTTAGAAGTTTCACACTAGCCATGATTAATCTTTTGTTTTACAAAAAGTAATGTACAAATGTAAAAAATTGAATTGAATAAATTAAATTTCTAGGATTTAAGAATTTACAGAATTTAGAATAAGTGGAATAAGCAATAGTGTAAGAGATAATGTAAAGTAAATTAGCGATAACCATTTATAAT
The DNA here is from genome assembly GCA_027924585.1 of Larix kaempferi. Lineage (NCBI taxonomy): Eukaryota > Viridiplantae > Streptophyta > Pinopsida > Pinales > Pinaceae > Larix > Larix kaempferi. The sequence goes on from BSBM01000478.1 coordinate 6,861,407, forward strand.
TATAATTTTATGAGTGATTTAAGGGTTACTTAGCCTTTCATTAGTTTTATGAGCAATTTTTGGTCTAACAATAAATGCAAAAAATTTATATTTTGTATTTTTTATAATATGCAATTTAATATTTAATATTTAGATGACTTCAATAAAAAATTTTAAAAAATGAACACATTTAAAAAAAACTTAGATCATATATAATCTAAACTAAAAAACATGTATATACAACTTATAAATTTATAATATCAAATTTTGAATATTGCATTTATCTTTGAATCTTTCATATTTAAATATAGATATAGATATAGCATGTAAATTAATAAATATTTATATATAGCACATAAGATAATAAACATTTATATACAGCACATAAAATTATAACTATTACTAATTTTAGATATTATATCTATCTTTAGATCTTCAATAAATATAGCTGTCAGTTATTTTGGGTTAATGGCTTAAGGGATAATGGGTTAGATATTAGAGATTAATGCTTAGTAGTGGGTTGGGGTTGGTGGGTTAGTGTTATTTATCTTTAGATCTTCAATAAATATAGTTGTCAGTTATTTTGGGTTAATGGCTTAAGGGATAATGGGTTAGATATTAGAGATTAATGCATAGTAGTGGATTGGGGTTGGTAGGTTAGTGTGTTTCATATTTAACTTAGATTTAGAGGTTAGTATTACTGGATTACCAATATTCTCATATATTTTTAATGAAAAACTTAAAATGACTGTGGTTCTTTAATTTCTCCATAAAATCTAATAATTTTATTAATATAAAATAATAACATAAAATTCAAAAAAAAAATTGTCTCATAAAATACTTAAACAATAACATCATGATTCAGACCATACAAACCATAAAAGCTTCTTAAAGATTCTCATATATTGTTAATGCTATTGTTGGAGTAAACCATGCTAACTCTATTCTCACTTGGATACCCTTGCTGAGTATCCAAGTTAAGTTGGCAGCGTTTGTGTCAATACAGGCAGACTGTAATTATTGAGATTTTATTATATTTCATAGAAATGTTATTCATTACGTCACTGTATAAAGCCCGAGATCTGTTTTGCATGATAGTTGAATGGCTTAAATTATATATGTGGATGATTTAAATTATATATATTTCTCTATCGTAAATGGAAACATTTTTAAAAAAGTTTAGTATATGGATTGAGTGTTGAAATTACTGCTGGTTATAAAAATATGTTTGTACATGTAATTCCTTGTTGGTAATGTAATCACTTGTCATTCATTAATAGAATAGGGTAGTTTATATATTTTATGATTCATATATTGAATTATAAGGAGAAGAATTTATATTTAGTCTTTATATTGTATGTATATATTGAAGAGGGTTAATATATGATAGTGATAGATTGTATTGAAGTTATTAATATGTGGTTAAAAATGTTAGAATGGTATTAATATAGAAATGTTATATTTTAATCATTTTAATGTGGAATTATATCTATAGATATATGAGATTATGTTAAGTATTTATAAGAATTTAAAAGTCAAAATTTTTAATTATTTTTATTTTGTAACCAGTTAGATCTAACATAAATGGGTTTATGTTCTATTTACAATTGCTGAGGGCATTAGAAATGATTTTTTTTTTTTTTTAATTTGATGAAATCTAGGTACTTTACAATATAACAAAAACCACACTGATTTCTTAAATTTGTTATATATACCTAGTTTTATTTAGATAAAAATAGTTCATTTCATACCATCCTTTACTACACTAAATAATAAGTGATATTTTAAGTAATATTATACATATCTAAGTATTATGTAAAAATAAAATATTTATGGAATGAAAATGTATCAATGAAACGACAGTATTGGATTAACTATAATATAATATATATATATATATATATATATATATATATAACAATCTAAATTTACTATTGTAATTTCACTTTCCTTATCTATTGATAAATATATATATATGTGAAATGAAAGAATATGGTGAATATATATATGTTAAATCTAAACTGAAGAAGAATGCTTAAAAGCTGAAGAATGTATACAAAACTCAATTTTGTGTAGAAGCATCTGTGGAATGTATTTTTCTATTTCACTATAAATAAGAAAAGTATGATTTTTATGCTCTAATAGAAAAATATTAAATGAAAGAAGAATATTATATATTTCTATATGATAAAATAATTATATATATAAATTACACTAACTTTTCACCTTTTTGAAATGGAATTAGCAAGTGATAAGAAAATAAGAATATATATATATATATATATAAAATTAATTTTGTATTGTTGCTCATCTTCGATGACTAAGACTAATTCAAATTATGGTCGACCATTAAAATTTATAAAATTTGATTAAAAATAGGATAAATAAATGCAAAAACAAAATATAATAAATAGATATATGGATATTCCATATCACTACTTGCTATATTATTCTAACAACATCTGTTATTTAGCCGGAAACTTGGAGTCCTCGCCATTGAAAAATATGGCCAAACATTTCAAGTCATGTCAAAATTTAATTTTAGGAATAATAAATCTAATTTAAACTCGATAAAAATTATCATATATACAAAATAATAAAAATGAAAATTTAAATATTTTTAAAATTATCTTAAATTTTTAAAAAATTATGTTGAATATATGAAATAAATTAAAACATTGAAAAATGTTAGGATACAAATAACATTGATTAAACTTATATTAATTTGACTAAAAATCAATTGCAAAATAACACTAATTAAATTTATATTAGTTTGACTAAAAACCAATTGCAACATATTTGGTGAAGTTAGATATAATAATAATAAAAGTCATTTTCTAAACATTTTCAAAGTCAGTTTTTTAAGCAAAATCCCTCTCAGAATGATATGGAGGTAAATGTTGTCTCTATGTCAATTACTAAGAAGGAATTAATGTTTTGATTAATGAATATGCTTTTTTTTTCCAAGGAAAAAAGAGTGCATTCTATTAATGAAAACATAACACATTGTTCATAGACCTATCGGCCTTAAATAAAATAACCCGCAAGTTTATATGTGCCTAAGCACATAAACACTCTACTATAAAGCAGATAGTAGCTAGAAAACTACATCGATAAATAACCCTATTACAGGGAAACTAGTATAAGTCTTGAGCACTAAAATAAAAAAATACTCAAATTAGAAAAAACAAAAAACAAAAAGGAGAAACCATCTTTCTTTATGCGAGCAACCTCTCCATACAACATCATTCTTTTTCCTATGTTGAGTTGTGTCCATTCCCCAAACCAAGTTCTTCAACTTAGAACATCAGAGGGCCACTCAAGGCCATATCCACCTCCTTGGGAAAAAACAAACTCTGAAACATTAGCTCAATTGAACAATACAAAAAGAGCCACCACACACATTGAGATTAGGTTTTGTGCCATCGAATAGTGGTAACGAGCACCATCATGGACAGAGCCGCCAGCAGCTTTGGAGCATTGGCTACCACCAATACACAACCGACATTAAGAGGAGGTTCCTCCAATGGAGGATCCCTCCAAAGACATGTTGCTCCATTGAATCCTGACTGCACCATATCCATGCCATATTTCTACATCCCCGTCACAAAAGACGCTGCCAGCGCCACTATTGTTGAGCCATAGGAGACTCGAAAAAATAGGTCAACGTGTAAGAGCTCCCTGCCTCTCCTCAGGAAAGCACCACCAGATAAAAATCTGTCAATTAGCCAAAACAAAAGCTTCTCAGCGAGGGGGAGGGAAGCTAGGGAAGGAACCCTAGCCGCCTGGTGCTAGTTGTTAAGCAACTCTCAAAATGGTAGCTTGGCCTTAAATTGACTAATAAACAAGTTGCTAATAGAATTGAATATATAAAGGGGGCATGCCTCAATTTTCATTTCTCATGTCTATGCATTGCTAAATATTTTCTAAATATTTAGGTTCAATATCATAGTATTAAGTCTAGAAATCCAAGATCAATTAGGATCATATGTAAGTATTGATACAATTAAAAAAACTATATCTTTATCTTTCTATGTAGTCTGTAATATAAATAGATCACTCAAATTTATAACAATTATGAAAGGTGTACTTCATAATCTTTTGGTATGCCAATGTGGAAAATGAGGTCTATCAAGTTAGGAGATGAACATATTAGCTAGTGGATAAGTTATCCTACACTAACACTTCCCTTAAATGAAATAGAGAGAGCAAACATAAGAAAAATTGGGTCCCAACAATAAGGCTTGGTTAGGTACCCAGGTGAAAAACTATCATAAGTTGAGAAAATGAGAAAGACCCATAGGAAGAAACCCCTCCCCAAAAGAGAGACACTTAATAATGTTGAAAAGGCACCGCAGCTGAGATTAACAGTGATCCCACAAAGAAATACAGCAAGAAAATTTTAAGCCACTAAGGTAGTACAAGAATCAAATCCACACCATCCCCAAAAAGCGATTGATACTCTAAAATGTCTCCCAACACAAAATGCATGGGTAGGTGCTCATATAAAATCAAGGAAAACAATACAAAATCTGTGTCCTTATCGGCTCCAATCCTCTCGTCGAAGAGCATGGTTCGCCAATCATTGAAACTATCAAATCAAAATAGGAATCGATGTTATGTATGAGGCTCGCACTTAAGAAGGTTGATCTTGATGAGAATTGTAACATATCTCTTTTACCCTACTTTTTGTAATTTAAAATGTAAATAATATACTTGTTTATGGTGAGGAGCTGAAGGCCAAGGCACCACCAGTAAACCTCGCAAGTTTTGTTAGTTATTCCTAAGTTCTAAATCTGAATTCTAGACTTAGGAGACTGAAGGTTTTGACATGACAAAACGACGAACAACAGAATCCACTAGGGGGAGAGGTGAATGGATGGGAAGCCATGAGTTTTTATAGCATAAGTCATCTTGGTGCTATGGGTAGTGGAAGAAAGGTGAACAATGGACATTAACTTGTTTGGCCTAAAGCCCTATAAGTGTCAACCTAATTTAAAGTTAGTCTTAAGGAAAATAACGAATAAATTATTATTCATTTTCAAGAGAATAACAAGCTTCTTTGATTATACTACCCACCTTTTAACCTAAAGATAATTACTATTATGACCACAAGCCTAAGCAAAGTTAAATAACAAAGCCAAATTATACTCCAATTCATACATTAATATCTATGGGGTTATTGTTTGTGGAGCAAAGGGAAAGGCCTTCCAAAATGAAGGCACATAAGACTATGTCAAAAGAAGTAATTATGTAAAGTTTTTAATGAAATTGTAATATGGACATATTTCCAAAATGAGAGAAGCAAATAAATGTTATGAAAATATTATATAAAGTAAAAGGAGTTTGTCATTCGGGTTCATTGGAAATAAAAGAAAATATTCAATACATTTAATTAAAATGGTTTTACACATCAAAGTAAAAGTGAGAGGGTGTACCCATTTAGAGATTATAAGTAATAGATATATTAAACGAAGATGGAGTGCTAACTCTAGTTAAGAGAATAACAAGCCACTAATTCTTATAAGTGAGGTGTAAAGGGAGAAAGTGTTCTATTGTAAAAGAAACATTCTCCCACTCTGCATTCCATTCTCGGTAGTGTTTGGTATGAAATCCCTATAGTTAAGGGAGAGAAAAAGGCATCTATTGATTTCATAAGGAAAAGGTATGATCATGGGAACAAAATCTTATGGGAAGCAAATGTGCTGCCTTCAAAAATGAAGAAACCTTCTTTGAAGAGCGTCGAGCTCATAAGAGAGTTAGGTGCGACCTTCCTTAGAGGGGGGATGTAGGACTTCGGAGTTTTGTGTTGAATTGGAGACTCATCTCTCAACTTGAGAGATCGATTTTTGTTTTAAGCGCTTTGTTTTTGAGAATTGATCTCTCAACTCCGTTTCTTAATTTTTTTGCATTCTCTACTATTGGTTAGAAGGGTATAGCTTAAGTTTATTTATGTGTTCACATTTGGGAATAAATACTCAAGAACAATTATGCAAAGGACATAGTCCTAGGTCTTTTTTATGGTAGTATTTTATATATAGATTACATAATTCATGTATGCTTGGAATGAGATAGAGAGGGTACTTCCTTGAGCTCATTATTGAAGGATTTTTATATACATTTTTGTTCGCAATGCACTTGTGCATAGAATGTTGTCAATAGAGAGCACAGTTCTTGAGCTTATATTAGTTTATTATTGAAGTAAAAATCTATAATATTCTGGCTTGAGTAAAGCCATAAAAGGGCCCAACCCTTGGTTTAAAGATTTTTTTACCTTGAAGTAAGCAATTATACTGTATTTGTGAAGTAAACAAGCTAAATGGTCACAACTGATCTTGGTCTTTTATCTTGTATGTAGTTTGTCTAAACTAGATTATGGATTGAGTTGTGTTAAGTTATAGTAAAACATAAGATTACCGATGTAAGTTATACATGCTTAATGTGTCAATCAGACATAGTCTTAGCCCCTTGAATTATAAGTGGAAGGACTCCCAGAAGAATAATTATCTACCCTAGTGAATTCGTTGCGATCTCGGGGGTGGCCTCTCGGTGGCAATAATATACATCGGACAAAGAGCCAAATGGTTGGGAGGAAAGTTGCAGTCAAACCTTCAGTCGCATAAGTCTATAAAGAAGCAAATAAGTACCTTTTGTTATCATGTTATTGTTAATGGCAATGATGCATTCTTATTGTGTTGACTTTAATGATCAGATATGTAAATATATATTTTGAATGATATTTTATTGATGAATATTTGTTATTAGGATTAGTTTCTCTTTTGGATCTTATTCCTATGGCAATGGGATTCCATTTAAGTTATATAAAGTTGTTTATGAAAAGTTACAATATCAATCCACATTTCTATTATTATGGTGATCCAATGAGTTTACAAATTATTGCTTTTAAGGCTTATGAAAAATGTTTAGAATGTAGATTAACTTAATACTCTTTCCCAATTTGCATATAATTAAAAATTAGTCCTTATTATGGATTGTTTTTCATTTATGAGGGTTATCAAGTTGGAACGCTTCACAGTTTTACTTGAATAAGTGGGCATGCTGGATTACAAAAAGTTCACCTTAGTCAACTTAAGGGGATAATAACTACAATTTTAATTACTATTGTTTACTAAATGATATAGAGATAATAAAGGTGTTTAAAATAAGCAAAAGATAGTGGTTAGTGTTATACTAAATGGTGTTTCATGGCAATAAAGGAGTATTACAATTGAATTGGATGACAACAAAATACTCATTAGAATGATTTAATGGATTATAGTTAGTCTAATGGTTTTAACACTTTAGGGAAAGGTTGTGATGAGTAGAGATGTCAAGTTTCTTGAAGAAAAATGTTGGAATGATCCTCAAAATGCTTCAACATATATTCAACAGAATGAAAATTCATATATGTCACTCAGAATGCCAAAATTGGAGGTACAACGACAAGAAGAAACACTAGCAGACAGTCCACTACAGAACCAGAAAACCATAAGTTTGAGGGAGATATATTAGTATACTCCTGTTATTGATGAGCAACTACAATATGCTCTATTTTATTTTCAGCCCACATCTTTTGATGAAGCAGTAAATGATGCATAGTGGGTACAAGCAATGAATGAAGAGATTAATACGATAGAAAGGAATCAGACTTGGGATCTTGTTTATCTCCCACTAGATAAAAGCAGTATTGGAGTCAAATGGGTCTATAAGACCAAACTAAATGAAAAAGAAGAGATAGAGAAGAAGAAATCTAGGTTGGTTGTAAGACGATTTGCTCATCAGTATGGTTTGGATTATGATGAAACCTTTTCTCCAGTAGTAAGGATGGACACCATCATAGTTGTACTTGTTGTAGCAGCTCAAAATCATTGGCCTGTTTATCAAATGGACGTGAAATATTCCTTTCTCAATGGCATATTTGAAGAAGAAGTCTATGTAGGCCAACCACCTGGATATGAAATCAAAGGTCAAGAACACAAAGTGTGCAAGCTGAAAAAGGCCTTGTATGGTCTAAAACAAGCTCCCAAATCCTGGTACAGTAGAATCTATTCCTACCTCATCAATAATGGGTTCAATAGGAGAAGTAATAATCCCAATCTCTATTTCAAAACAAATTAGCAAGGTAACATTCTGATTGTACGTCTTTATGTTGATGATATGATTTTTACTAGAAATCTAATGGTAGAAGAATTTAATGTTAAATTTTGAGCATTAATTCACAATACTCTAGGATCTTTACTGAGAGAACAACATGTACAGTATATCAATGCATATCAATCATAACAAGCATGTAAATCATTACAAGAATCAAAAGCATGAGAGACAATAGACACACAGAGTTTCCGTGGGGAAAACCCTAAGGTGAAAAACCCCACAACTTCCTCAGCGATAGAGAGAGCAATAGCTCAACCAAAGTACAACCAAATACACAGAGATAGTCTCCTAGTAGCAGATGATCCTCCTCCTCACATATGCGCCACTTTCTGAGTGAAGGAAGAATGAGTTTCTTAGTGATACAAATAGATATCTCTCGATCTCTATTTATAATTGTTCTGTTTTCCCAGTGACCTTATGGGGCCAACTTGTCTAGCTAGGTACATCAACTATATATTACATAAATCAGGGTCGACCCCACACATGGTGGTCTAATAACCCATCGGCAAGTTAACATACTTGCGACACTTGTCAATACACACGAGGACACTTCCGTATAGAGGAATGACACATCTCTATAGGAGTACAATAATATATAAATGAAATACATGGATGAAATACATTCCAAAGTTACATATACATCAACACTCCCTCTTAACTAGGAAGGTATTTCTCGACATAGATATTTTAGCACAAGTCTTCTTCTCTAGATCATCATCATCGTCATCAATGCATCATCATCGTCATCATCACTGCAGCTGCTATCTCAACCAATCTCTGAATCTACTCGCCATAGGAAGTTCTACAGAGCCAGTCCTTTTTTATACTAGATGTAGGCCCACCACCTACAGGTCTTCATCATCACTAGCCATACTGTGGAATCCTCAGGACTTCTTACGTGCATCACAAAACCTCGAAAGAGCATCCCAGGATGTTATGGCTACACAACTCCGACCTGTAGGATCTCCCACAGCGCTATTACATGTGACCCCACCACAAAACCGTGAAAGAGCATCGTAGGATGTTACGGGTACACAAATCCGACCTGTAGGATCTCCTAGGGCACAAATTACATGTGGTCACCACAAAACCTTACAAGAGCATCCTAGGATGTTATGGGTACACAACTCCGACTTGAAGGATCTCTCAGGGCACAAATTACATGTGGTCATGGAAAAACCTCGAAAGAGCATCCCAGGATGTTATGGGTACACAACTCCGACCTGAAGGATCTCCCAGGGCCCAAATTACATGCCATAGGACAAAACCTCGCAAGAGCATCCCAAGATGTTACGGGTACACAACTCCAACCTGAAGGATCTCCCAAGGCACAAATTACATGTCCTCCCAGAGAAATGTCTTGAAAGAGCATCCCAAGCTATTACGGGTACACAACTCCGACCTATAGGATCTCCCAGATAGGCTCATCTGCACAACCTGATCCACGGCCATAAAGTATCATCTCGATACTCACCATACATCATACTGATGTACACATGATCATCCTGATCATCATCACTGCATCGTCCTGATGCATGTCATCTGGAGCAACATCCTAAAGCTCGCCATCCATGATCATCCTGATCATACAATGCATCTACCTGATGCATACCAAGTATCTAGCTGATACATATCATCATACATGAGCCACCTAATCATACAATGTATCCACCTGATACATACCTAGATACATGATCCACACAATGTATCCACCTGATATATATCAACATACATGATCTACCTAGTTATACACAGTATCCACCTGATACATATATAGATACATGGTCCAAGCATCATGATGCGTATACAAATACATATAAATGAACCAACTGATCATATCCAGCATCCAACATGATGCATACATATACATATAAATGATCCAACTGATTATATCCAGTATCCAACATGATTCATACATATACATATAAAAAATCCAACTGATCATATCCAGCATCCAACATGATGCATACATATACATATAAAGAGAAGTAACTGGAGCATCGTCCTGATGCTCATCATCCAACGCTTACATCCATGGCCATGTGAAGGATCCTCCTTCCAACATGCTTGGAATGGCTTCTGCAAATGTGTCCATCACTTCTTCCTCGAAGTGTCATCAATCTGAAGAACACCAAGCCTCTATCTGAAGTACTCGAACTTCACTCTGGCTAGTGGTTTCATCAGCACATCTGCAATCTGCTCATCCCTTGCAACATACAGGAGCTTCACTGCTCCTCTCTACACCATATCCCTGATATAGTGGTATTTGATCTCTATGTGTTTGGACCTATCATGGAACACTAGGTTCTCAGACAGCTTCACACAACTCTGGTTGTCACAAAAGATACCATTCGTCTCCAGCGGGAGATCAAATAACTCTGACAGTAGCTTCTGAAGCCATACTGCCTCACAACTAGACGAACAGGCTGCAAAATACTCTGCCTTGGCTATACTCAATGCTACGCAGGACTGATTCCTGCTAAACCAAGAGATCACACCTAATCCCATACTGAAGCAGCACCCAGATGTGCTCTTCCTATCTGCAGCACTGCCTGCCCAATCTGAATCAACATAACCCTCCAGGTTAAACTTTTGATTCACTTCATACTTGATCCCATAATCAACTGTACCCTTCAGGTACCTCATAATATTCTTTACAGCAACCAGGTGAACACTCCACGGATCCGTCAGGAACTGGCTCAATGTGTTCACCGCAAAGCAGATATCTGGTCTTGTGTTCGTCAGGTACATCAAGGACCCAATCATCTAACGATACATAGAGACATCAACAGGCTCAGATGAAGCATCACATAGAAGCTTCAGATTTGATGCCATAGGTGTGGCCATGGCCATGCAATCCATCATCCTGAACCTCTTCAGGATATCTACAATATACTTCCCTTGTCCAAGGAAGATCCCATCTATACTCTGCCACACCTCCATACCTAGGAAATAGTGCATCATCCCCAAGTCCTTCATATCGAACTCGACAACAAGCTTCCTCTTTGTATCGACAATCAATCTATCATCTCCTGTTACAAACAAGTCATCTACATACAGGAGTAGAATCTCAGGATTTCCTTCCTCAACTTTGTAGTAAAGGTTGGAATCTACTTTACTCTTGGTAAAGCCCAAACTAGATAGAAAACTGTCCATCCTACCATACCAAGTTCTGGGAGCCTGCTTCAAGCCATACAAGGTTTTCTTCAATATGCACACATGTGACTCCCTGTCATGTGTTTCAAAACCGAGTGGCTACTCCACATACACTTCCTCTTCGACTACACCATTCAAGAAAGCAGTCTTGACATCCATCTGGTGTATTTTCCATTTCATCGCTGCAGCCAGGGCAAGTACTAATCTGATGGAAGTGTACCTAGCTACAGGAGAAAAAGTTTCTTGATATTTTATTCCCTCTTTCTGAGAGAAGCCACGAGCTACAAATATTGCCTTGTATTTCTCTATGCTTCCATCTGCAGCATGCTTGATCTTGTAGATCCATTTGGAAGTCACAACAGACTTCCCTTCAGGTCTTGGGACAACATCCCAAACATCATTCTTCATTATTGATTGGTATTCTTCGACCATGGCATCCTTCCATTCTTTCTTTTTCATTGCTTCTTCATAACTGGAAGGTTCTTTGTTCATGATATCACAGAGTAAAGCAACACAGCTGGTATGAGATCTAGTTCTCTTCTTTGCTTTGTGTTCTTCTTCTGGAATGCCAAATCTTTCTGCATATTGAATGAACTCTCTAGCCCATGCAGGTTTCCTCTTGTGAGAGTTGTTTTCATGTGGTGGATCTACAAGTTGTTGTGGATCTTCAATTTCACGATCAACATCTGGAATTGCTTCAGTCATGGTAGTGTCTTGAAATCTGGTTTCCTTAGGTTCTTCATAATCTTCAATAGGTGTCTTTCTTGACTTGATGAATGTTGAGTTTTCATCAAATGTCACATCCCTGTTGACATCAATCTTCTTGAACCCCGTAAAGTATATTTTGTAAGCCTTCGAGCTTTCACTGTAACCCACAAAGATACCCTTCTTTCCTAAAGGATCTAGCTTGGTCCTCTTTTCCTTTGGGACATGAGTGTATACTAGACAACCAAATATTCTGAGATGGTTGACTTTAGGTTTCTTACTAGAGAAGACATCTTCTGGTGTCTTATTGTCCAATACCTTGTGGGGTGTTCTGTTCTGCACATATACATCTGTTCGAGCTGCTTCTTCCCATAGATGCATAGGTAGATCCTGGTCATGCAACATTGCCCTTGCTGCTTCCATGATTGTTCTATTCTTTCTTTCTACAACTCCATTCTGTTGTGGATTGTAAGGAGTAGTTAACTCCCTCTTAATCCCTGAATCACTGCATAGCTTCTTGAAGTCACCTGAGGTGAATTCTCCACCATTGTCAAATCTGAATGTTTTGATCTTCTTATCAGTTTGGTTCTCCATCAAGGTTTTGAATTCCTTGAATTTATCAAATACTTCATCTTTGTTCTTTAAGAAGTAAACACAAGTCTTCCTGGAGAAGTCATGAATGAAAGAGACGTAGTAAACATACCCACTTAGAGAACTGGATGACATAGGACCGCATACATCAGAATGGATGATTTCCAAGATACCTTTTGCCTTGCTTTCACTGCTTGGAAATTCCTTTTTAATGTTCTTTCCTTTTGCACCTCCTTTGCAAACACCTTCATGCTTGGTCTTAATTCCAGGAAGACCTTCTACAACCTTAATTGCAATTGGTAATGCTCTATAGTGCATATGTGCAAGTATTCTATGCCAAAGTTCACTTGGTTCCATGGAATCATGCACCATGGCATGTTCAAGTTGTCCCTTCAATTTATACAAGTCTCCCTCTTGCTCTCCAATCACTACTACATCATTGATAGTTTTAACTTTTGGCCACATTAGAACTTGGCCATCCACAAATGCAACCTTCATACCTTTTGCATCTAATGCAGATATGGAGAGTAGGTTCTTCTTGAGCCCAGGTACATAAAGGACTTCTTTCATCTTCAAATATTTTCCAGAATCTAGGTTGTAGGAGGCTTCACCACTTCCTTTGATGGGGTATTGATAGTCATCCCCAAGTCTCACTTTATGGGGTGATTCATGTTCAGATAGATTTACAAAAGATTCTTTAAACCCAGTCATGTGTTTGGAAGCCCCACTGTCAATAAGCCAATCATTACAACCATGAGAGATAGTACCTATGAGACCAAAGATTAGAACATACTCTTCTTCACTTGATGAGTCATCATCACTTTCTGCCCTAGCCTTCTTCTTTGGAGGTTCATCATTTTCAGCAGCATGAGCATGGAACTTTCTTTCGCTACCCTTCTTCTTCTTGCTGGAGTTGTTGTTGTTGTTGTTATCCCTTTTGTTCTTGGGACATTCTGAAGTAAAGTGACCCTTCTCATTGCATGTGAAGCACCTTAAGTCCTTCTTATTCTTTTGGTGATAGTGAGTGGATCTGTTCTGTTGAGAGTGCTCTTCTTGCACAGATTCCTTGAATAAAGGAGTCCCATGACCTAGGTAGGCCATTCAGAGTGGTCATAACAACTTCACCATTGTCCACTACTTCATCCATAGCTTCAAGTTGTTCCTTGAATTGAGAGACCTTGGAGAGGTAAGATTGAATGGTCTCTCCATTCAACATCTTGACCGCTTTCAATTGATTCTGCAGAGTCATCTTCCGATTTATGTTCTTCCCTTCAAATAACTTAGTTAGGGAGTCAAACATCTCCTTGGGTGTCTTTAGAGATGACACATGTGGTATGAGATGGTCTTTGATAGAATCAACAATGATTCTTTTTGCCTTGACCAAGTTCTTCTTATGCAATATCTTAGCCTCTTCATCCTCTGGGATAGGGACCTCAGAGCTGATGTAAGAATCCAATTCATTTTCTTCCAGGATTAACCCAATCCTATACTTCCAAGCTCGGAAGTTGTCAGCCCCTTCAAGCTTATCCTCAAACTTGGTGTGGTGAGACATCCTTAAAGAGTACTTCAAATGGAAACAGAAAAGATTTAGGTCTTACCACTTAATTTGTTGAAAACTGGATCTGGTCCCGGATCAGGGTTTGTCAGAAAAACCCTAAAGATTCAAAATGTAAATTTCAACTTTCTGAAAGGATAGAAAGATGCACCTTGATGAGATGATCATCCTGGTATAATCAGAATTTGATTTCTGCAAAGTTTTACCCTTCATAAATGCCTTTTAGTCTTCCCGGATTCACTGAGGAGGACCCTGAATTATGGTTTTAGTTTCCCGGATATTTACTCAGCCAAAAATCTCGATCCAAAGCTCTAACCTTTGATTTTTCCAAGGAGCTTCCAACTATGTCTTCAAATTTCAGAAATTCCTATTTTTGTGGAAACCTCAATTTTTAGGGCCAAATCTGAAAAATGCTCAGAATTGAATTCTGATTGAATAGATAGATTCTCCTTGATGAGTAGAGTCAATCTACTATACTGCTTTTCCAAAATCTGTGGAGAGAAGCCCAATAAACAAGAAACCCTAGTTTCCGTCACTGCACAATGTCTTCTTCTCAGGTTAGCTTTGATACCATGTTAAATTTTGAGCATTAATTCACAATACTCTACGATCTTTACTGAGAGAACAACATGTACAGTATATCAATGCATACCAATCATAACAAGCATGTCAATAATCACAAGAATCAAAAGCATGAGAGACAATAGACACATAGAGTTTCCATGGGGAAAACCCTAAGGTGAAAAACCCCACAACTTCCTTAGAGATACAGAGAGCAATTGCTCAACCAAAGTATAGCCAAATACACAGAGATAGTCTCCTAGTAGCAGATGATCCTCCTCCTCACATGTGCACCACTTTTCGAGTGAAGGAAGAATGAGTTTCTTAGTGATACAAATAGAGATCTCCCAATCTCTATTTATACTTGTTCTGTTTTCCCAGTGACCTTATGGGGATGACTTGTCTAGCTAGGTACATCAACCATATATTACATGAATCAGGGCCGACCCCACACATGGTGGTCTAATAACCCATCAGCAAGTTAACATACTTGCGACACTTGTCAATACACATGATGACACTTCCGTATAGAGGAATGACACATCTCTATAGGAGTACAATAATATATAAATGAAATACATGGATGAAATACATTCCGAAGTTACATATACATCAACATTTAAGACAGCCATGAAAAATGAGTTTGAAATGGCTAATTTAGGCCTTATGAGGTACTTCCTTGGTATGGAAGTTAACCAAAGTGAAAATGGCATATTTATCTACCATCATAAGTATGTTGCAGACATTCTGCAAATATTTAGAATGGATAAATGCAAACCAGTAGAAAACCCCACTGCAACAGGCACAAAGTTAAGCAAGAATGATGAAGGACCATCAATGAACTCTACAATTTATAAAAGAATGGTAGGCAGTTTAATGTATTTGACTGCAACTAGACCTTATTTGATGTATGTTGTCAGCTTGATCTCCAAGTGTATGGAGTCTCACAAAAACTCTCACTAGAAATTTGGTAAAATATTTCTGAGATATGTTGTAGGTACAATTTGATATGGACTTTGGTACTCTCATTCACTAGACAATATTCTTACAGGGTACACTGACTGTGATTTTGTAGGTAGTATTGATGATAGGAGAAGCACATTTGGTTATGATTTCCATTTGGGTACCAATTTTATATAATGGGCATCTCAGAAACAACCCATTATCAGCATGTCTTCTGCAGAAGCAGAATATGTAGCAACAACTACACTAGCATGCCACGCACTTTTGCTGAGAAGACTTTTAAAGGATATGGGACACATAGAAAAATATCCAACTCCTATTTTTTGTGACAATAGTTCTGCAATAGCATTGTCCAATCATAATTTCATTCACAGAAAGAGTAAACATATTTACAGTCACTATCATTTCATTCGTAAGTTAGTCAATAATGGAGAGATCATTTTATTGTTCGGTGGCTCTAAGGAACAATTGGCTGACATGTTTACCAAACCATTGGGAACACTTGCATTTGAGTTTCAAAGAAAGCACTTAGGCATTGATAGTGTTGAGAATATTGTCCCAGTTGAGATTAAGGGGGTGTGTTACCAATTGTAATCTCACTGGTCATTAGTGCATTAATTAATGGTTGAATAGTTAGTTGTGTAGTTTGACTAGGGCACTTTGTTCTCCCATAGTATTCTTTGTTCCATGGTATTGTACCAGGGTATTTTCTGCTCTGCAATACTATATGTGCTTCTAATTAATAATGATATGGCAATTAATATGCCCACTTGTGTTCCATCCTTTACTATCTTTTCAACTTTAACAATAAACCTATCAAATTTCTATTTGGATGAGGCATCACGGAAACTCCTAGAATTAGGTTTTAACATTGCAATCACGACCAAGAAAATTCCAGTTGAAGAATTGATTAGCAACGTAGAAAATTCAATTACAGGGCTTTCAGATGATAAGGACGAGGACATGAAACAAGAGTACTCTGTCAAATGTCATATAGCCACACAAGAAACAAAGTGTTGAGAACATAGGTTACTGTTGGTCCCCTATTCTATTGATTCTTAGTTCTACTATCTGTAAACCCCTATCAACAATTATCTACACAATATCACCAACATGTCATGCACAATTCCTCTTTGATGACAATATGCAATAGACAATACCAATTGTTCTAAAAAAAGGAAAACGTATTGACAATTTCCGCAAGACAAATACACATCACTTAAAGAACTAGCACATCCACTTAACTTGTGGCTGGTGAACACTAATAGGTCACAAGTTAAGTTCCATGAAAAAGTTATATATTACTTGTTCTCCTTTCTTAATTGTAATCACGTGTTGTTTATGCCTCAACTACTTGTTACCTTCTTTAGTTAAATAGGTTGTCTGTCACTACTTGTTATCCATGCATGAGCCATGAGTTAGTCATGCATCGGCTACTAGTTATTTTTTTTTATATTTCTTTTTTTTATAATTGTTTATTTCAAATTTTGAACGACGCCCATAAAATCAATTTGGAAAATACACTTATTCCATCCTCCTCCAATCTAGGAAAAGCATAGACGGTAATCCACCTGAAATTATAATATGTAAACACCTATCACTATAACAAGCATATAGATACATGGAGAACTCAGAATAGAGAAGACATTTGAAAGAATGCAGTCACACACACACATAAAAACTTCTCTCTGACTTGGGCATAATTTTTTTTTTGTTATTACTATCTTCAGCATACAAACAATTAGTTGAAGTACATGAGCTAGCACATATGGAGAGCTTTCATATGGTTCATAAATCTCATAATTTGGTTTCAAATACCACCATTCTCCCACTTGAAATAAAAATTAAAATGGAGGCGAAGCTCTTGTTTGTTGTTCATCCGAAAATTGTGCATCAGGTTACCCCCAAGCCTACCAACCTTCTACAAAGTTCTTGCTTGTCTCTTGGAAAATTTTGAGTGAGCATATCAGTAGGATTTTCATCAGTATGAATATTTTCTAAATTTAAATGACCTTCTTCCAATAATTTTCGGATCCAATAGTACTTCAGATCAATGTTCCTGGTCCTTAAATGAAATGCTCAGTTTTTCTCCAAGTGAATGGTTCTTTGAATGTCACAATGCAACACATATTTGTCTTGTTTTATTCCCGTATCTCTTAGGAATCATTACATCCACAAAATATTTTTTCAATCCTCTATTCCATCTATTTATTCTTCCTCACTTGTGGAGAGAGCTACTATTTTTTGTAGCCTAGATACCCAATATACTGCTACACCTCGAAATGCATACAAATAACTAGTGGTGGAATTTCAAGTGTCCACATCTCCATCCATATCTGCATATGTAAATCCTTTAAGCATAATACCATTATCACCAAAGCATAAACAATAATGACTAGTACCCTTCAAATACCTTAAAATCCACTTTACCGCTTTCTAATGTTGTTTGATGGAATTAGCAAGGAATATGCTCACTACTCCCACTGAATGTGCAATGTTTGGATGTGTACACACCATGTACTATATCAAGCTACTAACCAGTGAAGCATATGTAATTTTACTCATTTCTTCCTTCTTCTTTTCATTAGAAGATCATAAATCAACAATCAAGTTGATGTGGGATTTAGAGGTGTTCCAATGGGCTTGGCATCCTTCATACTGAACCTGTTAAGCACCTTCTCAATATAATTTTCATGTGGCAAAAACATTTTTTTGTTCCTTTTGTCATGTATGATCCTCATGCCCAATATTTGTTACGTTGGACCCAAATCCTTCATTTCAAATTGGCTACCCAAATCCTTCTTCAAAATTTTAATCATGTTCTTATCATGTCCAACAATTAGCATGTCATCCACATATATCAATAATATAATGTTATTTTCCTGGTCATACCTCTTAATGTAAACACAATGATCAACCTTTAGCCTTCTAAAACCATGATCCAACATAAACAACTCAAATTTGTTACCCCATTGGCGAGGTGCTTGTTTTATCCCATAGAGGCTCTTCTTCAACCTACAAATCAAGTTTTATTTTCCTTTTATTTTGAATCCTTCCGACTAGTCCATGTAAATATCCTCCCCCAATTCTCCATGAAGAAAGGAAGCATTTACATCTAATTATCCACACTCTAATTCTAAAGTAGCAATTAGACCAAGAATAACTCTAATGGATGATATTTTAACAACAAGTGAAAATATTTCAGTAAAATCAATACCTTCTTTCTTGGAAAATCCTTTTCCCACCAACCTTGTCCTGTACCATTCCTTCCTCCCTTGACTCTCATGCTTAAGCTTGTATACCCATTTGTTTTGTAGAGATTTTCTTCCTTTTGGAATTTTTACTAACTCCCATGTTGTGTTTTCCAACGGTGAGTACATTTCTTCTTGCATAGGTTTCTTCCAATTTTTACCATGCTTGTCATCACGGGCCTCTTGAAAGAAATCAAGGTCACCTTCATCAGTTAAAAAAATATAATTTGAGGGCGGATACCTTTGAGATGGTTTGTGAGTCCTACTGGAACTGTGAACCAACTGTGGTGGTATGTTTTTTGGTTGGACCTCTTGTAATAGCCACCACAAATTGGATTCTTCTTGCTGTTGTCCATCATTATCAAATTGTTGTCCCTCATTTTTGGTTGGTTTTCCATCATTTTCTTCCTATTGTCCATAAAGTTCTTACAACGGTGGCATTTTTTCTTTTTGTTCCACAAATCTATCAGCAATTTTCTTGACCTCCATATCACCTGTAGGCTTCTTAAACATATTTAAGCCATTAAATATAAAATCCTTTCCTCTAATAACTTTGTGTTTAACTGGATCCCATAGATGGTAACCAAACTCACCATCTACATATTCCATAAAAATCCATTTCATGGATTTATGGTCTAACTTAGTTCTATGCTCTTTGGGAATATGGACAAATGCTTCACATCCAAAAAAATCCAGGTGAGAATAGTTTACCTTTTTACTGGTCCAAACTTCTTCAGGAATGCCACCATCCAAGGTTGTAGTAGGTGATTGGTTGATGAGGTAACATGTTTTCTTCACTGCTTTTGCACAGAAATGCTTCTCCAACCTGGAATTTGACAACATGCTACTCACCTTCTTCGTGATAGTGTGATTCGTCGTTCCTCCAGTGCCATTCTATTGGGGAGTACCAGAGATAATATTCTCATGCTTTATGCCAAACCTGTTGTAATAGTCCTTGAAAGCATTGGGGCAATATTATCCACTGTTATTTGTCCTCAAGCACTTGAGCAGTTTGTTAGTCTCTCTTTCAACACCAACATGAAATTTTTGAAATATGTCAAATACCTCATTCTTTCCGTTCATAGGATAGACCCAAACCTTCCTTGGTGCATCATCTATGAATGTAACGAAATATGAGGCTCCTCCTAAAGAATTAACATTGATTGGCACAAACACATTAGAGTGAACCAATTCTAACATATTTGTTTTTTTTCATGGCCTTCTCTGATGAATGAAAATCTACATTTCCTTCCATATATACATGTTAAGTTTAAACCAAATAGACTAGCAAGATCACTGAAAGAAGCATAATCACAAGATAGACACAGTATTTACCCTGGGAAACCCTCATGGGGTAGAAAACCCAGCAAAGCTTTCCTCAATAAGATGATCAACCAAAATACAAGATGTGCTCCCTCCTTCTTCTCCTCCTTAGCAGATCTCCCAGACTAGTGCGCTACTTTTCTCAAGTGAGCAAGTGTGTCTAATGAGGAGTTCACCTCCTCTATTTATATTGACTCCTCACTGACTAAAATACCTAATGGGGCCGACCTCTCCTGGAGAAGTCTAATAACCCCTAAAATATAACTACAGGGCCGACCCCCACATGGTGGGTCTAATAACCCTAGTTAACACAAACCCCTGGAGGAATAAACATCTCCAGATACATGATAGGGTTACCTCGGAGGAATGAAACATCTCCAGAATAATAAAGTACAAATATAATATTCTTTGAAGTTACAATATTCAACACTCCCCCTTAACGAGAAGGATATTATAACAACATCTGCAGGAGCAAGGAGTCATCATACATGATACATCTATATATCATCGAAAGCTTTCTTCAATTCATCTTCATCAGTAACTCTAGTAGTTACTGGTATATCAATGTCAACATCAACATCGTCATCACGATCATTGGCATCATCATCACACGATCGTTGGCATCGTTGTCATACGATCATCAGCATCATCATCATACGATCATCAGCATCGTCATCAGCATCATCATCATACGATCATCAGCATCGTCATCATACGATCATCAACATCGTCATCAGCATCGTCATCATAGGATCATCAGCATCGTCATCACACGATCATCAGCATCGTCATCACACGATCATCAGCATCGTCATCACACGATCATCAGCATCGTCATCACACGATCATCAACATCATCATCATACGATCATCAGCATCGTCATCAAACAATCATGTTCTAGGATGATCAATCCTGCTCACTTTAGGACATAGGTCCATGGATGGTACAATCCGATCTTCAGTTCTCGGAGACATCAGTCTACGGATCAATTCTAGGACCTCAGTCCGGGGATGATACAATCCCCTGCCTGTTCATTCAGGACTTCGTTATCAGAGACCCAGTCTACGGCTCTATTATGGGACCTCAGTCTGGGGATGATGCAATCCCCTGCCTATTCATTCAGGACTTCATTATCGGAGACCTAGTCTATGGCTCAATTCTGGGACCTCAGTCTGGGGACGATGCAATCCCCTGCCTGTTCATTCAGGACTTCATTATCGGAGACCCAATCTATGGCTCAATTCTGGGACCTCAGTCCGGGGACGATGCAATCCCCTGCCTATTCATTCAGGACTTCATTATCGGAGACCCAGTCTACGGCTCAATTCTGGGACCTCAGTCCGGGGACAATGCAATCCCCTACCTGTTCATTCAGGATTTCATTATCGGAGACATCATGTCTACGGCTCAATTTTGGGACCTCAGTCTAGGGATGATGCAATCCCCTGCCTGTTCATTCAGGACTTCATTATCGGAGACCCAGTCTACGGCTCAATTCTGGGACCTCAGTCCGAGGATGATGCAATCCCCTACCTGTTCATTCAGGATTTCATTATCGGAGACATCATGTCTACGGCTCAATTCTGGTACCTCAGTACGGGGACGATGCAATCCCCTACCTGTTCATTCAGGATTTCATTATCAAAGACATACATCTACGGCTCTCTTTAGAACAAATGTTCAAGGATGATACAATCCCTCTTCTTTCTCGGAGACTCCTGTCTACGGCTCATTTTAGAACAAGTGTTGAAGGATGATACAATCCCTCTTCTTTCTCGGAGACTCCTGTCTACGGCTCATTTTAGAACAAGTGTTCAAGGATGATACAATCCCCACATGTATTCTCATCAATACAAGTACAAGTATCCTCATCCATACAAGTACATTAATCAATAGATGTATCATCATCTAGCATCAACAGCATGTATACATCATACACCAAAAGCATGTATTCTCACTAATACATCTAACATCAAGAGCATGTATACATCTAACATCAAAAGCATGTATTCTCACTAATACATCTAGCATTAAGAGCATGTATATATCTAACATCAAAAGCATGTATTCTCACTAATACATCTACCATCAAGAGCATGTATACATCTAACATCAAAAGCATGTATTCTCACTAATACATCTAACATCAAGAGCATGTATACATCTAATATCAAAAGCATGTATTCTCACTAATACATCTAACATCAAGAGCATGTATACATCTAACATCAAAAGCATGTATTCTCACTAATACATCTAGCATCAAGAGCATGTATACATCTAACATCAAAAGCATGTATTCTCACTAATTCATCTAACATCAAGAGCATGTATACATCTAACATCAAAAGCATGTATTCTCACTAATACATCTAGCATCAAGAGCATGTATACATCTAACATGTATTCTCACTAATACATCTAACATCAAAAGCATGTATACATCTAGCATGTATTCTCACTAATACATCTAACATCAAAGGCATGTATACATCTAGCATGTATTCTCACTAATATATCTAACATCAAAAGTTTATCGAAAAAGCATATATAAGTAAAACTAAGTATTCTAAATATAGTAGTCCTAAATCTAACCAATTCTAAGTAACTAGTTGAAGCCTCATTATTAATGAGACAAGCTTATCATTAGGGATCATACTACTCCCCCTTTCTAGGAGGATCCTTTTGAACTACACCAAGCTTGTCTCGAAAGTATTCAAATTTCACAGGAGATAGAGGTTTGGTCAGGATATCAGCAATTTGATCTTCAGTGCTCACATACTCGAGTTTGATAGCTCCACTCTGCACCATATCTCGAATATAGAAGTATCGGATCTCTATATGTTTTGACTTATCATGGAACACAGGATTCTCTGTCATCTTGATGCAGCTTTGATTATCACACATAATTACAATGGGATCCATTTCTAAGTCAAACACTCCAGATAGCAGTTTCCAAAGCCATACTACTTCACAGCTAGCAGAGCAGGCAGCTATATATTCTACCTCAGCGGAGCTTAGGGCCACACTAGATTGTTTATTGCTGAACCATGAGATCATGGCAGATCCAAGACCATAACATCCACCTGAAGTACTCTTTCTATCTGAGACACTTCCTGCCCAGTCAGAGTCTGAGTAACCATGTAAGTTGACTTCATGACTTCCGTGATAAAGTAGACCAAAATCTAATGTACCTTTTAGGTACCTCATTACATGCTTTGCAGCTATTAGATGAACCTTTCTAGGTTCTACTAGATACTGACTTAGGGTATTTACAGCAAAGCATATATCAGGCCTAGTATTTGTTAAATACATTAGTGACCCAATGATTTGTCTATATATGGTTAGGTCCACTAATTCTGATGAGTCATTAACTAATATCTTCAAGTTGGAGTCCATGGGATTAGCCATGGGTTTACACTCCAACATGTCAAATCCTTTCAGAATCTCCACAGCATATTTACCTTGATTTAGAAAGATTCCTCTTGGTTCTTGCCATACTTCTAAGCCTAAGAAGTAGTGCATTAGTCCGAGATCTTTCATCTCGAATTATGAAGAAAGCTTCTTCTTGCTTTCAATAATTTGATTCTCATTTCCAGTTAGAAACAGATCATCTACATATAACAATAGTATAACTGGTTCATCATCCATCACTTTGAGATAAAGGTTTGGGTCAGCTTTACTCTTGGTAAATCCCATGCTAGTTAAGAAATTGTCAATCCTTCTGTACCAAACCCTGGGAGCTTGTTTCAACCCATATAATGCCTTTTTCAGTTTGCATACATGAGTCCTTCCGTCATTAACCTCAAACCCTTGTGGTTGCTCTATGTATACTTCTTCTTCAATTACACCATTCAGAAAAGCTGTCTTAACATCCATTTGGTGTAATTTCCACTTCATCATGGATGCAAGTGCCATGATAGTTCTGATTGAAGTATACCTAGCAACTGGTGCAAATGTTTCTTCATAGTCAATTCCCTCCTTTTGAGAGAATCCTCTAACTACAAATCTTGCCTTGTATTTTTCAATGCTTCCATCCATAGCATGTTTTATTTTGAAGATCCATTTGGAAGAAACCACACTTTTATCTTTTGGTTTGGGAACTATATCCCAAACATCATTTTTCATTATTGACTGATATTCTTCTGTCATAGCTTCTGAGCTGCCTCTTCATAGCTAGTAGGTAGTTGATCCACAAGATCACACATCAAGGCCATATAGTTGGACACTAGTTTTGGTTTCTTTATTTCTCTAGTGGAGCCTTTAGGAGATCCATATCTTTCAGCTCCTTGAATAATATCTCTAGCCCATGCTGGTCTTCTTTTCCTAGATAAGTCTGTAACAGGGGGTTCTTGTGGTTCCAACATGTCATGATCCTCTGGTGCATCATCTTCAGGGAAGTGCACAGTCTTTGAGATTCTGGGAGATGAATCTTCTTCATAAACTTCTTCAAGTTGACACTTTCTGGATTTCTTGAGAGCTGCTTCCTCATCAAAGGTTACATCTCTACTGATTTCTATATGATGAAAACCTGGTATGTAGATTCTGAAGGCTTTGGAAGTTTCACAATAACCAACAAATATTCCCTTCTTACCAGAGGTATCCAACTTGGTTCTCTTTTCTTTTGGAATGTGGATGTACATAGGACACCCAAATATCTTAAGATGACTTACCTCAGGCTTCTTTCCTATAAACACTTTTTCTGGAGTTTTGAAATCAAGAGCACTATGAGATAGTCTATTTTGTACATATACTGCTGTCTTGGCTGCTTCAGCCCATAGATACATGGGAAGATCTTGGTCATGTATCATAGTCTTTACAGCTTCCATGATAGTTCTATTTTTCCTCTCAGCTACCCCATTTTGTTGGGGATTGTAGGGAGTGGTTAGTTCCCTCCTAATTCCAGCTTCTTTACAAAAGTCTTCAAATTCCTTTGAAGTATATTCTCCGCCATTATCTGTTTTGAGAGTCTTGATTCTCTTATCTGAGAGATTTTCTATTAGAGCCTTGAACTCTTTGAATTTTCCAAAGACTTCATTCTTACCTTTTAGGAAATATATCCAAATTTTCCTTGAATAGTCATCAATGAAAGAGAGATAGTATTCAAACCCACTTAGAGAAGTGGTGGGCATAGGTCCACATACATCTGAGTGTATTAGCTCTAGAGAGTTCTTAGTCTTTGTTTCACTCTTCGGAAAGGGATTCTTGACATTCTTCCCTTTCTTACATCCTTTACATGAGCCATCATGATCAGCCTTCAAATCTGGTAATCCTATAACCACCTTGCTTACATAGGGTAAGGCTTTATAGTTGATGTGAGCTAATCTTCTATGCCATAGCTCACTGGGACTAGAAACTTCATGAGCAAGGGCAACTTATGGATGACCCTTGAGTTTATAAAGTCCTCCTTCTTCTTCACCAATGACAATTGCATCTTTGATTGATTTTCCTTTGGACCACATGAGTACTTGTCCATCTATGAAAGCCACTCTAAAACCTTTCTTATCTAGAGCTGAGATAGAGAGTAGATTCTTCTTTAAACCTGGGACATATAAAATTTCTTTCATTTTCAAGGGTGTTCCCGAATCAAGCTTGTAGCTTGCTTCACCAATTCCCTTGATGGGATATTGATAATCATCTCCTAGAGATACCTTTTGGGGTGAAGACTTTTTTTCGATTCTGGAGAGAGTTTCCTTATGACCTATCATGTGCTTTGAAGCACCACTATCAATGAGCCATGTGCCTTCACCAGGAGACACAGATCCAGAGAGAGTAGAAAATAGTACATATTATTCTGGATCTTCTTTCTTTACTTTAGATCTTTTCTTTTGAGGCATTTCCTCTTCTTCTTCTTCTTCTTCTTCTTCTTCACTATCATCTTCTGCCATATGTGCATGATGTCTTTTGTGGACAAACCTTTTCTTGTTCTTTTCTGGTAGGGTATAGTATCTAGCATAGTGTCCTAGCTTAAGACAATTGAAACATTGGACTGTGGAGGTGTCTCCTCCTTTCCTTTTCAATCTATGAGAGGGTTGAGACCTTTTGTAGTTCACTTTCTTGAAGTAGCCTCTCTTTCCTCTTTTGGTGTGGGTGGCCAAAGCTTGGTCATCCTCTTTGAGAAGAGATTCTTTGTTGGCTACCCTAGCCTCTTCTTGAACACAATCCTCCCATACTACATCAAACGTCATGCTTTCTTTTCTGGCACACATGGTTTGTATGAAAGATTCCCAAGGTCTGGTGAGACCATTTAGGGCAGTCATCACAAGTTCATCTCCATCAAGAGTATCACCAATGGCATCTAATTGCGCCTTGATTAGAGAGACCCTTGAGAAGTAGTCTTGAATGGATTCTCCTTTGTGCATCTTGGTACTCTTCAACTGAGTCCTTAGGTTCATCTTCCTATTGATGTTCTTTCCTTCATACATTCTTCCTAGGGCATCATACATTTCCTTTGGAGTATTCTTGGAGGCCACTTGGGGAATCAAGTGGTGTTTAATAGAATCAGCTATGATTCTCTTTGTCCTAATCAAATCCTTCCTGTGCTTTTCTTTGGCTTCATCTCCTTCTGGTTCTGCAACTTCTTCCTTGATATAATGAGCAAGATCATTCTCTTCAAGAATGAGACCAATTCTGTATTTCCATGCCCGAAAATTCTCTATACCTTCTAGCTTGTCTTCAAGCTTAGTGTTTGGAGCCATCTTCTCTTGGGGGAGTCCAAGAGACAGAATAGACTTACCTGGAAATGTTACTTTTCACTTTTCTGGATTCTGGGACAGAATTTTATCGCACTTTTGGTAGAATTAGGGTTTGACTTTCCCGGAGTTCTACTCAACCAAAAAGTTAGATCTAGAGCTGAAAAGAATGGTCTTGAGAAGGGCTATCCCGCCATGTAATCAGAATTTAAAAATGCCAACTTTTTTCTGAAACCAAATTCTGACTTATCGCACTTTTGGTAGAATTAGGGTTTGGATTTTCCGGAGTTCTACCCAACCAAAAAGTTCGATCTAGGGCTTAAAAGATTGGTATTGAAGAGGGCTATCCATCCATGTAACCAAAATTCAATAATACTAACTTTTTGCTGAAACCCTAACTTTCACCGGAGAGAGAGAGAGGTATTCTTACCTTGTGAAAGATGTCCTATTCAGTCTAGCTCTGATACCATGTTAAGTTTAAACCAAATAGACTAGCAAGATCACTGAAAGAAGCATAATCACAAGATAGACACAGTATTTACCCTGGGAAACCCTCATGGGGTAGAAAACCCAGCAAAGCTTTCCTCAATAAGATGATCAACCAAAATACAAGATGTGCTCCCTCCTTATTCTCCTCCTTAGCAGATCTCCCAGACTAGTGCGCTACTTTTCTCAAGTGAGAAAGTGTGTCTAATGAGGAGTTCACCTCCTCTATTTATACTGACTCCTCACTGACTAAAATACCTAATGGGGCTGACCTCTCCTAGAGAAGTCTAATAACCCCTAAAATATAACTACAGGGCCGACCCCCACATGGTGGGTCTAATAACCCTACTTAACACAAACCCCTGGAGGAATAAACATCTCCAGATACATGATAGGGTTACCTCGGAGGAATGAAACATCTCTGGAATAATAAAGTACAAATATAATATTCTTTGAAGTTACAATATTCAACAATACAATGCTCACAAAGGTCAAGTTCATAGTATTTTAAACTTGGAAGCAATTTTTTACCAACAAGAAATTTTAGGCCCTTTTCGTTCGTCTGGCCCAAGCACTTATGCCATAGATTTGGTGAGTACGTTACTTCTTTTACAATAGTATCCACATATTATTTTCTTGTTGTTGACCTTAACTTATACAAGTTTCTTGCCTTAGGCCATCTAGCCATGACTATGTAATGTACCCACCTGCTGACCCAATGCAAGGAAGGGAACATGGCACTAAAATCTGGGCATTCATAAAACTCAACCCACTAATTAGAATCATGAGAATTTAAACATTGGTGTGCAGATACAATTAGGCAATATGCACATCGGAATTTAAATCTAATCCACACACACAATTTATGCCCATCCAACATATCAAAACAGTCATCAAATTGATGCATTGCAGAGGTAAATACATAGACAGAAAAACACTTATCTTCATTGGTCAATTGTCCCAAGCAACTAGCTATGTCGCTGCAATGTTCCACCCAGCCATAGGCTCTTCGACAGCTTATACCGAGTCCGTCCGAAGGCCACCCCCGAGCTGGGCATGATTCTCACAAGGAAAAGGGACATTCACTCTCTCACAACCAATTAATCATTCCATCTTAGCCAAGCCAGTCCATAGCTGGGTTTATCAGGATACAATTGAGCCATGGATGCTTATTCCCAAGCTCAAGCCAAAACAATGAATACCCATACCCATACCCCAACATATTCTTCTCTCACACAGTAAGCACAAATAGGGGGCAGGGATACAGAATTTAAACAGTGGGATTTACAAATAAGATGGCCATGGGTTTTCCCAAAAACGTTCCCAACCAAAAATGGATTGTGGGATGGGGCAAACAACCACAGGGAGGAAAAACGATTTCTTCCCCAAATATCTCAGCCTTCCACAACCCAAAATGTTCTCTATGAACCCCCATTCGATTTCCCTTTCTTCCCCACTGGTATACAACACAAAACACCCTTCTCTACTAGGAGAATGAAGGAAAATGCAACAAACATGCCCAAAAAATGCCCAGGTAGCTCTAAACTCGTGACGAAGAAAGAATGATGGTTGCATAATGGCTTGGGGGAGAATTCCTGGCTCTTTTCTTTCCCAAGAAGCAAAACACGAATTCCCATGCAGGGTGGTTTTCCCATACACAAATTTGGACAGCCATACCTTTCATTCCCCAAGGCATTAACTACCTCAACCAACTCTTGGGAGAAATCAATGATTGGGTACAAAAGTCAACATGGGTAGTTGAGGGTTTGATGGGTTCTCTCATTGACACTTGGCTTGGCCTGATTGGCTCAAAGGTTTGAATGTTTTCCCTCCCAATTCCTTGTGAGATCATGCCCCCATCTCTTTGTTGCATTGCATAGCTAGTTGTGGGTATTTTTATTAAAATGCATTTTACATGATATTTGAATTTCCAATGTGCATTGCTAGCACGCAAATCATATGCATCACTAAATCGATGGCGGGGCCTTGGCCTTGAGCTCCTCACCATGATTTCATAACAATATTACATCATTTATAATGTTAATGCCATGGGGTCAAACTGGGGACATTACAGACTAATGCTCCTTTACTAATTTTCCATCGACCTTTTATGAAACTTATGGAGCAGCCTTCATCATCCAATGTCCCATGGATATTAGGCTCATGTGCCTCTCTAGAACATGCCTAGCTTGTTTTAATAGGGTATCATGCCCATCCTTTGTTTGGATTCAAGCATCTCCAACTCCAACAATTTTACAAAAATGATTGTTTCCCAAATGTACTCTACCATAATCACCAGTTTCATAAGAAACAAAATTATTTTCCATGGAGTTACATGATGAGATGCCTCAAATTCAAGGATCCAACCAATACTATTGGTAGAAGTATATAGGCATGCATCTTCCATTGAAATAGTAAATAAAACATCACCATATGAAACTATAGTAGTGGTCTCGCCTTCATATGTCTTGGTTGATTTTTTATTTGTACAAGTTGATTTTCGCTCCTTCTGTTATCTCTTCCAAATATGACAATCTCTTTTCATGTGTCCTAGTTTTCAACGATGAAATCAAGTAAGTATACCTCTTCTTGATTTTGATCATCCCCTTGACTTTGAATGACCTTGTCTATTTCGATCAATTTTCCTTCCATGATCAACTAGAGTTAGATATTCTCCTCCATGGTTTTTTGTAACTGATTTACATTGTATCTCTTCATTCATTAAATTGTTCCTAACATCACCAAAATTCAAGGTCCTTGTAGGTGCTGAAGTGATCATGGCTACTATAAAATTATCCTAGTTGTCTGGCATGGAGCACATGAGTAGGATGGTTCTAATTTCATCATCCAAGACAATTTTAAAAGAGGAAAATGACTTGTAATTATATTAAATTCATTTAAATGCTCCACAATAGAAGAAGCCTCCTTCATCTTAAGGTTATACAACTTCTTTAGGGAAAAAACTTAATTTGATGTTGTTTTTTTCTCATACAAGTCATGTAATTTCTTCCACAAAGTTTCTACTATCTTCTCTCTACCCACATTGAAGTAGACATTCTTTCCTAAGTACTATCTGATTGTAGAAATGGCTTTCCTATCTAACTTGTTTCATTCTTCATCTGTGATCGATGAGGGCTTACTTGCTACTCCCTCAATAAAAAAATATTGGTATTTTAAAATTAATATGTCTCCCATATATGCTCTTCATATGTAAAAATTGGCCCCATTCAGTTTCTCCATGTCACTCAAGGTTTTTGTCTCCATGTTGCCTCAAATGATTGTCCCCCCCAATAAAATTGTGAGATCTATCTCACATAGGTGTTGTAACAAGTTCAAGTTCTTTGTAGTTTATCGCCACTACTGGGGGATCCCACTTCCAAATGTTGGCCTCCACAAACTCTCACGGACTTGCATGCAGATGAGCGCACACCCAAATAGCTTCTCAATGGGCTATGGACTTGTTCTACAATAGGGGATGGCTCCTAACCGTGCTCTGACACCAGTTGTTGAGAACAAAGGTGGCTATTAGTCCCTTGTTCTATTGATTCTCAGTTCCACCGTCTTCATACCCCTGTCTATAGCACTCAACAAGTCAAATTTTATCTACACATTATCACCAACAACTAACCCACAATTCCTCTTTGATGAGAATCTACAGTAGACAATACCAACTTTTCTTTAAAAAAAAACATATTGACAATTTTCCCAATAAAAATACACGACACTTAAAGAAGTAGCATATAGATACATAGAGAAATAAAAATAGAGCATACACCAGAAAGAATGCAGTCGCACATCCACATAAAATCCTCTCTCTGAAATTGGGCATAAACTCTATTTTTGGTATTATTACCTCCAACATACACAAAACTATGTATATGCATAAAATTACAAGTTAGAATATGCAGTAGACAATACCAACTTTTCTTTAAAAAAAACATATTGACAATTTTCCCAATAAAAATACACGACAATTAAAGAATTAGCATATAGATACATAGAGAACTCAAAATAGAGCATACACCGGAAAGAATGCAGTCACACATCCACATAAAATCCTCTCTCTGAAATTGGGCATAAACTCTATTTTTGGTATTATTACCTCCAACATACACAAAACTATGTATATGCATAAAATTACAAGTTATTTTACAAAATGGAGCTTACTCCAAAAATTACCCAACGTCTAGAGCCTTTGAGAACAATGCAATGAGGAAGTGACTTCATTGAGAAGTTATTGAGCATTCAATTCTAGTAATTACAATCCTAACTACTAGTGAACACTTGAAGTATGTGAGTTGGCACAAATTGAGAGTCGTTAGATGGTTCATAAATATCATAATTTGATTTCAACTCCCAACATAAAGCCTATATAACTTTTTGGATTACTTGAAGAGCATATCAGACCACATAAAATTCACAATAGTGGTAGAAGAAAACATGGAAATCCTTTTCTTGGATGTTCTCATCACAAAAATGGATTATGGCTCACGAATTCATTAAGTGTATCAAAAAAAGGTGCTAAAAAACTAGGTATTATCAATACCTTATGAATATTTCTAATAAGGAACATCTCAACAATGAAATCAAGCACCTATCTATGTGTTGGGTCGGGTAAAGTTTTGTGTAGTTTTGGTGTGAACAAGGTTAAAGCGAATTGGCCTGACAAAGAAGAGTCAACTCCGATGAAGTGGCCAAGAATCAACGAAAATGGGTATTTTCAATATGTCAAGGATGAAGTTGGGTATGTTAGTTAGGATTTTGTGTCCACATACATTTATGAGTGGACTAATTGAGTAGTGGAGTAGTGGGAGCAGGGCAGACTGTCTTCACCCTATAAATATGTAACAGGTTGGGATTTTTTGGGTTGGTTCATCTTTGTCATAATCTGGTTTGTATGTTGAAGATATTGTGTACTGTAAGGAGAGAGTTGCATCGTCTGCAGTATGTGTGCGCAGATCCATTGTAAAGAGAAGAAAGAAATCTGTAATTTGTTGATGCAAACATGAAGTGCTTATTTTATTGTGTCTCATGAATAAAGAAAGTGCTTCCATGGTTTTCTCCCATTTGGGTTTCCACGTTATATCTGGTGTCCAATGTGTGTGAATAATGTTATCATTTTCTACGTTATTTATGCTATATTCTGCATATTGATGCATAAATGTTAAATAATGTGGAGGTATGAATGATTGGCCATTGCTTAGTTACTAAATATATGGTGCAGCTAGTTCAGTGATATGTATGGGATCTCTATGATCTGTTGAAGCATTGTGTTCTGTCGAGATCTCGAATATTATGTTTGGTAGAGTCCTATCTCACCCCTTTTCTATTGTAGAAATACGATTCCTACAACTCCCATAGATTCCTTGGGTGAGACTTCACCTACTTGTTATCGGACAATCCATTCGAGTGGATGAAAGTTGGATCTCCCTAGCTCAATGTGAGTCTAGAACAAATAGAACAGACTACAAATGGATTTCCTAGATCTACTTAACGATCAAGTGCTATATGTCTTACCTTTTACTTCACAATCCTTTCTCCTAAATGCTGCTCCACGTCCCTCGGTCGTCAGATCTCAACTATAAGACCTGTCAAGACATAAGAAACAAGAGAAACGAGTAAAGAGCATCTATACAATAAGAGATCTAAGTAAACAATTAAGTAAGTGAACTACTCAATATCATTTCACATCAACAATATTGGTGGAAAGCATTTGTATTACTGTAAATAGGGAAATAAATGGTAGAGACATAGAACTACAACCAAGGTTTAACGCTACAGGCCTTCTCCATCCAAGCCATTTGCCATTTCCTCCCTAGGAAGCTTGAGTCTCTAAAGGATGAGTAGAGATCTCTCAAGAGTTATTTCACCAGCATGTAGACACCATAGGCTTCCTCCCCCTTTGGAGAGGGGTAGAGATTCACTTAAATAGGGATAAGTGGATGGGGTATGCATAGGATAGGTTGAGATATGGTAGGAGAGAGATAGGGGATCCTCCCAATAGGTTAGGAACCGAAGGCCAGCTTCCCCAACAGATCAGGGATAGGGATCTAAGTCAGCAAGCTTCGAGAAGGAGCTCGAAGAAGCTATTTTTGCCTTCTAACTGACTTCATTGAACCCTGTAATGGAGCAAGGAGTGACATCGCATGTTGCAATAGAGCAACTTGTGATGACCTCTCAAAACCTATTACAACTGGGTACAAATCCTTCCAAGTCAATCACTCAATTAGGGTTACTCCAGGGGTGTATACACTGAATCTCATGATGGCAAGATTTTAGGTGTACCAGAATGCCCCCCAAAGCATGAAGTTGTTAAAAGATTGGACAGGTGAAATGCTTTGACAGAAAGAATGGCAAAATGGACTTGTCGGATGAAGGATGCTTCTGCACTACAACTGACTCTGAACTGACAAATGGGGGAATAACAAATGGCATACCCTTGAATGGGGTGCCTTGGTTGGTAGTCCCAGAAGAATCTTCCATAACTGAACGTCCTAAGAGTCTCTAAAGTACCACACAAATCAAACACTACTCAAGTCTAAAAGCAACAAGCAAACTGTGTGAATAGGAGTGAATTAAAAGTCTGGAACCTCACAGGATTATCAAGGCATCGCAACTCGCGATATATCACAGGGTCCAACAATATGACGCGACAAGGAGGATTAGGACCGTACACTTTCCTGCATGCCCGATTACTTGGACAGTACGTGCGTAGTAGCTCCCCGAGTGTTATTCTCGATGTATTGCTTTGCCAAGACGGCCAAATGGTTAACTCAGTTGGTCTCAGGAATCCTAGTTGTGTCTCCCGATATACGCAAGGTATGTGGGAGCTCAAATCCATAGTGGTGTTGTCTAATGCACAACTGTTAGGCAAGAGACCTTCCGATATACTACTGAGTACATGATACACCCTTTGATATACGCCAAGTACGGATGGTACTTGGTGGGTACATGAAGGAGCTCGATATACTGATAAGTACGTGGAATACTACAATACCCCCAGGATACAGTGCTGGCAAATAACGACAGCTTCCACGCTTAACAACGCCGGAACACATCTCTAACTTACACATAGTTTCTAAATGATTTTAACCTAAGATAGCGTTAATTTTATCTTGTGCGGTTAGGTGGATGCATGAGGTGAGCACATAAAAGAAAACATAATGCATTCCTCAACTAGATGATAATGCACATTTTCCTTCCTTTTCAATGAAAACTACTTAAGGTAAGGAGAGATTTTTATTTCTTTCAAACCAAAAGTACTTAAGTAGTAGCGAAAAGAAAGAATTCCTTCCTAGAGTGCAATAACTCTAACTTTTTGCAATAATCAGCTAAAAAGCGCAAAGAAATGAAAGATGTAGTTAATATTAACAATGTATAAGACAAAATGATGAAGCACTTTCAATTTTCAAATGCATGTATAAAAAATGGAACTTGATAACTAAACGCTTTTCATGTCTATATACAGAAAGTGAGAGAATGTCTAATAGCACTCTAATCATTCAGGAATTCTGAAAGAAAAAAGGACAAGCACCCAAACAACTCAAAGGTACTCAAGAATGGCTCAAAACATACCAAATGCAATAATTGTCACTCATTTCCTATCTTTTTACACTTGAAAAAGACACATCTAATCTACGGAAAGAAATATTCCACAAACATTTCCAATCAAATGCAAGACAAAGATAAACACTTAACAATCTTATCTAACTCAAATGCACACAAATCTGAAACAAGCCTTTCTTCTTCTTATAAATGTGAGACCAAGAATTTCAAATGATCAAATTAAAACAAGAAGAATACTTATGTTTTTCAATTTTATGAATATTGCAAAAGAGTGACAAAACCAAGCTTCTCTTTTAACTAAAGTGGATACAAAGAATCAATCTTTCCAAAAAATCATTAGGTAGGATGCAAAGGAAATAAGATGCACAACCCAAGAAAGAGAGGCTCAAAAAGACGTGGATATCCCACACATTTCGAGTCTTTGAAACAAGCCAATTACACCAAACCAAAAAATGATCTCAGAACCTTAATATGGGTCAAAACGAGGGGGATTTTTTTTTCAAAAATAGAACCCATTTCGCTTAAAAATGCAAGCAAAACAGTAGTTTTTACTCAAAGGGACAAACATGGATCCCAATCTCAAAAGACCCAAAAGTCCAACAAAAGCAAACCAAATGCAAACAATGCTGAATGATAGGTGCAAAAAGAATTTTTGGATCAAATCTAGTGCAAAGATCAGATTAGGTGAGGAGAGGAGGGATAACAAGGTCAAGTGGATGAAGGTGAGGGAACCAAAGTATCCACCACTATCAAGCTGAAACTTGTTAAAATGGGACCCAATACAAATCCATGCAAAATACCAAACACTTTCAACACACAAATCAAAATGGGGTCTCTGACTGGATCTTACAGTACAGAGGGAGTCTGCACACAAACCAAACTCACAACAGAAATGGAGAAAAGGTGCCTATATGGCAAAAAAAATGGCAAATCGGCACACTCTGTGCTTATGCGCAATGTGACGTCACAATTCACTAGTGTGGGAAGTGCGACGACGTCGCAGTATACCAATGGAAGGGCTGCGATGACAGACTATCAAGAAAAGAACAGAGATAAAAAACAACACAGTGTCGCTCTGGGTACATTGACCAGGTGCAACAGGCGAGATCTATGTCCAAAAATGAACCAATTCTCCACTTAATGAGCATAAAAAGGTCTGTAGATGAGAAGTACAAACTCAAAAGAAGGAAATCAAACTCTTAAAAGCAAAGATCTGATGGTGAAAGGGAATAAGAGGAAAAAATATGGCTTGTAAAAGAAATCAAATGAAAATGGCTTCAAATTGAAAACTAAAACTATGTTCATTCCCCAGCGGAGTCGCCAGATTTGTTATTGCACA
This sequence comes from Larix kaempferi, assembly GCA_027924585.1. Lineage (NCBI taxonomy): Eukaryota > Viridiplantae > Streptophyta > Pinopsida > Pinales > Pinaceae > Larix > Larix kaempferi. The sequence continues at coordinate 6,897,729 of BSBM01000478.1, forward strand.
ATCCACTCGAGTGGACGCGAGTTGGATCTCCCTAGCTCAATGTGAGTCTAGAACAAATCGAACAGACTACAAATGGATTTCCTAGATATACTTAAGGATCAAGTGCTAAATGTCTTACCTTTTACTTCACAATCCTTTCTCCTGAATGCTGCTCCACGTCCCCCAGTCATCAGATCTCAGCTATAAGACCTGTCAAGACACAAGAAACAAGAGAAACAAGTAAAGAGCATCTATATAATAAGAGATCTAAGTAAACAGTTAATCAAGTGAACTACTCAATATCATTACACATCAACAATATTGGTGGAAAACATTTGTATTACTATAAATAGGGAAATACATGGTAGAGACATAGAACTACAACCAAGGCTTAACGCTGCAGCCCTTCTCCATCCAATCCATTTTCCATTTACTCCCAAGGAATCTTGAGTCTCTCAAGGATTAGTAGAGATCTCTCAAGAGTTATTTCACCAGCATGTAGACACCATAGGATTCCTCCCCCTTTGGAGAGGGGTAGAGCTTCACTTAAATAGGACTAAGTGGATGGGGTATGGATAGGATAGGTTGAGATATGGTAGGAGAGAGATAGGGGATCCTCCCAATAGGTTAGGAACCGAAGGACAACTCCCCCAACAGATGAGGGATAGGGGTCTAAGTCAGCAAGCTTCGAGAAGGAGCTCGAAGAAGCTATTTTTTCCTTCTAACTGACTTCGTCGCACCCTGTAATGGAGCAAGGTGCGACGTCGCATGTTGCAACAGAGTAACCTGTGATGACCTCTCAAAACCTAGTACAATTGGGTACAAATCCTTCCACGTGAATCACTCAATCAGGGTTACTCCAGGGGTATATACACTGAATCTCATGATGGGAAGATTTTAGGTGTAACACTACTTCGCAGGTGATGCCGAAAGGGTCGGTGTCTTGGGGTTTGTAGGTGATTAGCTGAGTGAAACATGGTAAAAGTAGATTTGTGCCAACAAATGGTTATGTTTCCAGGATCGGTATCTGTGTTGACGAGGGATGTGGCATCCTACGAAGCCCTAAATTTAGGATTGGGTTGATGGGAAACTGAGAGAGTTTGCTGAAAGCCAAAACAAAGATCCATGCATTGATGCAGAAACGTGGTTAGGTAAATATGTTTTCTCAGAAATCCATGAAGTGTTCTTTGGAGAATTTCCTATTATATTGAATAAAGGGTTGATGATTTTAACCTTGCAAAAGACATGCTTCCAAGGGAGTGAGCCTATGATTTGGACACCTGAGCTAGTCCATACCCTTAAAAGTGTTAATAATAAAATATCTCGCACATTCGATTACTGGTTAGATAGTATATTGGAGGAATATATTATCGAGTTTGCTATAGACACCATAAAATATTACAATGTTGTTGAATGAGAGTTATTTCAGGGACCACGAGGTGAGTAATTGAAATCCTTGAATCTAGGGATTAAAATGTTGCTTTGTGAAAAAGGGATTATGAGGATGGAATCCGTTGCGTAAGCCATTTGTGCAAGGTGCTTCGGGATGTCGATAGGAAATGGTCTAGGAGTCTGTTGTAAGAAGTGAGATGACATGAAAAGGGAAGGAGATAGTGAAACAGATGAATATTGTGGCCTACTTCGAACTGGGAGAATATTTTAGTCAAGTAAGAGAAGGAGAATTGTGACAAAACGAGAGGGTTGTAGTGTGATTGAAGGAAGGGACTATGAACCAGTACCAGAGCTTCAAGAAGAATATTATGATCGAGAAGAGGACAAAGAAGAAGGATTCCAGCCCGCTTTTGAGGAATACCCTGTTGATCAAGCTCAAGCCAGACACTACGACATACCTACGACCCTGCGTGCATCTCCAGAAACTGAGGTAAGAAACACTAGTTCATCGTAGTTTATACAAGCAGGTAATAGTAGTAATAGTCAAAACAATACTTTGACTAATAATACATCTACAAGTGTTGGTCCTATAATACAAAGTTAGCCAATACCCACGAGAAGCAAAATGGATGGGGATGATATGAAACTATTAATTTTTCATGGGAATGGGTCAGAGTACACAGAACAAGATTGGTTTTTATGTGATGTTTTCTAGATTGTCAAGCAAGTGCAGGACGACAATGTAAAAAGAGCGCAACTAATTATGAATTTTCAAGGTCGTACTTTGGACTGGTTCATGAAATTTGCAAAAGTACCTGCTGGACAACCAAAAAATCCCTTAAGTAGCGGAGATTAGAGATGCATTAAAGTATGAATTCAAGAAGCAAAAATCTAAATCGCAGTGTATTACTGAAGTCAAAGAGATCAAGCAATTGAAAAATGAATCTATCTGGGATTTCGACAATAGGTTCAAAATTGATGGCTCATGTAAGCTTTTAGATGACCGATGTTCAACATAAGGAATGGTTTATAGATGCTTTGTTACCGCATATATGAGTCCCTCTAATGCAACAAAATATTATGTCGCAGACTGAGGCCATTAAACTGACAATGAAACTAGAAGCATCACCTGTTGGAGAAACTGGAGCAGCTATGGCTCAGATCCAATCACAACAGGAAAATCTATCATTACAAATTCAAGATATCAAGAAAGGAAAGGACAAAAGATAATATGTTTGTTGTACATCGTGTAAAGAAGAGGGTCATTCGAAGGACCAATGCACGATGTTGCAGGACTACATAGCTGTCGGAGCTCCTAACCTACTGAACCATGGAGCTGGATTCTAGTGTAGGACCTGTCCAAATAGGGGACTTCGATGAGAGGACTATTACCTATTGCAAAATATTGTAGGTACCCCACAAAACTTGTTCTGTAAGTTTTGTAGATCAGTTGGCAATGATGAGAAGGACTGCCGAGCATATCAATTTCTCACAGAGCGAACAACAAACGCTTATTGAATGAAAGGTGAGTAACAAGGTGAAGGGAGAATTGTGTAGTTTAATCAATAGAGGGATGGATTTTGACGATGAGGACGACAAGTGTAACATCCCATATTGTCGAAAAAATTTAAAATTTTTTGTTAAAGGCAATAATAGCTTAATTTATGATAACTTATAATTGCGGAAAATAATAATTGCTGAATGTAACAATGTTAACTAAACAACTATTTGTACTAAACACAAATATAATTCTGATTAAACTAATGCGACAGTGAAAACTTAATTACATTCATAACATCTATCATTAAGATAGTCAAATGCATGGTTAGATCAAACTTTTAATGCGACACTTTTTAAGGCAATGGAATGTATGAATGATGTAATAATGAAATGCCAGGTTAGAAATATGATATGGTACTTTTTCGTTGAAACGATACTAACAGTTTGCTTCTTTGTTGTCCAAAGGAGTCCTATGAGGGACCCCGAAGCTTACTTAGCTGTAATGCTAAAACATTGGGCCTATTCTATGTGCAGACGACAGGTAAGAAGTTTCATGATTGCAATAATTCCAGTTCGCATGAATTCAACTTCATCTTTTGAAAATAAAATAGAATAATTAGAGACTGTTGCAATTGTAAAAGCGTACAGGTACAATTCATGTGCTTACTTTTCAACTTTCCAAGGTTCGTCTTGTATCAACTCAAGTACACATCGTCACTGTAGTCATCATTCTACTAGTTGGTTCTGTTGTCGTCATTGTGCTAGCTGGTTTTTCGTCCTCATTGTATTAGCTTCCTTGTTGTCACCATTTAATTAGTAGTACTAAGATGGTATAGTACCATTGTATCGCATGAATAAAGTGGATAGGAAACTGGAGAACTTATTGTTCCAATTTACCAAACTATATGTGATAGCATAAATGTATGCAAGTTTTATACAACACTTTTGATTAACTTTATAAGTCTTATGGTTCACCATTCATAATTCACTGCTATAATTATTTAGGTCTTAAGTAAGCAAGAATAGTCTTTTCCAAAGACTAGACATTTGTAACAATTAGATAATAAACAATTACAACACATAGATTAACTATTTTGCAAAATAAGACTTGATTTATTCAACTATTATCCCATATCGTGATATACTCAAAGTCCTATGTATATAGTGATGTAACTATATTGATTTTTGGTTTATTATCAACATTATATATTCATATCGAAACTCATTGTAATAAAATGCAAACATTAGATTTATCACTAAACTATATAAATAGTTTGCAATTGTTATCACATTGTATTATGTCGAAACGATTATAATATAGGGCAAGCAATATAATGAAATGTTTGCATATTGTTACTATTACTATGGTGAATTTAAAATGTTATATTTACATGAACAATGCAGGGTTTAAAGTCATGTCGAGGATGCTGACAGGCTTTTAATTAGAAACTTGACAGGTTGCTAGTTTAATAAATGACGTCGGTCTCGAGCTGTGGTAGAGATCATGCATTGATCTTGCATTAAAAGCTTGGTGCCATATCCCTGCCGAGTTGGATGTCCAATGATCCATGTAGACATGAATGTCTCCAAACTTGTCGATGTGTAAGAATAATGCACCACGCGTAGGTTATGCATACTCCACTGTGAGCCATGGTGGCGTTGTCAACCTGTAAGGTAGGTTGGGCATTTATTGTGGACGTCGTTTGTACCAAAGCTCAGTTTGCTGGCAATGTGGAGACCGTCGATGGTGATGAATCTAAACCGTCGGATGGAAACCCTCACATCTACCATGGAATGAGTTAAGAACTTGGAAAAGTGGTTCATTATGCTATTGTTTCGGCTAGGGTGGTCGATAGGCTGCCGAAGTTTTGGTAGAAGCCAAGGGAGAGGTTTCGACCTCGATACCTTCTAAAGAAGTTGACGTTGCAGGTTTTCTTACTGTGATAATGATGTGGTTTTGAAGGGTTAGACTCTCTGATTCGAAAGGTTATAGTTTTAAGCTTTATAATTTCTGAGACAAGAAGGAGTGAAATGAAAGGAAACAGAGTTTGAGCGAGGATAATGACTCGCTGTTGTCTTTCATGACAATATTCTCGTTAAAGCTGTGAAGGTAAGCTTTTCTTTTAGCAGAGGGTATTTGCATTTCAAAAGATTCAGTTTATAATGTATTAGATAACTAACTCCGGGCTTAATGTCAGTTGCAGGGTATAAAAAGAACGTCTGGCTAGGGTATGGTGAAAGGAAAATCCAAGCACTCTTACACCGGTAAGCTTTGGGTCTTCCATACCCTCGTAGTGCCTTTCGTCTATGCCGTGGCTCTATCATTGAAGATGGTTTGGGAAATCTTGGAAACACGTTTGTTAACAGTGATACTAGGGTACTATATTTTGCAAACTTTGTTGTTTGTCGACTGGATATATAACCCGTCGATTTTGAATATTCGGGATCTTCTGCCTATTGAAATTTTGGGATATATCCTGTGTAACTTTGTTTTTCAAAACATATTATAAATGTTGCTTGAGAGCTTCGTCTTTGTTTCAGAGGTTATACTGTTATGATGTTGAGGTTCTATGAGATTCAACTTGTTTTTCGTAATAGTTTGTGACAGTAAGATAGAGAGCCGAGGGCTCGATCTCTGTGTAGGAATAAAAATCCTTTTTGTAATACAATGTACGTTTAAAACATTATATAGATATCTGGTTTGTTCGTCTAGATACTGTAAGTTGATGTCGTTAATCGTCTTCATGCAGAAAGTTATTACAAAGTATTAAGAGCTAGATTAGGGTTTTGAAGATATCGTTGATGATACGGGTTCTATGTATGATTTAACTTCAACCTTAAGATGGAAATGTATGCTAACTTTTCGTAAGAGTCTGTGTGGTTTGTCTTGATACTGTAGGCTGATAATATGTGTTCTTATTTTCCAATGTTTGAAATCTAAATAGAATAAAGGTTGAACTGAGAATTCAATAATGTTTTTGCAAAACACCGAATAGGGTCAAACCCTAAATCAGGTTTTGTTGAAAATGATAACCTGAGCAATAGTTAAGATAATGGATCAGTTTCGATCCCAGGTTTGAAAAGAGTAAAATTTTTTGTTATGAAACAACAAAAGAAAATATTTGAATTTAGCTAGGGTTTTCTTTTTGATATGAGACTCAGATTTTCAATAATCACAAATAGTGTTTAGCAGATCTAAAAGAGAGAAATAAATACATGGTGAAAATAGTAGTGTTTAGTAATTCCTTATCATTTGTTAAATTTATAGATAATACATCTTTATTATAGTAAGTGCAAACAATTTGAGTGTATAGTGCAAAAAATCGTGAAAAACTATGTAAACTACAAATCTGTCTATAATTTAATTTCTATGCATATAATACTGGTGTAGTAATTGTAATGAAACTGTGTGTGAGTGAAATATATAAATATGAAGTCTGTGTGAAAAACTAATGTTTTCCAGCTTATTATAATAAATGTTTTATTCAATGTTAGCAAATCTTAAAACAATATACAGTATGTAATTTATCTACCTTCCATGGACATTATTTAAATGTAATGCAAGATGATTGTATAGGAATTATTTATTGACTGTTTATCATATAACTGAGGAAATATTATATATACTAAATATTATACAGGGGTAAAAACATGAAGGTGGGTAACACTTCCGTGAGAAACCAGTGCAAAAAAGTCTTAGCGGAGGTTATTCGGCCGATTAATATTTATTATTCGGCCGAATAAGTTTCATTATTCGGTTGAATACCTACTAACAGTTCGTCGTTTGGTTTAACGGGGACCCTTGAAATGCGTGCAAAGTACTACCTGACGAAAAAAAAATTCGCGTGTTTGTTTATTCGGCCGAATACATTTTCTGCATAAAAAACCCGGCCTCGTCCACAGTTTGGAAATTGTCGTTTGTGATTTTCTGGACCCCGCACGCGGGCCCACTGCCGATTCTCACCACCCTGCATGGCCAAGGTGATGACGCTTGCCCGCTGTTGATGCTTGCCAGGTGCTAATTCTCCCCTAGTGCTGATGCTCGCCCGGTGGTGCTGATTCTCCCCGGTGTTGATTCTCCCCTGGTGCCGATGCCCACCCGGTGCTGATTCTCCCCTTGTGCTGATGCTCGCCTGCTGTAGCTTCGCCCTTCTTTCGAACGTCGACGTACGTTCGTTGTGTGGGTAATCCCTAACGCATGACTCCCGACGTTCGTTCTTTGATCCCTGACTGTTGCTCGCCCGCTCTGTTGATACTGCTCGTCACAGCAGTTGGAAGCTCCCTTCGTCGAGGAGGCTGACTTACGGTTCTGCAAGTTTGAAATTTGCGGTCGGATCGGGGCGTTTGTTGCTTGATGGATCCGCGTGGAGGTGACGACTGCCTGGTAAGTTTATAAATTGTTTCATCATTTCGTTGTATGTCTGTTTTTCATTTTGCAATTCTATTTGTGTTGTATGCGTATGTTTTCGTGTTTTAATGTCTTCTCGAAATGTGGTAGTGTGTGCAGGTTAGTCCGTTTGTTGAGTTGGAGGGTGTTATCATCGCTTTGTTTGTTGAGTTGGAGCGTGTTATCGTCGCTTCGTTGGTCCATTCATTAGTTGATAGTTTTTCATTGACAGGTATGTTTTGACGATTAGTTGTGTCGTTTTGATTTCATTTTCATAATTTTTTAGTTTCTTGTTGTTAACCCATTTTGTTGTTGTGTGTAGGAAATATTTATCGTTCAGTGAGTTGGTGGTCTTATCCAGTGCGGTATTGTGGTTCGACAATCTATTCACTGCGAGTCTGGTTTAGAGGTATGTAACGTTCCCGATCTTTTGTATTGTTAAAAAAATTGTAGTGATTTGAAGAAAATTAAAAAAAATATTTGCATTGAAGGTTAAAATTAGACTGTTCAGGTTTTTTACATTTAATTTTATGTTAATTTTGGTTAACAGAGTTTAAGAACTCTATTCATGAACAGAGTTTAATAACTCTATTCATGGACAGAGTTTAATAACTCTGTTCATGGACAGAGTGCAAGAACTCTGTTCATGGACAGAGTGCAAGAACTATGTTTATGCACAGAGTTTAAGAACTCTGTTCATGGACAGAGTGCTTAAACTCTGTTCATGAACAGAGGCTAAAAACTTTGGTCATGAAAAGGTAAGAAATATATGTTTTATATAATAAGATATAAAAAAGATAAAAAGTTTTATCCTTAAACAGAGTTCTTGAACTCTGTTCTTGAACAAAGTTCAGAACTCTGTTCTTGAATAGAGTTCAAGAACACTGTTCTTGAACAGAGTTCTTGAACAATGTTCAAGAGCAGAGTTTATAGATTTATAAGGCCTTAAATTTTGTAGAATTAACATGTATAACTTCAATATGTTATGAGTCAACAATTGTGTAAATTTTTCTTTTTTATAAATAAAGTACGATTCTTATAAAAAGTGGATATATATATATATATATATATATATATATTTCGTGTGATGTTTGTTTTTTGAGATATATAATGTAATCATATGTGATGGTTGAAAAATTTGTAAGGTGACTATACTACTACAATTAACTGCATTATATTTTCCATTTGATTATGAGATGACTATTAATTTTATCTTTATGTTGCAATAGTAGTGATGCTAGAGTTAGGGGAGGGGCTTACAAAAAAAAAAAATGAGTTATACTACTTTAGGCACCCCTACATTTGGTATGCAGTTCTTTATGAGATATGTCTAAGTGTGTAGAAGTAACATGTACAACTTCAATATGGTATGAGTTGACATATGCGTAAGTTCATTGAGATATATAATTTAATCATATTGGATAGATGAAAAATTTGTAAGATTACTATACTACTACAATTAACTGCATTATAACTTATATCTGATTATGAAATGATTATTAAATATGTCTTTCTGTTGCAATAGTAGTGATGGTAGGAATTTTATTTTATTAATTATGCTAGAGTTAGGAGAGGGACTTACAAAAAAATTCACTTATATTGCTTTAGACACCCCTACATTTGGTATGTAGTTCTTTATTAGATATATCTTTAAGTCTGTAGAATTAACATGTACAACTTCAATATGTTATGTGTAAATTTAAAAATCATATCAAATGGAAAGAGTGGAGTCTTCGAAGCGAAAGCGTAGGAGGTCATCACATTCATCAGGAATTGGTGTTCCAATTGGTAGTCAAAGGTTGTCGAATTCACCTCTGGGTTCGAGTTTATTGTATGGGTCACAGTCATCTGATCACCATCAAGTTGATAGGGGTACAAATGATTCCCCTTTATCTTCTGTGGGAGAGCATCAATCTCAACCTTCTGTCGGTATGAACATTAATGTTTCAATACATGTATAATCTGTATTTTTGTATGTTTTGAATTTTTGGACAAGGTTAACACTTGACTAAGGCTATATTTGAAGCAGAGTGAGGTTCAGATGTGCCTAATTCGATAGAGCAGGAGGAAGATCAAGATAGGATTGGAGATGATGGGATAGGTGCGGGTGCAGAGCAAGGTCATGAAGATCCTCCTAGAGCTAGGACGACATATGTTCCACTAGCTGAGGGTTGTACACCCATATCAACTTATCCATCTAATTTACTTGATGAGCTTCCATGGGAAGGTGTTGTGCAACAAACTATCCTTGAAAGTTGTAGATCCCACTATGACAGGTTGAACAATGATCTTTGTTCTTTGGATCTCCCTCCAGAGAGCAAACAAATTCTAGAGATTGTTTTGGGGTCATTGCAAAAATTCATTGATGCATATGAGGAACTTGGACCAACTACGAATGGTTTTGTTCATTTGATGCAGAGGCAAAGGGACCAAGTTATGGATCCAGACAAGTGGGAGGTTGTGAAGGAGAGAGTCACCAAAGAACAAGCCAATTCAATGTTTAATTTCAAAGAAGGCCTTAAGCGAAAAATGTTGAAAGTGCAATATTTCAAGCATCCTCAAATTGCACATCTAATATATGATCAGTTCCTTGCAGCTTATGGTCGATTGCCATGGAACGATGAGGTTCCTAATTATTTTGCTAGATTTTTCTATGTGGAGTTTTTTTTAGGTATGAAGCCAAATTATACTGATGTTCCTTCTGACTTTTATGGAGTTGGAAAGGGTCGAATATATAATCGAAAAGGTGCTCTTAGAGACCCCACGACTCTTCGACCTCCACCTGAGATACCTCGTCCACCTAGGGTTGTGGCTTTAAGATCAGAGATGGAGCCCACATCCCAACTTGGGACAACTGCAAGGGAATCGGTAGGTGATGATTTAGTGTCAGCTCTTGTTGGAGTAGAAGTGGGATTGGGTCAAGAGATGGCTCATGCTACTATTCATCAAAAGTTTGTTTACAAGACGAATGATGAGGTAGATGGATTGAGCATCGATGATCTCAGGGCTTATGCTAAGTCTTGTCGCGATATACCTTCAGATGTGTTATCCAATGACACATCGAGTATGGGAGAGGTTTGTTGATTATGCTATGACAATCTATTTGATTTTTTATTATTCATTTTGAATTGAATTTTTTGTTACATAGTAATAAGTATATTAAGCAAATGTATTTTGTTTGCAGTTTTCTAGAATGTTAAATGCACATAATTTTTGAGTTTCCACTAGTCAAAATGAAGAGCATCCTAGTCAAAATGAAGAGCGTTTTGGAGAGGTATATTAATTATAATATTTATGATTGAACTTGATATTTTTGTTTTTTTGAATTTTAATAAATATCAATATATCTTATTGTTAATTTGACTTATCCATGTAGGTTTCTTTAGAATCGAACTTTTTAGATGATTTACCATCTCTTGTGAGCTAACGATTTTAATTTTCTTGTTTTGGTTTTAAGTTAATTGCTTAATTTATTATATGTATCTACTATGTTTTATTCATTAACAAAATTTAAATTTTAGGGGAGAGACCATATGGAAATTGGGGGTGAAGATGGAGGTTCTTTGATGAATGCGGATATTGGCACTAAGGTAATTTTGTTAAACTAGAAATGATCTCTGATATAAGTTTAATATTTTATATTTTTTGGATTTATTTGAAAATTGTTTGCATGTTTTAGGATTCATAAATTACTTTTGTACATGTTGCAGCTTGGCTCTCTTAGATCCTTTGGAGCCAAAGGGAAGGCTCTGGTGGAAAAAAGTGGTGGACATGCATTCAAATAATTTGATGTACGACTTTTTTAATAATTGAACTTTTTTTTATGTATAAGTTTAATATCTTAATATCTTGAATTTAGTTTAAAATTGTTTAAATAATTTATGATCTGTTTATAATTTGTTTTTATGTGTGTTGTAGGCTGAGTTGAGTCCCAGGGAAGGTCCTAGTGGAAGATAGTGGAAAGATATTGGTCCAGATGGATAGTGGTTCAAAATTTTTTGTTTTTGTTGATATATATATATTGTAGTTGTTTTGAACATTAAGGGTATTTATTTTTTTATTATACATATATGTACATTGAACTCACATGTTCATGAAATTTTTTTTGGATTATATATGAGTACATGTTAATTATTTCTCCTTTGGTAAAATGTTTAGAATATGTTTTGCATGAATGTTTAAAATGTTTTGATAGGTGCAATCTAAAGTTAGGAAATGTTGAATGTTGAGAATGAATGTTATGGAAGAATGAATGTTGGAAAAGAATGAATGGGAGGTGTTATGAATGTTTAAAATGTTAATCTAAAGTTAGGAAATGTTCAATGTTGAGAATGAATGTTATGGTAAGAATCAATGTGAAAAAATGAATGCGAAGTGTCAAAAATGTTTGAAATGTTAAGAGTGAATGAAACATTTGAGAGATGCAATTTAAAGTTAGGAAATGTTGAATGTTATGGAAGAATGAATGTTGGGAAAGAATGAATGGGAGGTGTTAGGAATGTTTAAAATGTTAATCTAAAGTTAGGAAATGTTCAATGTTGAGAATGAATATTATGGTAAGAATCAATGTTGGGAAAAAATGAATGGGAGGTGTCAAAAATGTTTAAAATGTTAAGAGTGAATGTAACATTTGATAGGTGCAATTTAAAGTTAGGAAATGTTGAATTTATAAAAAAATTTCAATTTTGTTATATGTTGAGAATAAATGTTATTAAAATGTTAAGAATGAATGTTTGAAACATTTGATAGGTGCAATTTAAAGTTAGGAAATGTTGAATTTGTAAAAAAATTTCAATTTGTTATGTTGAGAATAAATGTTATTAAATGTTAAGAATGAATGTTTGAAACATTTGATAGGTGCAATTTAAAGTTTGGAAATGTTGAATTTGTAAAAAAAATTCAATTTGTTATGTTGAGAAATGTTATGGAAAGAATGAATGTTGAGAAAGTGTTGAATCATAAGAATGAAGGTTTAAAATGTTAAGAAATGGGATGTTAAAATGTAAAGAAATAAAATGATAGAAATTTTTGATAGAAATATGAAGTTTTAATAGGTTCAATATTTTAATGTTTTGAATGAAAATCTATGAATTGTTTGATAAAAGTTTCAATCTTTTGGTTGTTTGATTCATATGTAAATTTTAAATTTTAACTAATGTTTTTCATATGTTCATTGTTTGATATGATACATTGCATATGTAAATTTCAAATTTTAACTAATGTTTTTCATATGTTCATTGTTCAGGTACTTTGTAGTTTGTGAATTTCTAAATGTTGAAATCATGGCAAATGGGGATAATGATTTTTTTGTTTTTTAATCACAAGTGAGAATTTCCGGATTGTGAAGCTTATGCTAAGTTAGAGCAATGAATTTTAGACAACAATTCGATGAATTTTTATCGATTTGTTGTAAATAATCATTGCTCTAATTTAGCATAAGCTTTACAATCTAGGAATTCTTGTTTGTGATTAAAAATCAAATGATTGTTATCTTCATTTGCCATGATTTCAGTTATGTGAACTTACATGTGAGAGATATATTATCTTTGTGCAACAATCATTTATTTAAAAACTATATAGATTAACAACTTGTTTTAAAAAACCCATTCAGATCATATTTATGGTGAAGTATATTAAAAAAACTTGTTCAATGGATTAAAAGAATACAAAATTTAGTAGGTTTTTTGGTGATTTCTCATTGGCATCAATCAATCAAAAGTAAAAATTCAGAGCGGAGTGTGGGGATAGCCACATCCATTATTTCATCCCTTAAGTGGTCTAATAGACATATGGAGACCCGAATAAAGTACTTTTGAATTCCCAAATAATTTTTGAATTCATTTTTAAGCATGTTAAATTACAACCATTTAAACTCTTATGTTAGTTGTCATTCCAGATAATATTCATAAAAATTCAATGAAAAAATATACTGTGCACAACAGTTGTGACACATGGACAAAAAATATATTGTACACAACAATTGACATGGACAAAAACATGGATCAATTCATTTTTGATATATAGTTAAAAACATCGCAATGGAATGCCATCCTCAATTATCCGTTCATGGTCACATATGGATAGTTTCCATTTTTTGGTTTTTAACTATTTTTTTTATGGAACATGTACCAACCTTATTCGAGATGTACATACTAAATGACTATACTGACAACATATAACATCGGGCTCATAATCTTGAAAGTAGACATAATTTTTAGTCATATGCGTCTGCTGAAAAAAATAGCTTTTTAAAATGATGGATCCTCTTTCGTATGTAAATCTGTTGTCATTGTAGTCCTCCAATAACTTCATTTTTCCTTCAGTGCATCGCATCAAATAATATTTGACATTTTCGTTGTTGTCTAAAGGTGCAATCATAGCGAAAACATCTCTTGCGCAAATTATAATTGGTGTTAGTGTTTTTAAATGAATTAAATTGACTATACTTATGGCGATGGACTAGAATGAACAATTAACTTAAAAGTCAAGTAAGTTTATTACCTTCTCTAACAAGATCTGAAATTCTATCGACATCAAACGATATTGCTATTTCTTCTGATTCCAACTCTTCTACACTTGCCAGTGGCATTTTTCCTTTTGGATTAATCTCTGTGTGTTTCCAAACTTTTACGTAGTTGTTTGTTATGTTTTCACAAACTTCTGTAGATTCAACATTTTCAATGCAAATATGACAAAAGCATGATTGCTTTGTACTGTCAAATGCAACCACGTTTTGAAATGATTTTGTTTGAATAGAGTGAAGATCTCTAGTCCCATGTATGGTGCTAGCGTCATATGGTATTGATCTATTTATATCTTGGACCCCAACAAGCCAAAAAAACCTACACAATAAATGATGAATCACTTTCAAAGAACAACTTTTAATGTTAGTGTACATGTACTTAAATGTTAGTGTACTTTTTTTTAAATTTCAAGAAATAATATAAATTAAAAAAATAGTGTACATACCTGTGCACATCTTTTGATTGTTGATTATAATCATGGCTTAGATTTAATTGACACCATTGGACAACCTCTGCAGCTGAATGAAACCGTGTAGAAGAATAGTTCATTTGCCATCTTCGAAGTGCTCTTTTTACGCATGCTCCTGCACCATCATGTTCACCTTTTCCATGCTCAGTTTCAAAGAAATTCCAACGATGTTTAATGTTCAACGCTTTATGAAGTTTACATAACCAAAAAAATGATCGTGAAGATTTAAATTGACCCACACATCCATCAGACCATATCCAATGCTCATTGAATTTAATTTCACTTTTTTTTAGTGAGTCATAGAAAATATTTTCTATACAATGTTGAACAAAATGTGTATCGTGTGTACGATTATCGCTGATATAGAAGTGATATTCTTTAATCACATCTTGATTGTCACATGTGCTTTCAATGCCATCAACATCCTGTTGAGAATGTCTATATACAACATGGACAAATATCGAAACTTGGTCAGAGTGATAGTATACACTCTGTATCTCTTTTTGTGTAGCAAATGTATAGTTTTCAGCAAAATCAACCACGAACAAAATTGTTTCGGGTGGAAAAATTTCACGAGACTGTTTGAATTGAAGATCTTGCCATCATGCTCTATGTGAATGCTGGGTGTATTTATAAATTTCACTTTCAAATTTTTTGAGAAAATCTGTTATGCATATCTTGTCTTCTAGCTAATCAATTCTTTTGGAATGTGAATCACTAGAACTTGTACTATAATTGATGTATTCGTATCTCCTCCAATCAACATTTATATTTGACAACGATTGATCATTATCGATAGGATATTTATTGTGGAATAGCACCAGATTTCTACAATGATGACAATGTTTTCCATTGACACATTTCTTTGAATAAAATACTTCATCGTGATTTCTCTCACATAAAATTTGACATATGACTTCACGTATTGTGGGCGGAGGTGGTGAATTTGTCCAAAACATTTTACCAAATTTAAGAAACGTGTCATAATATAACTGAAATTGCACATGATAACGGCAACAACATGTATCACGTATAGTAATAGGTCTAACATACCATGGCTTTTGTTGCACAAATGTAGTGATTGATATATTAATTCCATGATGATCTTCCTTGAATTTATTGAACAATTGTACTTGTGTCATGTCTATTATATGTTTTGGTTGGCTTTCATATACATTTTGTGATATTCTTTTGCATATCACATCTCTTGAATTTGGTGAAACTCGAGCATGTTCCAACCAATATTCTTGTACAATATCTTTAACACCTGCTCCCAATCTATTTTTGTAAGGTTGTCTACAAATAATTGCCTAGCAAGCAAGTTCATTATTTTCATCTATTTGCATTCTGAATTTGCTATGTTTGTATAATGTCTTTCTTGATGTTCCAACTGCTTTTGCTAGTTCTGTTGTCAAATGCTTTTGTTTAGTACTAGCTGAAAGAATTGCTGTATGAATTGCTTTACGTGCAGCAATGATATCTTTCTTCCTAGATTTTTCAAATTTTTTTATTGCATCACCTATATTTTCCATCACATTTTGTTTCAATTTCGACTCTTTTGTCGCTTTGTGAATACCCAATAATGATGTAGCACCTTCTAACTTCTTGGACACTAATAAACATCTCAAAATTTGTGCTTGTCCTTCTATTGAGTAATCCTTGAGAACTTTATCATAAAATTTTGTAGCACGATATCGTGCAACATGTATTGGTAGTTTTTCTCCATATTTGTCACAATCAATGTCTTCTAACATTTCATCATCAATGGTAAAAGTACCTATACATCAAGTTAAATTTAATTTAACCTATATCCAAAAATAAAATTCATTATAAAAAAATGAATTTGAAAAATATATGATAAATACATATCAGGTCCAATTTCTGGATCTTGAACTTGATCTTCAATATTGACTTCATCGACATTAGCATGTAAATCACTATTTACATCTTCTACAATGATCTTTTCAACTTCAATTTGTTCTTATTGTACTCTATTTTCAATTTCCATCTCTTCAACATTATCATGTAAATCTGTATTTATATCTTCAATAGTTCTCTCTTCCGTTTCGGCAACCCTTTGTTTTTTGGCAATATATCTGATTTTTTGTTTTTCTCTATTACCATCATCATCACGTTTACAATCACCTTTTTTTTTACGTTTTCTCTTATTGCCCATGATTGTTTAATCTATAGATGATAAATTAAAGAATCATTACTTTATAGTAAAAATAAATAAATTAAGATTTAAAAACATTTACGGAATTTATAAAAACATGAACTGAAATTTACTTCACTTTATAAAATTTTTGTAAGAGTCTTTTGAAGAAGATCTCTTTGGAATTAACTTTCCTTTGAAAAAACTCTTTGAACAAAAATCTTCTTTGAAAAAAACCTTCTTGGAAAGAAATAAGAAACTCCTTGACAATAAATTACCTACCCATTGGAAAATAATAACACCTTGTAAATAAATCTTTTTTGTAAAAATCATTGGAAAAAAAACCTTTTTGAAAAAATATCTACCAAAAAAGCCACTAAGAAAAAGTACTTTGAAAAAAAACTTATTTGTAAACATATCTTGGAAAAAACCATTGTAAAGAAATAACTTATTTGCAAAAATACTTTGAGTAAATAACTCTTTGAAAAAACCCCTTTCAAATAAATAAGAAGTGCAAAACTACCTTGGAAAAAAACTCTTTGCAAAATACCTTAGCAATACAACTATTTTAAAAAACCCCTTTCAAATAAATAAGAAGTGCAAAACTAATTTGGAAAAAAACCATTTGCAAAATACCTTAGCGAAACAACTATTTGAAAAAACCTCTTTCAAATAAATAAGAAGTGCAAAACTACTTTGGAAAAAAACCATTTGTAAATTATTTTACCAAAACAACTCTTTGAAAAAATCTCTTTCAAAGAAATAAGAAGGAAAAATACATTTTTTTTGCAAAAATACTTTGGAATACACACTTTTTAAATACAATCCTTGCAAAGAACCTCCTTGCAAACATGTCTAAGAAAATAAATATTTTGAAAAAACTCCTTGCAAATATGCCTTAGAAAAAAAACACCTTCAATGTGTCTTTTGGAAAAAAAAAAAGAAACATACTTTGTAAAAACCTCCTTTTGCAAAAAATGTCTTCTTTGCAAATATGCAATAAGAAAAGAAATATTTTGAAAAAACTCCTTGCAAATATGCCTTAGAAAAAAAACTCCTTCAATGTGCCTTTTGGAGGAAACAAAAGAAACATACCTTGTAAAAACCTCCTTTTGCAAAAAATGTCTCATTTGAAAACCCTTTCAAAATTAGTTTGACAAAAAATATGCGAAGTTAAAACATGCGAAAATAATGAATCAATTTTAGGTTTATTTATATGAGTATAGAAAACATAAATTTTTTTTTTCGGCCGACGAGTTTTTCTTTCCGTTTCATTATTTGGCCGAATAACCTTCGCTATAATTGACGGTGCCGTTACGGAAAAAGGTTATTCGGACGAATAATTATTTGGCCGAATAATTATTTCGGCCGAATATCCTCTGAAACATGAAAGATTCACATTTCTGCAAAATTTTTAGGTTTCTCCATTTTCGGAAGGGAAAATACACCTCTTACACAACAAAACGAATGTCGAACTTTATACCAGTAGGTTCATCATTGAATCTACTTTACGTGGATATAAATTTTGTTGTATATAGATAAGAACTGATATTTTTTAAGTTTGATTTTCGTAACATGTGTCGAGTTAGGATTCAACTCTTTAAAAAAATGGTGAAAAGAAAAATCCATAACTTTAAAAATACAGCACCAAAAAAATTGAAAAAAATATGGAACTCTTAATTGGCGTGTCTACTTCAAAAGAGTGTTCATAGATTTTTTACTTTTATAGCGGATTGAGAGAAAAGTGGCGCAACAAAAAAGATGTTGAAAATCGACTGAGTTTCCCGATTGATCAACTTTAAAAAAATATAATAATTAGTATATAGATCCATTGATTACAAACTTATTGTCAGGCACTAGTACATTGTGTGTAGATTGTCGTAGCATTTTCTGTTTTTGCAAAAAACAAGTTTAACAACGATTTTAGTGGTGCAACAAATCATAACTATTTTGTAGTCTTTTCATTTTATAAGAACACACTGTCAAACATTTGCAAAATTGACATATCAAATCTTAATAAAAAAAATTGAAAAAATTATGAATAGAAAGCTAACATAATTCTATAAAAGTTTTCTTTTTACTGCAAAGTGAAATTTTAAACAAAAATATCACTTTTGTTCGCCCGAAGTTGTAAAACATGAAAAAACCAGAATTATTTCCTCACGAGACCCCCCAGATACAGAAAATAATTAGAATTATTTTCTCACGAGACCCCCCAGTACCTCCTACAATTATTTAACTTAAGAACATAAAACTGATACATATAAGAATATTATCTATGTATCGTATTCAATGGAAAATTTTGCATATCTTCTAATCTATTTTAATTTGCATATCTCTACTAGAGTACGATGCTGCCAAATAGCATGTGGAAAAATGGGGATATTGATTTATCAATTTAACATTAAAGTTAAACATTCAGACTTAAACAATTCCAGAATTAGATTATTTTCGAAAGCAAATAAACAGAATAATACTAGATAAACAGAATAGAAATATTTACTGAGATAAGTTAGGAAATCTTTTATGAACCTGAGAAACTCTGTAGGGAAACAAACAACTCAGGAAGACTGTTCCACCCAACCAAACTCCTGAAAATAGTCAAATACAGTCTTAGGACCCCCGATCCTGTTCGCTGAACCACTAGGAGGAAGAAACTTTAGGAATTAGGACTTCTTCTTCTTGTAGTAGTAATCTTCTAAATCTTCAATAAGTAGCAGTCAAAAAGACTTGTTCCTCAACTCTGTTTCTCCTTAGTAGATAAGCAAAACTCAGTTTTCAATCACCACCAACCTCCCTTATTCGAATCTCTCTTGAAATCACCTGATTTACAAGAGGAAAACATTCTGCAGGAATGTTGATTAAGGGCTGCCTGCCCAATTCAAATTTTTCTTTATAGGTTGCCTAGGCCTTTTCAAATGTTACTGGGTCATTAAATGAGCTGCCTGCTCACTCCCTCCACCTGGGGGATAATGCCTTATTTTAGAGGAAGTTGTCCCATAACCAACAGTTAGTGGTGTGATGTAACTGTTGCCATGTGTCCCATACCTTCCAATAGCTTCCATTCCTCCTAGTGGGTCAGTGAACACTCATTCAACATTCCTCTTGAGTGTTTGTCTCTTAATTAATTTATTTAAATAGTAGTATTCAGTAATTACATTCATCCATGATCAAAACTGATTATAATTACAAAACTTGTAATTAAATTTAACATAAAGTATTTTTGCAAATTAAATAATAATGTTCAGAAATTTGGGTAGGTGACATAAACCCCCCCTTAAGTCTCAACATCGTCCTCGATGTTGGCTAGTCACTCCTTGAGTGTTCCTCAAATAGAGTTGGGTATGCTGCCCGCATACCACTCTCCAACTCCTAGGTTTCCTCTTCTGGGCTAAGGTGCTTCCATTGCACCTTCACTTGCCCAATGCTGCGATTCCAAAGAATAATTTTCCTCCTTGCGAGAATACAATCCGGTTCCACCGAAAAATCTTCGTCTTGTCCCACCTGTACATCATTCCAGTTTACAACATGAGTAGTATCGTGCACATATTTCTTTAAAAGCGATATATGAAAACATTATGTATTTTTAGGTTAGGTGGTAAGGCCAGGATGTATGCCACTACTCCAACCTTAGATAATATTTCAAAAGGACCACAATACCTGGGTACCAACTTGGCACAGCTCGCCAATTTCAGTGAACTCTTTTTCGGTCTTAGCTTGAAAAACACATGTTCACCCACCTGGAACTCTTTATGAGTTCTTTTTGAATCCGCTTGACTCTTCTGCCTATCTTGGGCAGCTTTTAAATGTTCTTGCACCTGTTTCACAATTAGTTCTAATTCTTGCAATAATTCAGGTCTTAAAACAACTCTATTGACTGTATCATTCCACGAAACAGGTGTATTACATTTCCTACCATAAAGAATTTCAAAAGGACTAAGTCTGGCTGAAGCATGATAATGATTATTATAAGCAAATTCTGCTAAGTGCAGATAATCTTCCCACTTACCGGGTTGATCCTTAACATAAATTCTTAATAAATCTTGTACCACTTGATTTACCCTTTCTGTTTGTCCATCCGTCTATGGATGAAATGATGTACTGAAATTTAGAGTTGTATTCAATCCCTTAAACAATGACCTCCAGAAGTTTCCTGTAAACTTCGAGTCAGGATCTAAAATTATTACCTTTGGTATTCCGTGCAATCTAAAAATATGTCTCATAAAAATTTATGCAATGTCTGGTGCTTTATGTGTGGTCTTCACTGGTATGAAATGTGTTGCCTTGCTGAGTTTGTCCACCACCACCATGATGGAATCATGTTGTTTCTGATTTTTAGGCAATCCAGTAATGAAATCTATGCCGATCACTTCCCATTTCCAGCTAGGTATTGGTAATGGTTGCAACAATCCAGCAGGATGTTGGTGTTCAACCTTCACCTTTTGACAGTCCAAGCATTTTGCAATGTATTCTGCTACCTCATCTTTCGTTCTGGGCCAATAGTATTCTTTTCTCAGCATAGTGATGGTCTTTTGATATCTTGGATGACCAGAATAGTGACTTTTATGCATCTCATTTAATATCAAAAATTTTATTTCTGGTTTATCTGGTACATACAATCTGTTTTTATACAGTAATAAACCATTTTCCTTAATTCTGTAATCTGCCATACAATTTTAAGAACTGTTGTTGGCTGTCTTTTCCTTCATTTTTTTGTATTCTTCATCTGTTTCACCTTTTTCCAGAATCTGATTTTCCTAATCAGTTGAATAATTACTAATTGCTATAATGAAATTTAGTTTTGCCTTGCGACTCAAGGCATCTGCCACTTTATTCTCTTTTCCTTTGATATGCTGAATTTTGAAATCATACTCACTTAAGAATGTCAACCATCTAGCTTGTCTAACGTTCAGGTTTGTCTGATCCAATAAATATTTCAAACCC
Organism: Larix kaempferi; assembly: GCA_027924585.1. NCBI lineage: Eukaryota > Viridiplantae > Streptophyta > Pinopsida > Pinales > Pinaceae > Larix > Larix kaempferi. The sequence goes on from BSBM01000478.1 coordinate 6,919,079, forward strand.
ATGTTATCTGTTAATAATGTAAACTTTCTGCTAATAAGGTGATGACGCCACATTTTTAAGGCATGAATAACTGCTAATAACTCTAAATCATATGTAGAGTAATTATTTTCATGTACTTTCAGCTTTCTAGATTCATATGCTATCGCATGCCTTTCCTATGTCAAGACTCCACTGAGTCCATCATTGCATGTGTCTGTACAAACTAAAAAATCCTTGTTGGGGACATCTATCTTCAAGATAGGTGCCGTCGTCAATAGTTCATTTAATCTCTTAAAACTCTCAGCACACTTCTGATCCCAAACAAATTTCTTCCCTTTCTTCTGCAAGGAAGTTATGGGGTTGGCAATTTTTGAAAAATTCTCTATAAAATTTCTATAATACCCCGTAATGCCCATAAATGATCTTACATCCGACACATCTTTGGGAATCGGCTAGTCATCAATGGCCCTTATCTTGTTGGGGTCAACCGAGATTCCTTATGTTGAAATTATGTGTCTTGGATACTGAATTTTGTCTTTGTGAAAGTCGCATTTACTAAATTTAGCATACAATTGATGATCTCTTAATATTTGTAAGACAATCCGTAAATGTTCACCATGCTCTTCTTTGCTTTTTGAGTACACTAAAATATCGTCTATAAACATAATAGCAAACTTGTCTAAGTACATATGAAAAATATTATTCATCAAACACATAAATACAGCCGAGGCATTAGTCAAGCCAAACGGCATGACTACAAACTCGTAATGTCCATACCGAGTTCGGAAAGTTGTCTTGAAAATATCTTCGTCTTTAACCCTTACTTGATGATATCCTAATCTTAGATCAATCTTTGAAAATAATGTTGCTCCACGCAGTTGATCAAATAGATCATCTATGCAGAGCAACAGGTATCTATTCTTTATCGTCATCTTATTAAGCTGGCGATAATCTATGCATATTCTTAATATTCCATCTTTCTTCTTAACGAAGACGACAGGTGCTCCCCAAGGAGACACACTTGGTATAATATACTTCTTGTCAATAAGTTCCTTCAACTGAGACTTTAATTCGTTTAACTCCAGTATATTCATTCGGTACGGAGCTTTTGAATTTGGTACTGCTCCTGGTATTAACTCTATGATAAAATCTAAATCTCTTTTGGGTGGTAATCCTGGAATCTCCTCAGGAAATACATCTTTAAAATCCTTTAGGACAAGTATGTCCTCTAATTTCATTTTGTCCTCTTTATCCATAATCTCATCATTTATCACGTTTACTACAAACATTTGGCATCCCTTCCTAACTGCTCTCTTAACTTGCATGGCTGAAATTTGTCTAAGAGTTACTTTCCTTGGAATGCCTTTTATTTATACAATTTTCCCTTCATCATTTAAGCATGTAAAAAATTTTCCATAACAGTCTAGGATGACATGATGGGCTTCCAACCAGTCCATCCCAACTATAATATCATATGAACCTAAAGGTAAAATATTCAGCTTGATTTGGGTTTGCAAATGGTTCATGGATAACACACAATTCTCTATAAAATCTGAAACTTTCCTCTTTGTTCCAGTTGCTAGTCTAACTAGCCATGATTTACTAAACTTTTCAGTTTTCAGTTTAAGACTTTCTACAACATCTGGTGATATATAACTTAAACTGGCACCTTGGTCAATTAAAACAGTAACAGGATGGTCATGTATCATACCTTCAATCTCTACCATGGAGATTTGATGATCTGCTTTCCTGTTGTCAAGTGTTGCATTAATTCTTGGCATCTCCCTTGCTACATCTCCAACCATAGATTCAGTCTGAATAGATTTGATGTTGTTTGCTTTCCGCATCCATAAGGGACATTCTGATGCGTAATGAGGGCCTTGACATTCAAAACATTTAATATGTGTCTTTGGCTCACTGGTCTTGGCAGTATTAGATGCATTTTTCAGTGCTGTAGAATTCCGCTATGAATTATTTCTGGAATTATTTCCTTGGAAATTTCGATTCTGAAAATTCTTCCTTTGGAATCCGGAATTCCCACTGAATCTGAAATTTTTCTTCTTCTATTCAAAATTGTTGGGCTTATGATTTTTCCAATTAGATATACCCTCTCTCTTCTGATTTGTATCATAACAGAAAACTGCCTTCCTCATAGCCTCCTCTAATGTTTTAGGACTGTCGTACTCAATTCTATCTTTAATGTTGAAAGGTAAATAGCTTAAGTACCTTTGAATTTTTGGTTTTTCTTCTATGAAGTAGGGTACATATCTCAGTAAGTTCAGAAACTTACTATTTAATTCCTTCATGTTCATACCTCCCAACTTCAAATTGTAGAACTCTTTAGATTTTTCTTCGTAGTACTGTTCAAATAGATACTTCTTTATAAAATATCGTTTGAAAGCACTCTAGCTTACATCCTTATCCTTGATGCCCTTTACCCTTTTGACATCCTGCCACCAGATATCCGCTTTTCCGGTTAAGTTATATATAGCCATTTTTGCTTTTAAGAACTTTGAATAGTTGTAGATATGGAAGTATTTCTTCATCCCTGGCAGCCAAGGTTCAGCTGTCTCGCCCATATTAGTTTCTCCATTGAAAGTTGGAGGTCTTATCTTCTTGAATTCTCCAGAAATCTGCTCATATTCTTTTTTATTTTTCCTTCCTGGTTTGGAATCTTCTTCACTGTTGTCACTAGTGTAATTAGGTTTCTTTTTGCGTTCTGCAATAGCATCTCCATATGAGGTTGAGATATCTTTTACTTTACTGAATTTGATGTCCTGATTTTTATCAGTGTGAGGCATGTCCTCAACTTTGGAATTATCCTCATCATTTTTCTCTTGTTCCTCTGTTTGGCTGTGTTCAAACAGGACTTGATTCAGTTATTCCTGTGCTTGCAGAATCCTTTCATTATCTAGTTTCATAGATTTGATTTCTGCTCTTAAAACTTGAAATGCACGTAACAGTTCCGTCGAACTGTTATTTATTTCCCCGTGACCTTCCTCTACATAGTGCTATCCTGAACTGTGACTATTAGGATGAAATCTGTCACTTAAATGTTCAGATGAGTTCTCCATACCTGTAACTGAAAATAATTTCTGAAGATAACATAATAATAAAATTTTCAAGTTAGTATAAATTTTTGTTGTATATAAAAATTTCTACTGCGTGTTTTGGACTTTATTCAGGCCTAGAGTTTGAATCTATGCTCTGATACCACATGTAACATCCCATATTTTCGTAAAAATTTTAATTTTTTTGTTAAAGGAAATAATAGCTTAATTTATGATAACTTATAATTGTGGAAAATAATAATTGCTGAATGTAACAATGTTAACTAAACAACTGTTTGTACTAAACACAAATATAATTCTGATTAAATTAATGCGATAGTGACAACTTAATTACATTCGTAACATCTATCATTAAGATAGTCAAATGCATGGTTAGATCAGACTTTTAATGCGACACTTTTTAATGCAACAGAATGTATGAATGATGTAATAATTAAATGCCAGGTTAAAAATATGATATGGTACTTTTTCTTTGAAACGATACTAACAGTTTACTTCTTTGCTGTCCAAAGGAGTCCTATGAGGGACCCCGAACCTTACTTAGTTGTAATGCTAAAACATTGGGCCTGTTCTATGTGCAGACAACAGGTAAGAAGTTTCATGATTGCAATAATTCCAGTTCGCGTGAATTCAACTTCATCTTTTGAAAATAAAATAGAATAATTAGAGACTGTTGCAATTGTAAAAGCATACAGGTACGATTCATGTGCTTACTTTTCAACTTTCCAAGGTTCGTCTTGTATCAACTCAAGCACACATCGTCATTGTAGTCATCATTATACTAGCTGGTTCTGTTGTCGTAATTGTGCTAGCTGGTTTTGTCGTCATCATTGTATTAGCTGCCTTGTTGTCGCCATTTAATTAGTAGTACTAAGATGGTACAGTACCATTGTATCACATGAATAAAGTGGATAGGAAACTGGAGAACTTATTGTTCCAAATTACCAAACTATATGTGCTAGCATAAATGTATGCGAGTTTTATACAACACTTTTGATTAACTTTATAAGTCTTATGGTTCGCCATTCATAATTCACTACTATAATTATTTAGGTCTTAAGTAAACAAGAATAGTCTTTTCCAAATACTAGACATTTGTAACAATTAGATAATAAACAATTACAACACATAGATTAACTATTTTGCAAAATAAAACTTGAACTATTCAACTGTTATCCCATATTGTGATATATTCAAAGTCCTATGTATATAATGATGTAACTATATCGATTTTTGGTTTATTATCAACATTATATATTCATATCGGAACTCATTGTAATAAAATGCAAACATTAGATTTATCACTAAACTATATAAATAGTTTGCAATTGTTATCACATTGTATTATGTCGAAACGATTATAATATAGGGTAAGCAATATAATGAAATCTTTGCATATTGTTACTATTACTATGGCAAATTTAAAATGTTATATTTACATGAACAATGCAGGGTTTAAAGTTACGTCAAGGATGCTGACAGGCATTTAATTAGAAACTTGACAGGTTGTTGGTTTAATAAATGACGCTGGTCTCGAGCTATGGTAGAGATCATGCATTGATCTTGCATTGAAAGCTTTGTTTCAGAGGTTATACTATTATGATGTTGGGGTTCTATGAGATTCGACTTGTTTTTTGTAATCATTTGTGACAGTAAGACAGAGAGCCGAGGGCTTGATCTCTGTGTAGGAATAAAACTCCTTTTCGTAATACAATGTACGTTTAAAACATTGTATAGATATTTGGTTTGTTCATCTGGATACTATAAGTTGATGTCGTTAATCGTCTTCATGCTGAAAGTTATTACAAAGTCTTTCGAGCTAGATTAGGGTTTTGAAGATATCGTTGATGATACGGGTTCTGTGTATGATCTAACTTCAACCTTAAGATGGAAATGTATGCTAAGTTTTCGTAAGAGTCTGTGTGGTTTGTCTTGATACTGTAGGCTGATAATATGTGTTCTTATTTTCCAATGTTTGAAATCTAAATAGAATAAAGGTTGAACTGAGAATTCAATAATGTTTTTGCAAAAGAACCGAATAGGGTCAAACCCTAAATCGGGTTTTGTTGAAAATGATAACTTGAGCAATAGTTAAGATAATGGATCAGTTTCAATCCTAGGTTTAAAAGAGTAAAATGTTTTGTTATGAAACAATAAAAGAAAAGGTTTGAATCTAGCTAGGGTTTTCTTTTTGATATGAGACTCAGATTTTCAATAATCACAAACAGTGTTTAGGAGATCTAAAAGAGAGAAATAAATACATGGTGAAAATAGTAGTGTTTAGTAATTCCTTATCATTTGTTAAATTTATAGATAATACATCTTTATTATAGTAAGTGCAAACAATAAGAGTGTATAGTGTAGAAAATCGTGAAAAACTATGTAAACTACAAATCTGTCTATAATTTAATTTCTATGCATATAATACTGGTGTAGTAATTGTAATGAAACTGTGTGTGAGTGAAATATATAAATATGAAGCCTGTGTGAAAAACTAATGTTTTCTAGCTTATTATAAAGAATGTTTTATTCAATGTTAACAATCTTAAAACAATATACAGTATGTAATTTATCTACCTTCCATGGACATTATTTAAATGTAATGCAGGATGATTGTACATGAATTATTTATTGATTGTTTATCATATAACTGAGGAAATATTATATATACTAAATATTATACATACCTCCTACAATTACTTAACTTAAGAACATAAAACAGATACATTTAAGAATATTATCTATCTATCGAATTCAATGGCAAATTTTGCCTATCTTCTAATCTATTTTAATTTTCATATCTCTACTAGAGTACAATGCTGCCAAATAGCATGTGGAAAAATGGGGATATTGATTTATCAATTTAACATTAAATTTAAACATTCAGACTTAAACAATTCCAGAATTAGATTATTTTCGAAAGCAAATAAACAGGATAATACTAGATAAACAGAACAGAAATATTTACTGAGATAAGTTAGGAAATCTTTTATGAACCTGAGAAACTCTGTAGGGAAACAAACAACTCAGGAAGACTGTTCCACTCAACCAAACTTCTGAAAACAGTCAAATATTGTCTTAGGACCCTCGAGCCTGTTCACTGAACCACCAGGAGGAAGAAACTTCAGGAATTAGGACTTCTTCTTGTTGTAGCAGTAATCTTCTAAATCTTCAATAGGTAGCAGTCTAAAAGACTTGTTCCTCAACTCTGTTTCTCCTCAGTAGATAAGAAAAACTCAATTTTCAATCACCACCAACCTCCCTTATTTGAATCTCTCTTGAAATCACCTAATTTACAAGAGGAAAACATTATGCAGAAATGTTGATTAAGGGTTGCCTTCCCAATTCGAATTTTCCTTTATAGGCTACCTAGGCCTTTTCAAATGTTACTGGGTCACTAAATGAGATGCCTGCTCACTCCCTCCACCTGGGGGATAATGCCCTATTTTAGGGGAAGTTGTCCCATAACCAACAGTTAGTGGTGTGATGTAACTGCTGCCATGTGTCCCATACCTTCCAATAGCTTCCATTCCTCCTAGTGGGTCAGTGAACACTCATTCAACAGTCCTCTTGAGTGTTTGTCTCCTAATTAATTTATTTAAATAATAATATCCAGTAATTACATTCATCCATGATCAAAACTGATCATAATTACAAAACTTGTAATTAAATTTAACATAAAGTATTTTTGCAACTTAAATAATAATGTTCAAAAATTTGGGTAGGTGACAACAAGGACTTGGTCGAGGAATAGGTCAATTAATCTGTTACATATGTGGTCACCCATGAAATTTTGCTAGAGACTATCCAAACCCATGTTCAACATGCACATATTCTAGATCATTATATCACACTATTGAAGATTGTCCACAACTCATAGCAAAGTGGAAAGCTAAGGGAAATCAAAACCAAAACCAAAACTAGAATGTCCAAAATATTTAAGCAAAACCGAGACAGGAGAAACCAAATGTCATTGTTTTTACAAGAGGAGGTGTTGTGCTAGAAGGTGATAGAGAAATATGTGCTAATCCACGTGCCCCTATAATTAGAGTCGCCATGCAGCAAACAGTACCATTTCCTGTCCAGAAGAAAAAACAAACTTTTGTAGAAGCAAGGGAAGCATTTATTTCAAATATAATCCACCTTATTACCTTAAAAGGGGATGCATTAATGATATGTACTTCCAAGACCACGACAGCTAGGGTGGTGGAGTGATAAGGAAGTTTGACTTTTGAAGGAGGTGGATCCCTATAAAGAGGGAATTAACAAAGTAGTAAGGGGGATTTTTTGGGGAGAACTGTGAGGATTATTTTTGTGAAAAAGGAGGAATGTCGAGGAGGGGGTTAACTCGATGCCGAGAAGGGGGTTAACTCGAAGCTTTGAGGAGGTGGTAAACTCAAATGAAAAGACTGAGGAGGGGGTTAACTCAGCAAAAAGATTACCATGGAAAGGTTGGATGGAAAGCTGCTGTCGGGATTATCGGTCTGTGGGCTCGGGGGCTAGGAAATCCGTTGATTTCCTAGGGTCAGCACGATAATAGCTGATTGGAAGGGTGGACACATCACTTTGGGTTGCTAAGGTAACCTACAGAACCCACTACAGGAATCTACTTACCTTGCTACAAATCTACGGTTTCCAGGTATTTTACTGAGCCAGCTTAAGTAACAGGTATTTTACTCAGCTAGCTTAAATAAACTGTATTTCCCTTTTATTTTTAGATTATGCATGAAATAAGAATAGAGTTGAAGCGAAGGATTTAATTTTATGTTTGCTTAAACTACAGAGACATATAGTCATTTAGAACCCTGAAACATAGGCAGTCGATTCTTTTCATTAGAAAGCAAAGGAGAAAAACTTGGTATTTACATGAGAAGCGAATAGAGACCCAGTGCCTAGCAAGGGCACTACGTTTGGTATCAGAGCCTGGTTCGAACTCTCGAACCTAAGGGCCTACCGAAAATAGAAACTAAGCATCCCTAAGCAAAATATCTGTGAATCTAGGTAGAACCCTATGCCGAAATCCGAAATCAATGTTCCAGATTTTCCAAAACGTCTTCCCTAAATTTTGTAACATTAATTTACCTGCACAATATAACCAAAGAAAAGGTAAGTAGCCTGCAAAATAAAGGATTTTAAAATTGTGTAAAAATAAAGGGGGGGGGGAAGAAATGCTATTTCAAAATAAGATATAGAGTATCTCCTTGCGACCGTAGGGTTTCGATTATGTCCCTAAATCAAAATATATATATATTTTTTTTTTGAATATGAATGTTTAAATTAAATATTTATTTTACTAAACTTCTTTGAGCATTAATAAAGGAGTGCATTATTCACACTTGCTGTGTAATATAGAAACACATGTAGTCCTTCCAAGAAGGTTTTCCCTTCTTTCAAATAATAAATTGAAACAACTCAGAAACTAAGCAGGTGCACATACAGACAGTTACTACATTCAAAATCTCCAAATGTTCCTATAATAATCATCAAAACCGAGACTTACCCAGCTAGTAAGACCTCCAGGCCAGCATGTTGTCCAAAACAATTAGAGTCTAGATTTACAGTGGAAGAAGTATTTTTTTTTTAATTTTTTTTTTATATACAGAAAAGAAAAAAAAAACAACAAAATTTTGACACCTCAAAATTTGAACTTGAGGAAACGCCTATCTACCTGTAAAAAAAAAAAAAATGGGTATTTTGCATTAAAATAATTATAAAACTGCGGCTGAACGGTACACCATGTTAATACAAAACAAGAACGGGTATTTTTGTAATAAAATAAAACCGTTTCAACAGCACTAAAAATGTAATAACCACAATTAAACCCGTAAGATTTCGTGCACAGTTTCTAATATTGGGCCAAGCTCAATCTCAGCACCGAGAGCCATTTCAAGTGGTGACCAAACACTTACCGCATCAAGATTTATAGCGGAGTCAGGTCAAATACCAAACCAGCGCTCAACATTGAGCACCAAAGCCAAATGAAGAGCATAATCAACACACAACTCATTGGAATACATTTCTAATTAAATACCACCAAACCGCAAATTATAAAACCAACAAACTGGGAAGGAAATCAAAACAACCCTCATACCATAAATTTCATCCCCAAATTTAATCCATCTCCTCATTTGTCCTTTCCTCCATCACGAAATCCAGCCTGGCGACCTAACCCTAAACTCAAGATAAACTATAACGTGCGATGAGGGGAGCTCGCAATAACTCGTATTCGTGGGTATGCCTTAAAAGATACCAAAATTGGGCGAATGGAAGAGAGCACCAGTGTAGAGCGTGAGCCCGGGTAATTCCTAACAAGCTATAGAGTCTCAAAGATGTATTAACCTTACTGACAGTAAATGCAGACTAATAAGACGTCAAATCTACGTTTTAAATTTTTACACGTCTGTCATTGTTGACGTGTTCCGTTGAAATTTTCCTGTCAAATACGTTCTGGAAACGTTCAAAACCGTCAAATTCCAGGCCTGACCCTGACCATGACCCTGCAATGAAGAGTACAAGGATGCCAACAAGCCTTAGAAAGGCGGCGGCAACTACAAACCGAGAGAAATTCCGCACCATTCCGCGCAAGAACCTTGGTGGCCTATGCAGGTCACTTACGAGCTCACCCTCGAGCATACCTTCAATGCCAATAAAACCCCGTTTTCTCCCATATATAGGGAATAGGTTTGACGCCACGTAAGGCGGTTTCCGCATTGCCCCATAAGGGGTTTACCATACCGTTTTCTTGTATGCGGATGAGTAAAAATTTGACAAGTGTCACGGCGGTTTCTTCCCGCCACCACCAACCACCCGTATCGTCCGAGCAAGTTGCCAGCGCGGAATATAAGGGACCCGTCGATCGTCTTGTACGGCTCTCCTCCACGTCCAATCTCTCACATGACGAGAACTGGGCTTTGGCTCATGGTATTATTATTTTTATTATTTTTTTTTTTATTATTGACATCAATCCCCCATGCGAAAGAGAAAAGGGTTTTGTATGTAATCCGTGTTTCAAATTCAAACCATATTTAGTTTCGTCATTTTCATGAAACCTCATTTGGGCAATAATCTCCAAGCCCATACCTCTTTTGTATTATTTAAAAAAAAAAATTTATCAATTTAATTTAAATGTCTTTTAAATCAATTTAATTTAATTAATTTAATTTAATGTCTTTTAATTAATTAATTTAATTTAATTCGATTAGTTTAATTTAATATCTTTTAATTAATTAATTTAATTAATTTTATATAATATAATTTTTTTTTATTATTATTTTAAATTAATTTAATTTAATTGCTGTTAAGAATTAAAAGTTAATAAAAAAAAAAATTCAATTGGGATTAGCAATAGAATTAACAAAATCATTTGGGATCAGTGATAGATTTTAATTCTTTAACAAATTGGTTATAGTTATTGATTTCGACAAGAGCCATAGGTCCAAAATTTCAATCCTAGTGGGGAACAATGTTTGAACATAATTTCATGATATGCTTCTTCATAACCATGTCACTAGAGCATACATGTCAACCATTTATCTAAGGATATGTCATACTCTTTATCTCTTTATTAATAAGCTTGAATGGTAGAATAATCTCATGTAGCTAACAATTGTGGAATTGATTATTTCATTAAGAATCATTAACATCAAAAACATTGCAAATTTAGAGATTTTATCAACTAACCAGTGAGGCCTCCAATATAACCAAGCACCAATACCAATAGGGACCCACATGCACCATCCGAGCCTCAAGCTCGTGCAAGACAACTCCCTCCAATAAAAGCTAACCTTACCAGGTCTGGATTGGATATACATATATATATATATATATATATGTATATATATTTTATCCAATGGATGTGGACATAAAAATATGGGTTAGTTTAAAAAAAAAAAAAGGGATAGTTATATATTGTGAATTGATACACTTTTGAGATAAACGACATTAACATTAAAAGCTATACATGTACGTGTAAATCGGTAATTCTTCATACGTAAATGTATAGAGTATCTTATAGATTTATAAAAATATCGTATTCTATTATACTAAGGAAAATAGAGGGCATGAAATTAATGGATGTGTTATAAGTGTTGGACATTCAACGAAATTTACAAAAAAAAAATCCCTAAATATAATACAAATCATAAATAGAAAGATTAATTTGTAAAGTTGGATGTATTGAGATATAAGTCAAAATCTTAATGTTATAAAATAAAATATAACAAAAAAAAAACTTATCAACATTATGATATTTGTATTAAAAAAAAAATACAAATAATATATATGAAGACAAGAGTGGACAAACAAAGGTAAAAAGGGTGAGTGAGCATTAAAAGTAAAATAAAGTCAAATGAATGTAAGTAATAAGAAGAGAGTAGGGTAGTGGACAAAGAAATGGCAGTATATGATGATAAGGTTATGAATAATGTATGCCAAAATACTTAGACTTCTTTGTGCAAGTCACCTTAGATGAGATCCATCTATTCCATAAACGAAAGGAAATAGTGATGTCATGGTTAAGACAAGATAAAATTTATGGTAATTTATTGAAGGTCTCTTCTTTCTAAATGATACTCACAATCTAGGTCATTTTAATTCGAGAGAGGGGATCTCTATGTACACCAAGAATGTAAAGACCATAATGAATTGGCTAGCGTTGAAATAAAACTCACCTCCACTCAGGATAACCCTCGCTCACCAGGCCAAAAATAGGTTTCGGTAAATATCATACATAATTATAAGGTGTTAGTGTTATTTTAATTAAATATTAATTAAGTTTCGTATATATTTATATAGTTTATTTAAAGAGAGTGAATTGAAATATGTGAGCATGTGGTCCAAATCATTGTATAATTTAATATTGCTCTCCATCAAGGGATGAGATGAGTAGGATGAAATCTGCATATTCGGAAAGAAGTCAAATGTATTAAAAAACACTTAATTTGAAACACTTTGCCGAGACTTCAACGTATGGTCGAAGAGACGAAACAAACCCTTAATCTGAAAACAAGGAACCGCTAAGACGCCAATTTCACTATAGAACAAAATCATTAATGAAAACGACCATAGATTCCAACACGTTGATCCTAACAAACTGTTCCTTACACATAAGTATAAATGTAGGAATTTTAGGGAGCACTGCATTAGGTTTTCCTCGTGAGGTAAAATGACAGGGTAGAAACGGATCCCTTTATTTTCTTATATTTCTTCTCTAAGTACTAAAGAAATGGAAATTTTTATATATCAACTAAGAAGCGAAAAGTTGTGTTTTAATCTAATAATGAAATTCTTAGATTGCATTAGTTGCAATGCCATGTAACCTCATCTATTTCTATTGAATAGGTTTTACATGTTGGGTAATTAACATGTTTCAGGGATATGTGAATGTGTGATTTGTTAGGACAACCACATCTACACCTTGCTTGAGTTTAATAAGAGAACCTGGTTAAATAAACATGAAGTGGTGTTTGAGCTGCTACCTCCCCACAACAAATTACACGACATTAATATGTGTGCATAGACAACTTAGTACAAGGTACAGATTAAAGTGAAAACTCGTGAACCTCTCATAATTATATTCATGAATAAAATTTCCATTAAGAAATAAAGATGAATGTTATATCGAGTAATGAAAAATACGTTACATATTATTCAGATAAGATATTGGAAGGAAATAAATTTGTTGGATACAAGAATAGGTATCCTTTTTAAATCACACTATGGAAACACCATGTGCTTAAACAAGGAGGTTGCATATAAAGCATATTAAAAGACTATTTCATTAAGGTGAACATGGCTTAGACTAATTAAGTTACATATTGGTGTAATGGTGCGAAAGGTTTTTGAGAAAATTTCGGATTAATCATACCTAATATAGTGATCATCTTGGGTAATAATAAGAGAGTCATAAGAATCTCAACACAGTCCTCAACTTAACTCAACTAAAGCGGTTGTTATGAAGTTCTACTATGATTGAGCATATTACGCAATGATGTTCTCATTCAAATTGTAGGATTAGACCTAGGCCTTCACAAATACATAAAGGTCGCTTGTGCGGGTAGGAAGAGTAGTGATGTACAAATACAATGGCATACTGGGATAAATGCTAGGGACCACCTTTGCGATGGTAAGGGTGGGAACAAAACTAGCTACGAGATTCTTAAGGAATTGAAGAAGTAATGGGTTCCCGACAAATGATGTAGGTTTGAAAATGAGAATAATAAATGAACATGATTGCAATTGTATTTGACAAGAAATAGCCATGAAAACTTTTAAACAACAATAGTTCTCCTAATTTAATAATGCTACGATACTTTTGTTATTGTTTATTACCGATAAGTGAAATGACAAGGTGATGTACCTTAAAGATTGCATGGAATAAAGAGGCGTTCTAGTTCTATTAGTTAATTATGATGATGGAGTCCAATTACGTTTAATAATGCCTCGGGTTGTTGAATAAATAAACATTCGTGTTCCGATATTAAAGAAGGATGGTTACCACTATTAGTGACTAGGATAATTGTGTTGCTACCCATTATGTACAGGATCTACAAGTGATACCTATATATAAAGGCGGGGATCATCGATAGAAACAAGAGGTGTATTGACCAAACCTAATAAGGTAGTAAATGGAGTAAGGATATGGTAGGAAGCTAACAAATGGGAGATAATTGAAAGTCAATAGCATTTGACCAATAGCCTGACAACCGATATAAATCGAGTACTTGGAAATTATAATAAAACTGTGTTTTAGGGGAAATAGTGCATTTCCAATCATGAGAAATGATGAAATTAATTATTAATAAGAGTGGGTATCTTTACAAAACTGGAGAAAGGGAGTAAGATTATATGTGTATCTCATGTCTAGTGATAATGTGTATGAGGCACCCCGAATAGAGGTGGTAGGTCAATATTTAAGGTATATGTGAATGGATTCCCCGATTGGGAAATTTCATTAGTATCAAGATACGGAAGGTATCTATGTATTAAAATCAGCACCGTAAAATTTCTATGTGTAATGCGCAATTAATCATGTTTCAGTGTAGCAAGTGGAAAGAGATTGAAGTAACTAGGTATATGCGAGAAAGGGGTAAGGGTTATATGCCACTAATCATGCTTAGGTTAAATTGTCAGGATGGGGGAAATATTATTGAGAAACCACTTGGATTTAATAATTACCAAATGAACGAGCCGTAAATTATAAAAATGGGTAAATTATTGAGGGATTAATGAAGTTACCGTGAATGAAGGTGCACCGAACCCTCAACCAGCTTAAGTGAATTAGTAATACAAGTAAATGGGGTAATAATGGAGTTAAAATAGGAACCGATGTGCACCTCAGGGAACAAAGTTACGTTGTTTAAACCCCTAACAGATACTATCAGTGAACTTAAGCATTTTGGTAAGATATAGTTACTAAGAACATTCTAATAAATGATATTTCCCCTAATTTAATATTTGATTACAATACTTATGGTTATCAAGCACGTAGATTGCTTATTAACAATAAGGTAACAATAATGTTCGACCTTAGGATGAAATAACAGGGACCTTCATCTCCTAAGAGAGGTATGCAAATCTTAAAGATCCTTGTAGCCGCTTGTTGAATAATTAAAGACTATGAACTCTCAGCTCTCCTTTAAAAAAAAAAAAAATCGTTGATTATTTCGTGCTAAGTTGGATCAATATAAGCTATTGGTGAGGAGTAAACCTCTCTGGAAGTTATAACTTGAAGGATGTTGCTAAACGGTAAGAAGTAGGATACTGAGGTGGATGGCACTTGATTATAACCTTACGGATTTTAGAGATTCAATAGAAAGATTAATCTAAATGTTTCTCTAAATTATTAGAATACACATCAGGGGATGAAAGAAGCAAAGCCATAGGATAATATTGGCATATTTTGTCAAGACAAAACTAAGACAATTATGGCCAACACCTGCTACTTGCAAGAATGAAGAGGTTAGGCATCAAGATTTTTCCTGCATTGTTATGACCATAACTTCGGGATGAAGTTTCCTGAAGGGTGGGTGTATGTAATGCCCCATATTTTGACTAGGCCTATTTGCGAGTAAGACCCCTCTCACTTTATTGCTTGTTATCTGTTTGACTCAACGAGACAGAGTGAACTATATTTTCGGCATGATAGACATGATGATGTGTTGCTACTGTGTTAATAATGTTACTATATTCATGCGGTTATTAAGGTATGATTATCATGAGATTCTTTTATTTCATAATGACAGGGTATGTTTGATAATCGTCCTGGAGGAAATGTGATATATATGATGTGGTAATTATGCTGTGTTCGATTTAATGATTTTATGTGATGAAATAAATGATGCTGACAATATGGATCAGACAATGATAGAATGGAAAATATATGTTTTAGCGTTTTCATTGATGAAATGTAAAATATATGGTGTTGTACATGG
Source organism: Larix kaempferi (assembly GCA_027924585.1). Taxonomy (NCBI): domain Eukaryota; kingdom Viridiplantae; phylum Streptophyta; class Pinopsida; order Pinales; family Pinaceae; genus Larix; species Larix kaempferi. The sequence continues at coordinate 6,934,560 of BSBM01000478.1, forward strand.
ATGCCATCCTATGATGAGATTGATAGAACTGTTATATTCCATACACACCTGTGATGTGATAAAATTGTGACGTGAAATAAAATGATGTTGATGATGTGGATCAATTGATGATCAAACGGAAATGCTTGTTATAAAATGTGTATTCTGCGGAATACTAACCTACAGGACACAAGGGATATGGAAAAGCCGGGTACTTGATCTGATATACGGAGAAGAACTTATCCATGCAGCAAACCTTAGCAACCGAAATTGATGAAACGATGACATGGACCAATAATCTCGAGAGCAGCAGAGTATGATTTGATAAGGGTGTAGGCCTAGTATGTTGACAGGGATGGATGTGTTTCCCACCCTATGTTCCTATGATACCCGAGATCATGGGAGGGCCGTGCTAAGACACGCTCCCCATGTATGTGTGATGACGATGGTCAGATGCCTGCTAGGAGAGGATAGGTCCGTTGTACAGCCGACGCTATCGCTCTCAAGTTCTATGTGGTCAGGTCGATGAGTCCGACATCCACTTTTGTACTAGTAGAGGAAGGATAGGGAGGATCTGGCAGTAGGTTAGGATGGGAGGATATGATAGTTAGTACTATTGAGGGTTGGGTATTCCTTGACCCGGAGTTAGTGGTAGTAGGTAGCTTTCCTTGCACCTGAATGATTGATCGAATGTAATCATAAAAATAACGAAATGAAATCCTAAAGGTTAACTGGTAAAGTAACCGATGATGTTTAGAAATGTTATGAGGAATGTATACTTGTTCAATTTGCATGAAGTATTATTAATATCAGTTAGCTGTTATGCATAGGAAATATGACGTATGTTTATAGTACATGTCCGTCTTGTGCATACGCTGGCCACGCATGCACATTATGCACATGCGCGATAATATTGGCCACGCATGCACATTATGCACATGCGCGATAATATTGGCCACGCATGCACATTATGCACATGCGCGATAATATTGGTTACAACATACTTATCAAGATTTAACAATGTTATAAGTTATCATAGATAAGTCAATTAAGTAATCAGTGAATGACTTAATTAGTAAAAGATTATCAAGTTCTCATGTGTAAAATAACTATCATTAATTGTAAGTATCCTCAAGTAAAGGTGTCTTCAATGTGAAGTATAAAAGTTAAACATTAATAAAAGAGGAGTGTGCTATATAATCGTTGATCATGATTAATTAAATCATTAATTATATTTCATTGTTTATACACAGAGGTATTATGTTGACACTTATCCATTAACCAAATAAATATTTTAAATTACTATTCACAATTTAAATTAATTACTATTATTATTAATTATTATTGTTATTATTATTATATTATTATTATTTAATTAATAATAATAATGATAATAATCCCTTTTATAAAGTATAGTGGGTTGAATAATAATGAATTTATTAAATAAATTATTAATTTAATTAACGGACAGAATCATCCCAAGTAAATTAAAAGGATATGTTTGAATAAATTATTGAATAGTTCCATTACTAGAGAGAAATTGGGATGATATAAAATAATATATAATCCACCTTATTACCTTAAAAGGGGATGCATTAATGATATGTACTTCCAAGACCACGACAGCTAGGGTGGTGGAGTGATAAGGAAGTTTGACTTTTGAAGGAGGTGGATCCCTATAAAGAGGGAATTAACAAAGTAGTAAGGGGGATTTTTTGGGGAGAACTGTGAGGATTATTTTTGTGAAAAAGGAGGAATGCCGAGGAGGGGGTTAACTCGATGCCGAGGAGGGGGTTAACTCGAAGCTTTGAGGAGGTGGGAAACTCAAATGAAAAGACTGAGGAGGGGGTTAACTCAGCAAAAATATTACCATGGAAAGGTTGGATGGAAAGCTGCTGTCGGGATTATCGGTCTGTGGGCTCGGGGGCTAGGAAATCCGTTGATTTCCTAGGGTCAGCACGATAATAGCTGATCGGCAGGGTGGACACATCACTTTGGGTTGCTAAGGTAACCTATAGAACCCACTGCAGGAATCTACTTACCTTGCTGCAAATCTACGGTTTCCAGGTATTTTACTGAGCCAGCTTAAGTAACAGGTATTTTACTCAGCTAGCTTAAATAAACTGTATTTCCCTTTTATTTTCAGATTATGCATGAAATAAGAACAGAGTTGAAGCGAAGGATTTAAGTTTATGTTTGCTTAAACTACAAAGACATATAGTCATTTAGAACCCTGAAACATAGGCGGTGGATTCTTTTCATTAGAAAGCAAAGGAGAAAAACTTGGTATTTACATGAGAAGTGAACAGAGACCCAATGCCTAGCAAGGGCACTACATTCTTTAGGAAAAAAACTTAATTTGATGTTGTTTTTTTCTCATACAAGTCATGCAATTTCTTCCACAAAGTTTCTACTATCTTCTCTCCAGCCACATTGAAGTAGACATTCTTTCCTAAGTACTATCTGATTGTAGAAACGACTTTCCTATCTAACTTGTTCCATTCTTCATCTGTCATCGATGAGGGTTTACTTGCTACTACCTCAACAAAAAAAATATTGGTATTTTAAAATTAATATGTCTCCCATATATGCTCTTCATATGTAAAAATTGGCCCCATTTAGTTTTTCCATGTCACTCATGGTTGTTGTCCCCATGTTGCCTCAAATGATTGTCCCTCCCAATAAAATTGTGAGATCTATCTCACATAGGTGTTGTGACAAGTGAAAGTTCTTTGTAGTTTATCACCACTAGTGGGGGCTCCCACTTCCAAATGTTGGCCTCCAAAAACTCTCACGGACTTGCATGTGGATGAGCGCACACCCAAATAGCTTCTCAATGGGCTATGGAGTTGTTGTACAATAGGGGATGGCTCCTAACCGTGCTCTGATACTAGTTGTTGAGAACAAAGGTGACTATTAGTCCCTTGTTCTATTGATTCTCAGTTCCACCATCTTTATACCCTTGTCTATAGCACTCAACAAGTCAAATTTTATCTACACAATATCACCAACAACTAACCCACAATGCCTCTTTGATGAGAATCTATAGTAGACAATACCAACTTTTCTTTAAAAAAAAACATATTGACAATTTTCCCAATAAAAATACACGACACTTAAAGAATTAGCATATAGATACATAGAGAACTCAAAATAGAGCATACACCAGAAAGAATGTAGTCGCACATCCACATAAAATCCTCTCTCTAAAATTGGGCATAAACTCTATTTTTGGTATTATTAGCTCCAACATACACAAAACTATGTATCTGCATAAAATTACAAGTTAGAATCTGCAATAGACAATACCAACTTTTCTTTAAAAAAAAACATATTGACAATTTTCCCAATAAAATTACACGATAATTAAATAATTAGCATATAGATACATAGAGAACTCAAAATAGAGCATACACCGGAAAGAATGCAGTCTCACATCCACATAAAATCCTCTCTCTGAAATTGGGCATAAACTCTATTTTTGGTATTATTACCTCCAACATACACAAAACTATGTGTATGCATAAATATACAAGTTATTTTACAAAATGGAGCTTACTCCAAAAATTACCCAACGTCTAGAGCCTTTGAGAACAATGCAATGAAGAAGTGACTTCATTGAGAAGTTATTGAGCATTCAATTCTAGTAATTACAATCCTAACTACCAATGAACACTTGAAGTATGTGAGTTGGCACATATTGAGAGTTGTTAGATGGTTCATAAATATCATAATTTGATTTCAACTCCCAACATAAAGCCTATATAATTTTTTGGATTACTTGAAGAGCATATCAAATCACATAAAATTCACAATAGTGGTAGAAGAAAACATGCAAATCCCTTTCTTGGATGTTCTCATCACAAAAATGGATTATGGCTCACGAATTCATTAAGTGTATTGAAAAAAGGTGCTAAAAAACTAGGTATTATCAATACCTTATGAATATTTCTAATAAGGAACATCTCAACAATGAAATCAAGCACCTATCTATGTGTTGGGTTGGGTAAAGTTTTGTGTAGTTTTGGTGTGAACAGGGTTAAAGCGAATTGGCTTGACAAAGAAGAGTCAACTCCGACGAAGTGGCCAAGAATCAACGAAGATGGGTATTTTGAATATGTCAAGGGTGAAGTTGGGTATGTTAGTTAATATTTTGTGTCCACGTACATTTATGAGTGGAGTAATTGAGTAGTGGAGTAGTGGGAGCAGGGCAGATTGTGTTCACCCTATAAATATGTAACGGGTTGGGATTTTTTGGGTTGGCTCATCTTTGTCATTATTTTGGTTTGTATGTTGAAGATATTATGTACTGTAAGGAGAGAGTCGCATGATCTACAGTATGTTTGCGCAGATCCATTGTAAAGAGAAGAAAGAAATCTGTAATTTGTTGATGCAAATATGAAGTGCTTATTTTACTGTGTCTCATCCCTGGAGCTTACTTAGCTATGTTTAGCTAAGGCAATTTAACTTGTTTCTGTGTGCATACCGCAGGTAAGAAATCTTCATGACAGCATAAAAATTAGAGTACTTGTGTTTTTCATAACGTCGTCAATATAAAATGTTAAGTGCTACCTTGTGACATTAAAAATTGAAGGTATGGATACCTGACTCTTAAAACTAGTTTGTAAGCTGGTTTTCAAAACTCTTCAGTGTTGTGATTTCATGTCATCCAAGTACTTGATATCATGCTACATTTATTCTCATATGATTAACGCCAATGTTAACAAAATAGTACTTCCATTAACTATTGATGATGCTATTAGGAAACATATAGAAATAATATTGTATTTTGAATAAACTCAGACTACTCTAAGTCATGTAATTTATAAATGAATACATAGTTAACATAAATAAAGCTTATAGATTAGTGTTTGTACTAAGATCGTAGCTTTAAAGTGTATCTCATCCATACTTAAACAATATCTATGATGATACAACGATCCTTGCATTGCATGGCTAAACAAAAGGAAGTGATCGTAAATATAGTATTCATACTATGAATTAGCATTATCACACTTCATTTTTAAGCCTATATAAAAGGTAGAAATGAAATAGATACATTTCTTATTGTTACTATGCCTTTTACATACTACTATGTAATTTAATTATTACAATGTCTAAACCTTAGGCTTGAAACTAAATAAGACTTACACTACAAATTACATTTATAAGCTTAAACAAATTGCAATCCTAACTATATCTGATCATATACTAGATTGAATAATATGAATCTATCTACATGTTGGCACTGTCGGGCTTTGACATATGCCAAACCATTGGGTACGATGCAATATGATAATACAAACATTATATTAAAACATAAGTATTAATATGTAATACAAATGAAATCATATATATTGTTGACACCATAGGGTATCATCCTATAACATCCACTAAAGGATTATAATGACTTAACGAGTTCGTGGCTTGAGTGATAGTTTGAAACTATGTCATAAGTATGAACTCAAACCTAAGTAATAATGTTTAAAAAGTAATTATCCACATCTTGATGATAGAGTGATGATATGACGGTTAATAGTGTGTGTTTGCAGGTTGACAGAGTTACGGTTGTATGAAAATAAATGCATTCAACATGGAAAGGGTGACAACAATTTGACGTAGTCTAACCTTATGAACCTTGGGTGATAAAGAAGTAGAGAGTTATAGCCGGAAAGGAACTCCGTTGTCTCTTCTTCCACACTGTACATTGTATCATTCTTTGAACTGCAAGGTTGGCAACTTGGTAGATGTTGGAATTAATGAGATATTAATGTGAGTCTTGCTCAGCTTCCCACTATGTACTGTTGGCTCTTCCCTACCATTGATCACTCCAAATCTCAATCGTCAGTTTGAATAACCCTAAACCGGGTTGTTTGTATTGATGGCAAGTGTTTTGGTCTTTCAATGTTTCATTGTAATGAGGCCAACAAACTGCCAAAATTTAGGGTGATAGGAGGGTTTTCTTCAAGGGTTTCAAACCTGTGACTTATGCAAGCCAACAATTTGAGTGTTGCAGGTGTTGGCCTCAAGCCATAAGGCCGTAAGGTTGTAGTAAGAAGGATAGGTTAATATCAGCTATTGAGAGTACTCCAACGTTAGTTCTTTGGCTCTTTCGATAAGTGATAACACCTATTTGATCTCTCCTACGAGTAAGAAGGATTTCGGCCGACTGTTGCTTTTCATCTTCAACAGTTGGAAAAACACTCTCCAGGTAATGTATTAAGTATTCACTACAAGTTAAAGACATTGATTGCCATTCGTTAACGTTTCACTCGTTTAACCAACTACTTGGTGTTTGGGCAGGTCTTCTCTTCGTTGGAGGGTTTCCTATATTACAAAATAAAAGGAATGCATCAATGGCTTCCTAGTAAGCTCCGGTGATTCTTACATGCCTCGTAGGTTCCTTGATGTGTCTCTATGTGTCGATGGGTGGAGTTCGTCTTCCTGTATAAGTAATGGTCACAAGCGAAGTCTTAAGCTTGTCTTGTTTTGTTTCCTTTGGCTTAAACCGAGGATAAAATTTCTTGGTCAAAAGGGTTATTAAAGGATATTTGATGCCTGGTTGTGCTCGGTAATGGAGACTTCAAACTTTCGTTACTTACTATAGTGTTAAGGGTGCAAAACCCGGTATCGTCTTCAATTTTTATTGAATTCTGAACTATGTTTATAGTTGATGATGGAAACTCTTGAATGCGATGAAACCGTGACCAAAACATGGTGAAAGTTTTATTTCTAGTTATGAATGTGAGTCGATATTTGAGGGTTCTATTTTGTACTTACAAACTATAGTTTATTTTCTAATTTAAAAGATTATTGAGTTTTACAGAATCATAACAGTTGTCTTCGAACTGGGGTTTTACTACATGATGTGCTTTGTTTTAGTTATTGGTATCAATTTTTGAAAAATCAAAATAGTAGTTTTGATTGTATAAACAAAGTGTCGAGAGGGTTTTAGCCTCTGCATTCTAGTTTTTGAAATAAAAAGAACTATAACTGTAATATCCAAATATGAAAGAGTTTTTAAGCTAGGGTTTATAACCTATATTTAGTTGTGAAGAGAGAAATCTCGATAGTGTAATTGCTGAAATGTTAAGGTGTGAGCTATAGTTTATACAAGAGTATGTAAAATTTGTATTTGACTACTGTTAGAATAAATCCTTATGAAGCAGAAATCAAACAGGAATGCTTGTGTTAGATTGATATGAAACTAATTACTAAAACAATTATAGTTACAATGGAAATGCTTTATGACAAAATGAAAAGTATTTACTCGTAACCAAATTTGTATGGAATGAATCTGCAGCTATTATATTTTGCAAAAATACCTGTACTATAAAAATTTGAAATGTTTAATACTGAATGCATTTGCTTGCTATTTGAATAAGATAGAGATATGAGGAGGATACATGACTATTAGAAATTAAACTAGATTTATATTTTTGAGATAACAAAGAATCCTATAACATTATCTATAGTTATATAGTAAATTCTTACTCTATTTAGATACAGGTCAGAAAGGCAAACAAATCACTTACTACAATTATTTATCCAATCAAATGGCAATATGCCTATCTCTAATCTATTATTTAATTTGGTTCTCTATACTAGAGTACGATGCATATAACAACATGTGGAAAAATATAGAGTTGATTTTCTAATCAGATTTTAAACAAATATTTCATTCAGTCTGAAACAAATATCATTTACAAAACAGAGTTTGATGATTTCACTAAACAGAATTATTAAACTGTAAACAAAATAGGAAACTGTAAAACCTAGTTAATCTGTAGGGAAACAAACAGCCCAAGAAGCCTATTCCACCCAACCAATTCTTGAAGACAACCAAGTTACTTGTCTTAGGACCCCCGAGCCTGTTCACTGAACCACTAGGAGGAAGAAACTTAAAAGTTTAGGATCTCCACTTGCAGTAGCAATAGTTGTCCAATATTTGAATCTAGCAGTCCAAAGGACCTGCACCAGCACCTCTGGTTCTCTTATCAAAATAGTATGTAGATTTATGATTGCACTTACAACTAGCCTCCCTATTCGAATCTCTCAGTGATCACCTGATGCACATGAGGAATAATTCTGTAGAAAATATTGTCTAAGAGCTGCCTGCTCAATTCGAATTTGCCTTATGTAGGCTACCTAAGCCTTTTCAATTGTTATTGGGTCATTAAATGACCTTCCTGTCCACTCCCACCACCTGGGGAATAATGCCACATTTTTAGGGGTAGTTGTCCCATAACCAACAGCTAGTGGTGAAGTGCAATTGCTGCCATCTGTTCCATGCCTTCTAACAGCTTCCATTCCTCCTAGTGGGTTAGTGAACACCCATTCAACAGTTCCCTTAGGTGTTTGTCTCCTACTTTAATTTATTAAATAATAATAATTCAGTAATTACATTCATGCTTGACCAAACTTGGTCATAATTTCAAAAATTTGAAATTAAAATTTAACATAAAGTATTTTTGCAAATAAAATATTATTTTCAGAATTTGGGTAGGTGACAAGATCTCTCAAGAGTTATTTCACCAACATGTAGACACCATAGGCTTCCTCCCCCTTTGGAGAGGGGTAGAGCTTCACTTAAATAGGACTAAGTGGACGGGGTATGGATAGGATAGGTTGAGATATGGTAGGAGAGAGATAGGGGATCCTCCCAATAGGTTAGGAACCGAAGGCCAACTCCCCCAGCAGATCAGGGATAGGGATCTAAGTCAGCAAGCTTCGAGAAGGAGCTCGAAGAAGCTATTTTTTCCTTCTAACTGACTTCATCGCACCCTGTAATGGAGCAAGGTGCGACGTCGCATGTTGCAACAGAGCAACCTACGACGACCTCTCAAAACCTAGTACAACTGGGTACAAATCCTTACAGGTCAATCACTCAATCAGGGTTACTCCAGGGGTGTATACACTGAATCTCATGATGGGAATATTTTAGGTGTAACAAAATGCCCCCCAAAGCATGAAGCTGTTAAAAGATTGGATAGGTGAAATGCTTTGATAGAAAGAATGGAAAAATGGACTTGTCGGATGAAAGATGTTGCTGCAATACAACTGACTCTGAACTGACAATTTCATATGATGTACAACATGGCTGTCGACCAATATAATGCAGATCCATGGCAGTAATGACCGACTGAACAAAATCATGGCTACTAGACACAATTGTAGATCCATGATGAGATGATAACATAGCCACGACCAATACAAATGTGGATCCGTGTAATATGACTCAATACAAACTCCATCACAACCTGGGTAAAACATGATTCCCAGGGTCTTCAAGCTGAACCCACAATGATACGAATATATCCATGTGATTACAAATGTCTTGACGTCGAACATGGTAGAAACCACTTACTGGTCATTGATGTAAACCATTAACAAGCGCGAGGGAGACCACCATTGATGTCAATGATTCCCAAGATATCACAGTACATATCATCAAGCGTGAATAAATGAGTTGAAGTTGAATGCAAGATGAAATATTTCAATCAAGAGCCAATGATGTAAACTCATGTTGAAAGTGAGGTAACCTGCCATTGAGGCATGCAGGGCCAAGGTACTTGGTTAGTTTCTAGATTCAATCTTTGGATGATGTTTTGAAGTCGACAAAGATGAATCCGTCGAAGGAGGGCCATGATGATTCCCCCATCAACGACACGAAACACGACAAAAGATGTGTAGAGTGGATCGGATGGTACAGTAACATGCAATACTGACTCAGAGTAGACCGACATGATTGAAGGTGTACTGACTGCAAATAGACAATTAGTGAAAAATGTTCTTGAACATGGGCATGGCATGACTTGGTAGTATTGACTTAACGAGTGCGACACCAACTCCTAATGCAATTGAGGATGGAATCTTTCTTTGAATGACTCAAAGGATTAATGAGACTCAGAAAGTAAGCAAGACTCAAGGACAAACAGATGATCCAAGTACTGTATGCAAATGCAAATGAGTGCCATGTTCAAGAATAACTATGTACTGCCATTGAAAAAGGTGTAAATACAAAAGCTTTCCTTTTTCCCCATCAAGAATGATGAGTGCCTCATGTGTTTTTTACGAGATTGATGAGGGTAACCAGATGCTCGGTATAGCTCATCTCATAGATGATACCAATCCCAAATATTTTCCGATCCTAGGATACGAGGGGTTCGTACCATGGTAGACCCTTCAATGTGAGAGTTTAATGAGTCCATAGAAGGTAAACTCGGTCGTCATTTCATGTTTAGAGAGTCTAAAAAGAACTAAAGGAGACTCCAAAAGGTCATTTTTCGTAAATAGTGCTTCCTAGTCCAAAAAAAGGGTAAACTATCACCAAAAAGATGATCATTCAAATGCTTTTACAAGCATGAAAGCATCAAGTTTGCTTGGCAATCTTTTCCTATTTAGGGAGTCTAAAAACAGCATAAAAGGACTCCATGAAAAACTTTGTCATGGTTGATGACCGAGTACAACAAAGGAAAAAGTAAACTCGGCACAATTCCTTTTCCATAAATAGTTTAGCGAGGCCAGATAAAGTGATAAACCTATACTCGTTAGACACACCTTTTTAACTCAAAATTTTAACAAGCACGAGAATGGTATCAAAATCACTCAGAATCTTTTTCATATTTGAACCAGAGCATGAAAAAGTAAAAAGTAAGCTCAAACCACTATTCATGTTTCAACCAGAGCACGAAAAAAGTGAAAAGTTAGCTCAAATGCCATCTTACTATTTTTAACGAGCTCGAAGATAGGTTGGAAGAATGCTCATGATGTCTGCTTCATTTTTTACGAGCTTATAACAGAAAATGAACTATGCTCGGGATAATTTTCATGGTTTAATGAGCTCGAAACCTAAAAAAGGAAAGTATGCTAAAAAATGTTCCCAATGGTGAACTTTTCCCAACATGGCATCCAGAGGTTGGTGTGTGCCCCCAGCATGATTGCTGGAAGTAAGTGACTTAGCTCCAACGTGGTGCGGAGAGGCGATTGAGTTGACTTCAACATAACTTCCAGAGGTTGAAGACATGCCCCCAAACTTCATTTCATTCGCTTAAGGCATATGCGGGTAAAAAGAAGGTTCAGGTACTAAGTCGACGAGGAGACTCGACTCAAAGGGAAATGATACGTTTCATTTTTTAACGAGCTTGAAATGGGAATAGAACTCTGCTCAAACTACTGGTTTCATTTTTTAATGAGCTTGAAGCCAAAGGTAAACTCTGCTCACAGTTAAGGCCCATTGACGGGTTCCTTCCCAACATGATGCCCAAAGGTTGGTAAATGCCCCCAGCATGATTGCTAGTGGCTTAACATGGTGGTGATCCCTCAACATGATTGCTAACGGTACGACATGTGGCATGCCCCCCAAGCTTCATTTCGTCTGAAAATGTTGCTTGCTAACCCAACTACCAACCTGGCTACTAATATGAAAATGTTCAACAAGGGGGGGAAAACGAGAAACAGATGAAATGAAGGTTCAAGTTCTAACTCTAGCGAGAGACTCGAATCGATGGGAGGGAAACCTATTTCATTTTCACACAAGCTTGAAATAGACAATAACTATGATTGAGGGGGCCTATCTTATTTTTTAATGAGTTTGAAAATGGAATAAAACTATGCTCGAGTGGATTGGTTTCATTTTTGTTCAAGCTTGAAACCAAAGGTAAACTATGCTTAGAGGGGTCTATCTCATTTTTAACGAGCTTGAAATAGAATAAAACTATGCTCTACAGGATTGGTTTCATTTTTATGCAAGCTTGAACCCAAAAGGAAACTCTGCTAGAGTGTTCGGATTCATTTTTAACAAGCTTGAAACATAACATAAACTTGCTCATGCCCCCCATCCCCAGGGGGAGGAAACCACTAGAACATGCGGAACATTCAGGGAAGTCTAATGACTAGGAGTCATATGATGAGTGGGTGTCACGAAGGAAAGCTGATCAATGGTCTCAATATTCCCATGATGAGGAAAATACATCACTCGAAAGAGTGTGGACACTACAACTTTCATAGCATAGACATAATCACGTCCAAGGAGCAGATTGAAATCTAAAGGACCTTGGACAACCATGAAATCAACATAAATAGTTTTACCTCTCAACGTGATAGGTAACTACAGGAGAATTCCTAAAGGTCCAATAGGCCTTCGATTAAAGGCCAAAATCTGGTCAGTTACTGACACAAGCTGAGGGGAACCTATAGCTTGCCAAGCAGTTGAGGATAAAATACTAACAGAAGCTCCCTCATCAACTATCTTATGAAATATTTCTTTATCGGAAACTCCTACAGATATTTGAAAAGGAATACTCGAAGAAAGACGAGATTCTGTTAGACCATTCCAATCAAAGGAAATGACCTCACTACTTGGTGGGGCTTTTGTAGGAATGGACAGGGTCTCCCCTTGACTAGGACATTCTGAACTGACTAGGAAAACATCAAAGGTTTCCAATTCACTCTCATCAGGGAGAGTAGGATGGGATGAAGACTATGTCAAGGTGACAGTTGCAGTTTGAACGCTCTCTAATAGAAGAGCGGGATCGAGTGGGGATGACAGTGACTCGATCACTTCACTCTCAAAAGGAATAGTGGGATCAATTATGGATGAAACTGAATTGACCACTTGGTCAACCAGCGGGGGGTCGAGGGACAACTTACTATCACTTGTTGGAAAAACCTGTTGAGAACTAGTAATACCTTCCAACCACCGCAAAGCTTCATCCATGATTGGACAAAGGTAAGTACAATGCATGCCCTTGCATAGCCAGCAAGGGTCTGCAGCTCTACTCTTCCGACCCTTCACCAATGGGTCAGTGGTCGAGGGAGTATCATCAACATGATGTTCAGAGGTTGACGATACAAGCAGTTTGGGGTTTTTAGACCACACTTCTGACAGACGGGAAAGACCGGGACAATCCCTGAGAAGGTGATCACCCTTGCAAAGCTTGCAAGGGAACTTGGAATTACGAGGCATTCTCATAGAATGAGTGCCATCAGAGGCAGATGGTTGACGCTTGGTCTCTTTCTTATCCTTCTTCTTCTTAGTCTTCCCTTTCTTCTTCTTCACACCTGCCTTCTTACTAACTTCATAGTTTTCAGTAGGAGAAGAGGAAGAGATGGAATCCGATTCATCTTTTGACGGAGAAGGAGAAGGGTCACCATGAGATTGATGCTCATGTGGTGAAGGACCTAAGTTGAACACAATTGGTGCACTTGGTGTAACTGGATTGGAGAATAACCATACCTGTAACCCTATCGTCAATCCAGGAAGACTCAATGTAGACATAAAGAGAGGACCAACAGTTCCACAAGGGGGAATAACAAATGGCATACCCTAGAATGGGGCGCCTTGGTTGGTAGTCCCAGAAGAATCTTCCATATCTAAATGTCCTAAGAGTCTCTAAAGTACCACACAAATCAAACACTACTCAAGTCTAAAAGCAACAAGCAAACTGTGTGAATAAGAGTGGATTCAAAGTCTAGAACCTCACGGGAATATCAAGGCATCGCAACTCACGATATACCGCAGGGTCCAACAATATGATGCGACAAGGAGGATTGGGACTCTACCCTTGACTGCATACCTGATTACCTAGACGGTACGTGCATAGTAGCTCCCCGAGTGCTATTCTCGGTGTATTTCTTTGCCAAGACGGCCAAATGGTTAACTCAGTTGGTTTCAGGAATCCTAGTGGTGTCTCCCGATATACGCAAGGTACATGGGAGCTCAAATCCGTAGTGGTGTTCTCTAATGCACAACCGTTCGGCAAGAGACCTTCCCATATACTACCGAGTACATGATACACCCTTCGATATATGCCAAGTACGGATTATGGTACTTGGTGGGTACATGAAGGAGCTCAATATACCGATAAGTACGTGGAATACTACAATATCCTCGGGATATAGTGCTGGCAAATAACGACAGCTGCCACGTTTAACGACGCCGGAACACATCTCTAACTTACACACAGCTTCTAAATGATTTTAACCTAAGCTAGCGTTAATTTTATCTTGTGCGGTTAGGTGGATGCATGAGGTGAGTACATAAAAGTAAACATAATGCATTCCTCAACTATATGATAATGCACATTTTCCTTCCTTTTCAATGAAAACTACTTAAGGTAAGGAGAGATTTTTCTTTCTTTTAAACCAAAAGCACTTAAGTAGTAGCGAAAAGAAAGAATTCCTTCCTAGAGTGCAATAACTCTGACTTTTTGCAATAATCAGCTAAAAAGTGCAAAGAAAATGAAAGATGTAGTTAAACTTCACTATGTATAAGACAAAATGATGAAGCACTTTCAATTTTCAAATGCATGTATCAAAAATGGAACTTGATAACTAAACACTTTTCATGTTTATATACAGAAAGTGAGAGAATGTCTAATAGCACTCTAATCATTCAGGAATTCCGAAAGAAAAAATGACAAGCACCCAAACAACTCAAAGGTACTCAAGAACGGCTCAAAACATACCAAATGCAATAATTGTCACTCATTTCCTATCTTTTTACACTTAAAAAAGACACATCTAATCTACGGAAAGAAATATTCCACAAACGTTTCCAATCAAATGCAAGACAAAGATAAGCACTTAACAATCTTATCTAACTCAAATGCACACAAATCTGAAGCAAGCCTTTCTTCTTCTTATAAATGTGAGACCAAGAATTTCAAATGATCAAATTAAAACAAGAAGAATACTTATGTTTTTCAATTTTATGAATATTGCAAAAGAGTGACAAAACCAAGCTTCTCTTTGAACTAAAGTGGATACAAAGAATCAATCTTTCCAAACAATCATTAGGTAGTATGCAACGGAAATAAGATGCACAACCCAAGAAAGAGAGGCTCAAAAAGATGTGTATATCGCACACTTTTCGAGTCTTTGATACAAGCCAATCACACCAAACCAAAAAATGATCTCAGAACCTTAATATGGGTCAAAACGAGGGGGAATTATTTTTCAAAAATCGAACACATTTCACTTAAAAATGCAAGCAAAACAATAGTTTTTACTCAAAGGGCCAAACATGGATCCCAATCTCAAAAGACCCAAAAGTCCAACACAAGCAAACCAAATGCAAACAATGCTGAATGACAGGTGCAAAAAGAAGTTTTGGATCAGATCTAGCGCAAAGATTAGATCAAGTGAGGAGAGGAGGGATAACAAGGTCAAGTGGATGAAGGTGGGAGAACCAAAGTATCCACCACTACCAAGATGAAACTTGTTAAAATGGGACCCAATACAAATCCACGCAAAATACCAAACACTTTCAACACACAAATCAAAATGGGGTCTCTGACTGGATCTTACAGTACAGAGGGAGTCTGCACACAAACCAAACTCACAACATAAATGGAGAAAAGGTGCCTGTATGGCAAAAAAATGGTAGATCAGTGCACTCTGTGCTTATGCACAATGCGACGTCGCAATTCACTAGTGCTGGAAGTGCAACGACATCGCAGTATACCAATGGAAGGGCTACGACGACAGACTAACAGGCAAAGAACATAGATAAAAAACAACACAGTGTCGCTCTGGGTACACTGACCAGGTGCGACAGGCAAGATCTAAGTCCAAAAATGAACCAATTCTCCAGTTAATGAGCATAAAATGGTCTGTAGATGAGAAGTACAAACTCAAAAGAAGGAAATCAGACTGTTCAAAGCGAAGATCTAATGGTGAAAGGGATTAAGATGCAAAAATATGGCTTGTAAAATAAATCAAATGAAAATGGCTTCAAATTGAAAACTAAAACTATGTTCATTCAACGGAGTCGCCAGATTTGTTATCGGACAATCAACTCGAGCGGACGCAAGCCAGATCTCCCTAGCTCAATGTGAGTCTAGAAAAAATAGAACAAACTACAAATGAATTTCCTAGATCTACTTAAGGATCAAGTGCTATATGTCTTACCTTTTCCTTCGCAATCCTTTCTCCTGAATGCTGCTCCATGTCCCGCGGTCGTCAGATCTCAGCTGTAAGACCTGTCAAGACACAAGAAACAAAAGAAACGAATAAGAGCATCTATACAATAAGAGATCTAAGTAAACAATTAAGCAAGTGAACTACTCAATATCATTACACATCAACAATATTGGTGGAAAATATTTGTATTACTGTAAATAGGGAAATACATGGTATAGACATAGAACTACAACCAAGGCTTAACACTACAGCCTTCTCCATCCACTCCATTTGCCATTTCCTCCCAAGGAAGCTTGAGTCTCTCAAGGATGAGTAGAGATCTCTCAAGAGTTATTTCACCAGCATGTAGACACCATAGGCTTCCTCCCCCTTTGGAGAGGGGTAGAGCTTCACTTAAATAGGACTAAGTGGATGGGGTTTGGATAGGATAGGTTGAGATATGGTAGGAGAGAGATAGGGGATCCTCCCAATAGGTTAGGAACTGAAGGATAGCTCCCCCAACAGATCAAGGATAGGGATCTAAGTCAGGAATCTTTGAGAAGGAGCTCGAAGAAGCTATTTTTTCCTTCTAATTGACTTTGTCGCACCTTGTAATGGAGCAAGGTGCGATGTCACATGTTGCAATAGAGAAAACTACAATGACCTCTCAAAACCTAGTACAACTAGGTACAAATCCTTCCAGGTCAATCACTCAATCAGGGTTACTCCAGGGGTGTATACACTAAATCTCATGATGGGAAGATTTTAGGTGTAACACTACTTCGCAGGTGATGCCGAAAGGGTCGGTGTCTTGGGGTTTGTTGGTGATTAGCTGAGTGAAACATGGTAAAAGTAGATTTGTGCCAACAAATGGTTCTGTTTCCAGGATCGGTATCTATGTCGACGAGGGATGTGGCATCCTACGAAGCCCTAAATTTAGGATTGGGTTGATGGGAAACTGAGAGAATTTGCTGAAAGCCAAAACAAACATCCATGCATTGATGCAGAAACGTGGTTAGGTAAATATGTTTTCTCAGAAATCCATGAAGTGTTCTTTGGAGAATTTCCTATTATATTGAATAAATGGTTGATGATTTTAAGCTTGCAAAAGACATGCTTCCAAGGGAGTGAGCCTATGATTTGGACACCTGAGCTAGTCCATACCTTTAAAAGTGTTAATAATAAAATATCTCGCACATTCGATTACTGGTTAGATAGTATATTGGAGGGATATATTATGGAGTATGCTATAGACACCATAAAATATTACAATGTTGTTGAATGAGAGTTATTTCAGGGACCATGAGGTGAGTAATTGAAATCCTTGAATCTAGGGATTAAAATGTTGCTTTGTGAAAAAGGGATTATGAGGATGGAATCCGGCGCGTAAGCCATTTGTGCAAGGTGCTTCGGGATGTCGATAGGAGATGGTCTGGGAGTCTGTTGTAAGAAGTGAGATGACATGAAAAGGGAAGGAGATAGTGAAACAGATGAATATTGTGGCCTATTGTGAACTGGGAGAATATTTCAGTCAAGTAAGAGAAGGAGAATTGTGACAAAATGAGAGGGTTGTAGTGTGACTGAAGGAAGGGACTATGAACCAGTACCAGAGCTTCAAGAAGAATATTATGATCAAGAAGAAGACGAAGAAGAAGGATTCCATCCCGCTTTTGAGGAATACCCTGTTGATCAAGCTCAAGCCAGACACTACAACATACCTATGACCCCGCGTGCATCTCCAGAAACTGAGGTAAGAAACACTAGTTCATCATAGTTTATACAAGCAGGTAATAGTAGTAATAGTCAAAACAATACTTTGATTAATAATACATCTACAAGTGTTGGTCCTGTAATACAAAGTTAGCCAATACACATGAGAAGCAAAATGGATGGGGATGATATGAAACTGTTAATTTTTCATGGGAATGGGTCAGAGTACGCAGAACAAGATTGGTTTTTATGTGATGTTATCTAGATTGTCAAGCAAGTGCGGGACGACAATGTAAAAAGAGCGCAACTAATTATGAATTTTCAAGGTCGTGCTTTGGAATGGTTCATGAAATTTGCAAAAGTACCTGCTGGACAACCAAAAAATCCCTTAAGTAGCGGAGATTAGAGATGCATTAAAGTATGAATTCAAGAAGCGAAAATCTAAATCACAGTGTATTACTGAAGTCAAAGAGATCAAGCAATTGAAAAATGAATCTATCTGGGATTTCGACAAGAGGTTTAAGATGTTGATGGCTCATGTAAGCTTTCAGATGACTGATGTTCAACATAAGGAATGGTTTATAGATGCTTTGTTACCGCATATATGAGTCCCTCTAATGCAACAAAATATTGTGTCACAGACTGAGGCCATTAAACTGACTATGAAACTAGAAGCATCACTTGTTGGAGAAACTAGAGCAGGTATGGCTCAGATCCAATCGCAACTGGAAAATCTATCATTACAAATTCAAGATATCAAGAAAGGAAAGGACAAAAGATAATAAGTTTGTTGTACACCGTGCAAAGAAGAGGGTCATTTGAAGGACCAATGCACTATGTTGCAGGACTACATAGCTGTCGGAGCTCCTAACCTGCTGAACCATGGAGTTGGATTCTAGTGTAGGACCTATCAAAATAGGGGACTTTGGTGAGAGGACTATTACCTATTGCAAAATATTGTAGGTACCCCACAAATATTGTTCTGTAAGTTTTGTAGATCAGTTGGCAATGATGAGATGGACTACCGAGCATATCAGTTTCTCACAGAGCGAACAACAAATGCTTATTGAATGAAAGGTGAGTAACAAGGTGAAGGGAGCAGTGTGTAGTTTAATCAATAGAGGGATGGATTCTGACCATGAGGACGACAAGTGTAACATCCCATATTTTCGAAAAAATTTAAAATTTTTTGTTAAAGGCAATAATAGCTTAATTTATGATAACTTATAATTGCGAAAAATAATAATTACTGAATGTAACAACGTTAACTAAATAGCTGTTTGTAATAAACACAAATATAATTCTGATTAAATTAATGCGACAGTGACAACTGAATTACATTCGTAACTTCTATCATTAAGATAGTCAAATGCATGGTTAGATCAGACTTTTAATGCGACACTTTTTAATGCAATGGAATGTATGAACGATGTAATAATGAAATGCCAGGTTAGAAATATGATATGGTACTTTTTCTTTGAAACGATACTGACAGTTTGCTTCTTTGCTAATTAAAGGAGTCCTATGAGGGACCCCGAAGCTTACTTAGCTGTAATGATAAAACATTGGGCCTGTTCTATGTGCAGACGGCAGGTAAGAAGTTTCATGATTGCAATAATTCCAGTTCGCGTGAATTCAACTTCATCTTTTGAAAATAAAATAGAATAATTAGGGAATGTTGCAATTGTAAAAGCATACAAGTACGATTCACATGCTTACTTTTCAACTTTCCAAGGTTCGTCTTGTATCAACTCAAGTACACATCGTCACTGTAGTCGTCATTATACTAGTTGGTTCTGTTGTCGTCATTGTGCTAGCTGGTTTTGTCATCGTCATTGTAGTCGTCATTATACTAGTTGGTTCTGTTGTCGTCATAGTGCTAGCTTGTTTTGTCGTCATCATTGTATTAGCTGCCTTGTTGTCGCCATTTATTTAGCAGTACTAAGATGGTACAGTACCATTGTATCGCATGAATAAAGTGGATAGGAAACTGGAGAACTTATTGTTCCAATTTACCAAACTATATGTGATAGCATAAATGTATGCGAGTTTTATACAACACTTTTGATTAACTTTATAAGTCTTATGGTTCACCATTCATAATTCACTACTATAATTATTTAGGTCTTAAGTAAGCAAGAATAGTCTTTTCCAAAGACTAGACATTTGTAACAATTAGATAATAAACAATTACAACACATAGATTAACTATTTTGCAAAATAAGACTTGAACTATTCAACTATTATCCCATATCGTGATATATTCAAAGTCCTATGTATATAGTGATGTAACTATATCGATTTTTGGTTTATTATCAACATTATATATTCATATCGGAACTCATTGTAATAAAATGCAAACATTAGATTTATCACTAACCTATATAAATAGTTTGCAATTGTTATCACATTGTATTATGTCGAAACGATTATAATATAGGGCAAGCAATATAATGAAATCTTTGCATATTGTTACTATTACTATGGCGAATTTAAAATGTTATATTTACATGAACAATGCAGGGTTTAAAGTCACGTCGAGGATGCTGACAGGCATTTAACTAGAAACTTGACAGGTTGCTGGTTTAATAAATGACGTCGGTCTCGAGCTGTGGTAGAGATCATGGATTGATCTTGCATTAAAAGCTTGGTGCCATATCCCTACCGAGTTGGATGTCCAATGATCCATGTAGACATGAATGTCTCCAAACTTGTCGATGTGTAAGAATAATGCGCCACGCGTAGGTTATGCATACTCCACTGTGAGCCATGGTGGCATTGTCAACCTGTAAGGTAGGTTGGGCATTTATTGTGGACGTCATTTGTACCAAAGATCAGTTTGCTGGCAATGGGGAGACCGTCGATGGTGATGACTCTAAACCATCGGATGGAAACCATAACATCTACCATGGAATGAGTTAAGAACTTGGAAAAGTGGTTCATTGTGCTATTGTTTCGGCTGGGGTTGTTGACAGGCTACCGAAGTTTTGGTAGAAGCCAAGGGAGAGGTTTCGACCTCGAGACCTTCTAAAGAAGTTGATGTTGCAGGTTTTCTTACTGTGATAATGATGTGGTTTTGAAGGGTTAGATTCTCTAGTTCGAAAGGTTATAGTTTTAAGCTTTATAATTTCTGAGACAAGAAGGAGTGAAATGAAAGGAAACAGAGTTTGAGTGAGGATAATGACTCCCTGTTGTCGTTCGTGACAATATTCTCGTTAAAGCTGTGAAGGTAAGCTTTTCTTTTAGCAGAGGGTAATTGCATTTCAAAAGCTTCAGTTTATAATGTATTAGATAACTAACTCCGGGCTTAATCTCAGTTGCAGGTATAAAAAGAACGTCTGGCTAGGGTATGGCGAAAGGAAAATCCAAGCACTCTTACACTGGTAAGCTTCGGGTCTTCCATACCCTCGTAGTGCCCTTTGTCTGTGACGTGGCTCTATCGTTGAAGATGGTTTGGGAAATATTTGAAACACGTTTGTTAACAGTGATACTGGGGTACTATATTTTGCAAACTTTGTTGTTTGTCGACTGGAGATATAACTCGTCGATTTTGAATATTCGGCCTCTTCTGCCTATTGAAATTTTGGGATAAACCCTGTGTAACTTTGTTTTTCAAAACATATTATAAATGTTGCTCGAGAGATTCATCTTTGTTTCAGAGGTTATACTGTTATGATGTTGAGGTTCTATGAGATTCGACTTGTTTTTTATAATCGTTTGTGACAGTAAGATAGAGAGCCGAGGGCTCGATCTCTGTGTAGGAATAAAACTCCTTTTGGTAATACAATGTACATTTAAAACATTGTATAGATATCTGGTTTGTTTGTCTGGATACTGTAAGTTGATGTCGTTAATCGTCTTCATGCTGAAAGTTATTACAAAGTCTTTCGAGCTAGATTAGGGTTTTGAAGATATCGTTGATGATACGGGTTCTGTGTATGATTTAACTTCAACCTTAAGATGGAAATGTATGCTAACTTTTCGTAAGAGTCTATGTGGTTTGTCTTGATACTGTAGGCTGATAATATGTGTTCTTATTTTCCAATGTTTGAAATCTAAATAGAATAAAGGTTGAACTGAGAATTCAGTAATGTTTTTGCAAAACACCGAATAGGGTCAAACCCTAAATCGGGTTTTGTTGAAAATGATAACTTGAGAAATAGTTAAGAAAATGGATCGGTTTCGATCCCAGGTTTGAAAAGAGTAAAAAGTTTTGTTATGAAACAATAAAAGAAAGGTTTGAATCTAGCTAGGGTTTTCTTTTTGATATGAGACTCAGATTTTCAATAATCACAAACAGTGTTTAGCAGATCTAAAAGAGAGAAATAAATGCATGGTGAAAATAGTAGTGTTTAGTAATTCCTTATCATTTGTTAAATTTATAGATAATACATATTTATTATAGTAAGTGCAAACA
Source organism: Larix kaempferi (assembly GCA_027924585.1). Taxonomy (NCBI): domain Eukaryota; kingdom Viridiplantae; phylum Streptophyta; class Pinopsida; order Pinales; family Pinaceae; genus Larix; species Larix kaempferi. Next base: position 6,956,569 of record BSBM01000478.1, read on the forward strand.
ATTTGAGTGTATAGTGCAAAAAATCATGAAAAACTATGTAAACTACAAATATGTCTATAATTTAATTTCTATGCATATAATATTGGTGTAGTAATTGTAATGAAACTGTGTGTGAGTGAAATATACAAATATGATGTCTGTGTGAAAAACTAATGTTTTCCAGCTTATTATAAAGAATGTTTTATTCAATGTTAGGAATCTTAAAACAATATACAGTATGTAATTTATCTACCTTCCATGGACATTATTTAAATGTAATGCAGGATGATTGTACAGGAATTATTTATTGACTGTTTATCATATAACTGAGGAAATATTATATATACTAAATATTATATAGACCTCCTACAATTATTTAACTTAAGAACATAAAACTAATACATATAAGAATATTATCTATCTATAGAATTCAATGGCAAATTTTGCCTATCTTCTAATCTATTTTAATTTGCATATCTCTACTAGAGTACAATGCTTCCAAATAGCATGTGGAAAAATGGGGATATAGAATTATCAATTTAACAGTAAAGTTAAACATTCAGACTTAAACAATTCTAGAATTAGATTATTTTCGAAAGCAAATAAACAAAATAATACTAGATAAACAGAACAGAAATATTTACTGAGATAAGTTAGGAAATCTTTTATGAACCTGAGAAACTCTGTAGGGCAACAAACAACTCAGGAAGACTGTTCCACCCAACCAAACTCTTGAAAATAGTCAAATACAGTCTTAGGACCCCCGAGCCTGTTCGTTGAACCACCAGGAGGAAGAAACTTCAGGAATTAGGACTTCTTCTTGTTGTAGCAGTAATCTTCTAAATCTTCAATAGGTAGTAGTCTAAAAGACTTGTTCCTCAACTCTGTTTCTCCTTGGTAGATAAGCAAAACTCAATTTTCAATCACCACCAACCTCCCTTATTCGAATCTCTCTTGAAATCACCTAATTTACAAGAGGAAAACATTCTACAGAAATGTTGATTAAGGGATGCCTGCCCAATTCGAATTTTCCTTTATAGGTTGCCTAGGCCTTTTCAAATGTTACTGGGTCATTAAATGAGCTGCCTGCTCACTCCCTCCACCTGGGGGATAATGCCCTATTTTAGGGGAAGTTGTCCCATAACCAATAGTTAGTGGTGTGATGTAACTGCTGCCATGTGTCCCATACCTTCCAATAGCTTCCATTCCTCATAGTGGGTTAGTGAACACTCATTCAACAGTCCTCTTGAGTGTTTGTCTCTTAATTAATTTATTTAAATAATAATATTCAGTAATTACATTCATCCATGATCAAAACTGATCATAATTACAAAACTTGTAATTAAATTTAACATAAAGTATTTTTGCAAATTAAATAATAATGTTCAAAAATTTGGGTAGGTGACATACACCCCCCCTTAAGTCTCAACATCGTCCTCGATGTTGGCTAGTCACTCCTTGAGTGTTCCTGAAATAGAGTTGGGTATGCTTCCCGCATACTACTCTCCAACTCCCAGGTTGCCTCTTCTGGGCTAAGGTGCTTCCATTGCACCTTCACTTGCCCAATGCTGCGATTCTGGAGAATAGTTTCCCTCCTTCCGAGAATACAATCCAGTTTCACCGAAAAATCTTCATCTTGTCCCACTTGTACATCATTCTAGTTTACAACATGAGTAGTATCGTGCACATATTTCTTTAAAAGCGATATATGAAAAACATTATGTATTTTTCGGTTAGGTGGTAAGGCCAGGATGTATGCCACTGCTCCAACCTTAGATAATATTTCAAAAGGACCACAATACCTGGGTGCCAACTTGGCACAGCTCCCCAATTTCAGTGAACTCTTTTTCGGTCTTAGCTTGAGAAACACATGTTCACCCACCTAGAACTCTTTATGAGTTCTTTTTGAATCTGCTTGACTCTTCTACCTATCTTGGGCAGCTTTTAAATGTTCTTGCACCTGTTTCACAATTAGTTCTAATTCTTGCAATAATTCAGGTCCTAAAACAACTCTATTAACTGTATCATTCCATGAAACAGGTGTATTACATTTCCTACCATAAAGAATTTCAAAAGGACTAAGTCTTGTTGAAGCATGATAATGATTATTATAAGCAAATTCTGCTAAGTGCAGATAATCTTCCCACTTACCAGGCTGATCCTTAACATACATGCTTAATAAATCTTCTAACACTTGATTTACCCTTTCTGTTTGTCCATCCATCTGTGGATGAAATGATGTACTGAAATTTAGAGTTGTATTCAATCCCTTAAACTATGACCTCCAGAAGTTTCCTATAAACTTCAAGTCAGGATCTTAAATTATTACCTTTGGTATTCCGTGCAGTCTAAAAATATGTCTCATAAAAATTTATGCAATGTCTAGTGCTTAATGTGTGGTCTTCACTGGTATGAAATGTGCTGCCTTGCTGAGTTTGTCCACCACCATCACGATGGAATCATGTTGTTTTTTATTTTTAGGCAATCCAGTAATGAAATCTATGCTCATCACTTCCCATTTCCAGCTTAGTATTGGTAATGGTTGCAACAATCCAGCATGATGTTGGTGTTCAACCTTCACCTTTTGATAGTCCAAGCATTTTGCGATGTATTTTGCTACCTCATCTTTCATTATGGGCCAATAGTATTCTTTTCTCAGCATAGTGATGGTCTTTTGATATCCTGGATGATTAAAATAGTGACTTTTATGCATCTCATTTAATATCAGAAATTTTATTTCTGGTTTATCTGGTACATACAATATGTTTTTATACAGTAATAAACCATTTTCCTTAATTCTGTAATTTGCCATACAATTTTCAGAACTGTTATTGGCTGTCTTTTCCTTCATTTTTCTGTATTCTTCATCTGTTTCACCTTTTTCCAGAATCTGATTTTCCAAATCAGTTGAATAATTACTAATTGTTGTAATGAAATTTAGTTTTGCCTTGCGACTCAAGGCATCTGCCACTTTATTCTCCTTTCCTTTGATATGCTGAATTTCAAAATCATACTCACTTAAGAATGTCAACCATCTAGCTTGTCTCGCATTTAGGTTTGTCTGATCCAATAAATATTTGAGACCCATGTTATCCGTTAATAATGTAAACTTTCTTCCAATAAGGTGATGATGCCACATTTTTAAGGCATGAATAACTGCTAATAACTCTAAATCATATGTAGAGTAATTCTTTTCATGTACTTTCAGCTTTCTAGATTCATATGCTATTGCATGCCCTTCCTGTGTCAAGACTCCACCGAGTCCATCATTGCATGCATCTGTAAAAACTACAAAATCCTTGTTGGGGACATCTATCTTCAAGATAGGTGCCGTCGTCAATAGTTCCTTTAATCTCTTAAAACTCTCAGCACACTTCTGATCCCAAACAAATTTCTTCCCTTTCTTCTGCAAGGAAGTTATGGGGTTGGCAATTTTTGAAAAATTCTCTATAAAATTCTATAATACCCCGTAATTCCCATAAATGATCTTACATCCAACACATCTTTGGGAACCGACCAGTCATTAATGGCCCTTATCTTGTCGGGGTCAACCGAGATTCCTTCTGTTGAAATTATGTGTCCTGGATACTGAATTTTGTCTTTGTGAAAGTTGCATTTACTAAATTTAGCATACAATTGATGATCTCTTAATATTTGTAAGATAATCCGTAAATGTTCATCATGCTCTTCTTTGCTTTTTGAGTACACTAAAATATCGTCTATAAACACAACAGCAAACTTGTCTACTTGTACTTATGCAAAATATTATTCATCAAACACATAAATATAGCCGGGGCATTATTCAAGCCAAACGGCATGACTACGAACTCGTAATGTCCATACCGAGTTCGGAAACTTGTCTTGAAAATATCTTCGTCTTTAACCCTTACTTGATGATATCCTGATCTTAGATCAATCTTTGAAAATACTATTGTTCCACGCAGCTGATCAAATTGATCATCTATGCGGAGCAACGGTTATCTATTCTTGATCGTCATCTTATTAAGCTGGCGATAATCTATGCACAGTATTAATGTTCCATCTTTCTTCTTAACGAAGATGACAGGTGCTCCATAAGGAGACACACTTGGTATAATATACTTCTTGTCAATAAGTTCCTTCAACTGAGATTTTAATTCATCTAACTCCAGTATATTCATTCAGTACGGAGCTTTTGAATTTGGTACTGCTCCTGGTATTAACTCTATGGTAAAATCTAAATCTCTTTTGGGTGGTAATCTTGGAATCTCCTCAGGAAATACATCTTTAAAATCCTTTAGGACAAGTGTGTCCTCTAATTTCAGTTTGTCCTCTTTATCTATAATCTCATCATTTATCACGTTTACTGCAAACATTTGGCATCCCTTCCTAACTGCTCTCTTAACTTGCATGGCTCAAATTTGTCTAAGAGTTACTTTCCTTGGAATGCCTTTTATTTCTACAGTTTTCCCTTCATCATTTAAGCATGTAAAACTTTTTCCATAACAGTCTAGGATGACATGATGGGCTTCCAACCAGTCCATCCAAACTATAATATCATATGAACCTAAAGGTAAAATATTCAGCTTGATTTGGGTTTGCAAATGGTTCATGGATAACACACAATTCTCTATAAAATCTGAAACTTTCCTCTTTGTTCCAGTTGCTAGTCTAACTAGCCATGATTTACTAAACTTTTCAGTTTTCAGTTTAAGACTTTCTACAACATCTGGTGATATATAACTTAAACTAGCACCTGGGTCAATTAAAACAGTAACAAGATGGTCATGTATCATACCTTCAATCTCTACCATGGAGATTTGATGATCTGCTTTCCTGTTGTCAAGTGCTGCATTAATTCTTGACATCTCCCTTGCTACGTCTCCAACGGTAGATTCAGTCTGAATAGAGTTGATGTTGTTTGCTTTCCACTTCCATAAGGGACATTCTGATGCGTAATGAGGGCCTTGACATTCAAAACATTCAATATGTGTTTTTGGCTCACTGGTCTTGGCAGTATTAGATGCATTTTTCGGTGCTGTAGAATTCTGCTGTGAATTATTTCTGGAATTATTTCCTTGGAAATTTCGATTCTGAAAATTCTTCCTTTGGAATCAGGAATTCCCACTGAATCTAAAATTTTTCTTCATCTATTCAAAATTGTTGGGCTTATGATTTTTCCAATTAGATATACCCTCTCTCTTCTGATTTGTATCATAACAGAAAAATGTCTTCCTCATAGGCTCCTCTAATGTTTTAGGACTGTCGTACTCAATTCTATCTTTAATGTTGAAAGGTAAACAGCTTAAGTACCTTTGAATTTTTGGTTTTTCTTCTATGAAGTAGGGTACATATCTCAGTAAGTTCAGAAACTTACTGTTTAATTCCTTCATGTTCATACCTCCCAACTTCAAATTGTAGAACTCTTTAGATTTTTCTTCGTAGTACTATTCAGATAGATACTTCTTTTTAAAATATCGTTTGAAAGCACTCCAGCTTACATCTTTATCCTTGATGCCCTTTACTCTTTTGACATCCTGCCACCAGATATCCGCTTTTTCGGTTAAGTTATATATAGCCATTTTTGCTTTTAAGAACTCTGAATAGTTGTAGATATGGAATTATTTCTTCATCCCTGGAAGCCAAGCTTCAGCTGTCTCTCCCTTCTTAGTTTCTCCATTGAAAGTTGGAGGTCTTATCTTCTTGAATTCTCCATAAATCTGCTCATATTCTTTTTTATTTTTCCTTCTTGGTTTGGAATCTTCTTCACTGCTGTCACTGGTGTAATTACATTTCTTTTTGCATTCTGCAATAGCATCTCCAGATGAGGTTGAGCTATCTTTTACTTTACTGAATTTGATGTCTTGATTTTTATCAATGTCAGGCATGTCCTCAACTTTGGAGTTATCCTCATCGTTTTTCTCTTGTTCCTCTGTTTGGCTGTGTTCAAATAGGACTTGATTCAGTTGTTCCTGTGCTTGCAGAATCCTTTCATTATCTAGTTTCACAGATCTGGTTTCTGCTTTTAAATCTTGAAATGCACGTAACAGTTCTGTCGAACTGTTATTTATTTCCCCGTGACCTTCCTCTACATAGTGCTATCCCAAACTGTGACTATTAGGCTGAAATCTGTCACTTAAATGTTCAGATGAGTTCTCCATACCTGTAACTGAAAATAATTTCTGAAGATAACATAATAATAAAATTTTCAAATTAGTATAAATTTTTGTTGTATATAAAAATTTCTACTGCGTGTTTTGGACCTCATTCAGGCCTAGAGTTTGAATCTGTGTTCTGATACCACATGTAACATCCCATATTTTCGTAAAAATTTAAATTTTTTTGTTAAAGGAAATAATAGCTTAATTTATGATAACTTATAATTGTGGAAAATAATAATTGTTGAATGTAACAACGTTAACTAAACAACTGTTTGTGCTAAACACAAATATAATTCTGATTAAATTAATGCGACAGTGACAACTTAATTACATTTGTAACATCTATCATTAAGATAGTCAAATGCATGGTTAGATCAGACTTTTGATGCAACACTTTTTAATGCAATGGAATGTATGAATGATGTAATAATTAAATGCCAGGTTAAAAATATGATATGGTACTTTTTCTTTGAAACGATACTGACAGTTTACTTCTTTGTTGTCCAAAGGAGTCCTATGAGGGACCTCGAACCTTACTTAGCTATAACGCTAAAACATTGGGCCTGTTCTATGTGCAGACGACAGGTAAGAAGTTTCATGATTGCAATAATTCTAGTTCGCGTGAATTCAACTTCATCTTTTGAAAATAAAATAGAATAATTAGAGACTATTGCAATTGTAAAAGCATACAAGTATGATTCATGTGCTTACTTTTCAACTTTGCAAGGTTCGTCTTGTATCAACTCAAGTACACATCGTCATTGTAGTCGTCATTATACTAACTAGTTCTGTTGTCGTCATTGTGCTAGCTGGTTTTGTCGTCGTCATTGTATTAGCTGCCTTGTTGTCGCCATTTAATTAGTAGTACTAAGATGGTACAGTACCATTGTATCGCATGAATAAAGTGGATAGGAAACTGGAGAACTTATTGTTCCAAATTACCAAACTATATGTGATAGTATAAATGTATGCGCGTTTTATACAACACTTTTGATTAACTTTATAAGTTTTATGGTTCACCATTCATAATTCACTACAATAATTATTTAGGTCTTAAGTAAGGAAGAATAGTCTTTTCCAAAGACTAGACATTTGTAACAAATAGATAATAAAAAGTTACAACACATAGATTAACTATTTTGCAAAATAAAACTTGAACTATTCAACTATTATCCCATATCGTGATATATTCAAAGTCCTATGTATATAGTGATGTAACTATATTGATTTTTGGTTTATTATCAACATTATATATTCATATCGGAACTCATTGTAATAAAATGCAAACATTAGATTTATCACTAAACTATATAAATAGTTTGCAATTGTTATCACATTGTATTATGTCGAAACAATTATAATATAGGGTAAGCAATATAATGAAATCTTTGCATATTGTTACTATTACTATGGCGAATTTAAAATGTTATATTTACATGAACAATGCAGGGTTTAAAGTCACGTCGAGGATGCTGACAGGCATTTAATTAGAAACTTGACAAGTTACTGGTTTAATAAATGACGCCGGTCTCAAGCTATGGTAGAGATCATGCATTGATCTTGCATTAAAAGCTTGGTGCCATATCCCTGCCGAGTTGGATGTCCAATGATCCATGTAGACATGAATGTCTCCAAACTTGTCGATGTGTAAGAATAATGCGCCACCCATAGGTTATGCATACTCCACTATGATCCATGGTGGCGTTGTCAACCTGTAAGGTAGGTTGGGTATTTATTGTGGACGTCGTTTGTACCAAAGCTCAGTTAGCTGGCAATGTGGAGACCGTCGATGGTGATGAATCTAAACCGTCGGATGGAAACCCTAACATCTACCATGGAATGAGTTAAGAACTTGGAAAAGTGGTTCATTGTGCTATTGTTTCGGCTGGGGTGGCCGACAGGATGCCAAAGTTTTGGTAGAAGCCAAGGGAGAGGTTTCGACCTCGATACCTTCTAAAGAAGTTGATGTTGCAGGTTTCCTTACTGTGATAATGAGGTGGTTTTGAAGGGTTAGATTCTCTGGTTCGAAAGGTTATAGTTTTAAGCTTTATAATTTCTGAGACAAGAAGGAGTGAAATGAAAGAAAACAAAGTTTGAGCGAGGATAATGACTCCCTGTTGTCATTCGTGACAATATTCTCATTAAAGCTGTGAAGGTAAGCTTTTCTTTTAGCAGAGGGTATTTGCATTTCAAAAGCTTCAGTTTATAATGTATCAGATAACTAACTCCGGGCTTAATTTCAGTTGCAAGGTGTAAAAAGAACATCTGGCTAGGGTATAGCGAAAGGAAAATCCTAGCACTCTTACACCGGTAAGCTTCGGGTCTTCCATACCCTTGTAGTGCCCTTCGTCTATGCCATGGCTCTATCATTGAAGATGGTTTGGGAAATCTTTGAAACACGTTTATTAACAGTGATATTGGGGTACTATATTTTGCAAACTTTGTTGTTTGTCGATTGGAGATATAACTCGTCGATTTTGATATTCGGGCTCTTCTGCCTATTGAAATTTTGGGATAAACCCTTTGTAACTTTGTTTTTCAAAACATATTATAAATGTTGGTCGAGAGCTTTGTCTTTGTTTTAGAGGTTATACTGTTATGATGTTGAGGTCCTATTAGATTAGACTTGTTTTTCGTAATCCTTTGTGACAGTAAGACAGAGAGTCGAGGGGTCGATCTCTGTGTAGGAATAAAACTCCTTTTGGTAATACAATGTACGTTTAAAACATTGTATAGATATCTAGTTTGTTCGTCTGGATACTGTAAGTTGATGTCGTTAATCGTCTTCATGCTGAAAGTTATTACAAAGTCTTTCAAGCTAGACTAGGGTTTTGAAGATATCGTTGATGATACAGGTTCTGTGTATGATTTAACTTCAACCTTAAGATGGAAATGTATGCTAACTTTTCGTAAGAGTCTGTGTGGTTTGTCTTGATACTGTAGGCTGATAATATGTGTTCTTATTTTCCAATGTTTGAAATCTAAATAGAATAAAGGTTGAACTGAGAATTCAATAATGTTTTTGCAAAAGAACCAAATAGGGTCAAACCCTAAATCGGGTTTTGTTGAAAATGATAACCTGAGCAATAGTTAAGATAATGGATCAGTTTCAATCCCATGTTTGAAAAGAGTAAAAAGTTTTGTTATGAAACAATAAAAGAAAAGGTTTGAATCTAGCTAGGGTTTTCTTTTTGATATGAGACTCAGATTTTCAATAATCACAAATAGTGTTTAGCAAATCTAAAAGAGAGAAATAAATACACGGTGAAAATAGTAGTGTTTAGTAATTCCTTATCATTTGTTAAATTTATAGATAATACATATTTATTATAGTAAGTGCAAACAATAGGAGTGTATCCTGCAGAAAATCGTGAAAAACTGTGTAAACTACAAATCTATCTATAATTTAATTTCTATGCGTATAATACTGATGTAGTAATTGTAATGAAACTGTGTGTGAGTGAAATATATAAATATGAAGTCTGTGTGAAAAACTAATGTTTTCCAGCTTATTATAAAGAATGTTTTATTCAATGTTAGCAATCTTAAAACAATATACAGTATGTAATTTATCTACCTTCCATGGACATTATTTAAATGTAATGCAGGATGATTGTACAGGAATTATTTATTGATTGTTTATCATATAACTGACGAAATATTATATATACTAAATATTATACAGACCTACTACAATTACTTAACTTAAGAACAGAAAACTAATACATTTAAGAATATTATCTATCTATTGAATTCAATGGCAAATTTTCCCTATCTTCTAATCTATTTTAATTTGCATATCTCTACTAGAGTACAATGCTGCCAAATAGCATGTGGAAAAATGGGGATATTGATTTATCAATTTAACATTAAACTTAAACATTCAGACTTAAACAATTCTAGAATTAGATTATTTTCGAAAGCAAATAAACAGAATAATACTAGATAAAACAGAACAGAAATATTTACTGAGATAAGTTAGGAAATCTTTTATGAGCCCGAGAAACTCTATTGGGAAACAAACAACTCAGGAAGACTGTTCCACCCAACCAAACTTCTGAAAACAGTCAAATATTGTCTTAGGACCCCCGTGTGAAATCTCCATAAAAAAAAAAAAAATTCTTTTTCCTTTATATCTCCACTTTGAAATTTCCAATTCACCTTTAAAGCATCTAATTAGAAGACAGTACTACGTCTATCAGTGCTTACATTTATTAATTTCTTCGTAACATTGCACTTACAGATGTCCTTACCCTTGTTTTCCTATTAGCTAGAAGGTTATTACGTTGACATACCACTTACTTAGCTGTGGCTAAAACCCTCCCGTCTTTTCTGTATGCAGGTCCCTATGCTTCTGGAAATTTCCATGATGTCAGTGACAAGGTATAAATCTTTTAAAAGACCTAGTCTTTCTATTTTATTGATAGCATACAATCATCAAGGATCATAAGTTTGGACTAACAACTGTGTTAAAAATGGTTCTAAATCGAACCCTTGGTACCAATGCCAACTTCGAATACAATACTATGCTATCAAGGTTGTATGTATACGTAACGCACAAATCTTACATCAAAAAGGCATGTCAAGAGGACAAATAAGAGCACCAATGTTATTTAAATCACGAAATGATAAAGTTTATTCATCACCACATGTATTACCCAGCTAGGGAAATTTAAATAGACTACACATTAATTTGTAAGCCCTTTCAATATGGAATGACCTGTGAATTACACTATCATTTAACTGCAGGGTATCTTATACTTCCCACAAAGCTCAGCGGGTAAATGAACCATGTGACACCATCCAGTGTATGTGGTTGGAAACGCCACCTGCGTCTCGACAGGGTACCCGTACTGGGGTCATTTACTGTTTTTAGACGGCCATGTGACTACATTTAATATGTTTGAGGGTTGTGGTGCCACCTGCACCTGACAGGACAGGGTTGGTTGTCTCGGCTTTTGGAATAAGTAACTCTTCAGCAAGACATCGAAATTCTCTGCACCATTTCATTTTTTTTTTTTTTGGCATTCGTATTGGGTTCACAATTTTGTCCACCCAAACCCTGGCAACTCTGTGAAACCTCGATCCTTACTATTACTGTATTTTTATCTGCAATGAGAAGGACATGATTTATGCTAGCGTAGTTACTCTAGGGGAGTTCTCCCTGCTCTAAGGACGCAGCCATTTTCCTGTGATGCCTCGGAGGTAACCCTCAACACCGTAACTCTACATTTTTTAAAAGCGATGGTTTTAGTAGTGCGAACTATCGCCCTTTTACTAATAATATACTGTATTTTCTTAGGGTGGTAGGTATTTCCAGTTTGAGACAGCACAGGTTGCAGAGGGGGCTTTATTAATGGTAAGTGGTATCGCTCCTTTGCCTTCCTATGATGACAGGAAAACCTGGGAAGACCTCATCAACGGCAACAAGAAGTCTGTGGTTTTATGTCATGGTTAGTTTATTATTATTTTTTTGTTAAAGCTTCAGGGATTTGTTGTGGCCTGAGCTTTTCTGCCACGAAACCGATGTATAACTATCTCTTGGTGATATTATCTTCCGGGGGTTATAGGTTTTTAGAGAAATGCGTATTGCATTATCTGAATTTAAGATCAGGGTTTCTGTTCCTTTCTTTTCCGAAGGATTTCAATACCCTATCGAAGCCCGAGTTTATCAAGAATACAGAATATGTTTTGTAATGATATGAATGAAACGGACTTGATCTTCATGGTTCTACGATCTCGGGATTAGCACTGATAATGTGTTTTTGGATGCTTTACAATCCTGTTTACTAGAAATACACAGTTGGGTATGATGCCATTTTCTTTCCTTAAGTATTTTAGATAGACAAGGTTACTAGGACCAAAGGTCTCTGTATTTTCGGTTTTCATCCATTTCGTATGCCAGCGTAGTAGATATGTATCTAATATTGATTTTATTTTTGATCTGAGTAGATTGGTAAATTCAAGACAGTGTAAAACCTTATTTCTTAAGTCGTCGGGATGCATCTTTTACAGGATTTTGGGTGTTTGAAAGAACTTGAAGTTTTTCGTTTGCCTCTACTTTGTAAACTGACTGTCTACAGAATGATTGTGATTTACAGCAGATGACTACGTCCCAACAATATAATTTGTCAGACCGACTCCTGTGTGTGTCCAACGTAATTTTCTGTTTAAGCATTAATTTTAAATGTTCCCGCAAGTATCAGTTACGGTAGAGACATCGTCTGTAAGAAATTTAATAGAATAGATTCTTAAAAATTGATATTGATATTAAACTCATACTGCCAGTGATATTCGTGTTTAGATATTCCAACTACTACAGTGATGGTGATTTTCGAATACTGTTTTTTATGGCTTGCTGTTACAGAGTTTCCTGTAAATTAGGGTAGAATACATATATTGTGCATTGTTGGGCTTGTGTGAGGGTTTAAAGAAATAGATCGAGAATTATCCTTAAAGTTTAGAGATTATTCCATGAAGGAATGACGGAGGGTGTTGTCATTCGATTCAGTTTTTGTATGCAACCTTAAAAATACAGGTAGTGGGGATAATATAGCGTTTCAGTACTAAATCTCCATATTCTAGCTGCGCTGAAACAACTAAACCCTAAGATGTTCACAAGGAATCGTGAAATTCCTGCACAGAGGATCTCTATACTATTCATGATCCATTTTTTTCTTTATTGGTCGTAGAGTATAAGGAAAGTCAAGATCTACTCCCTAGACTCTAACTAGTTAATAAAAAAAAAGGGTGTAAAAGAGATTCATGCAATTTCCACCGAGGCTTTATATATCTAACTTGTAACCATAATAAAATCGATATAATAAATAACAGTAGGAATGTACAAAAATCATGCAAATTTTCCGCCACGGTTTCATAGATCTAATTTGTAACAATGATAAATTCGATATATTAAATAACAGTAGGAATGTATAGAAATCATGCAATTTTCCCACCGAGGCTTCATAGATCTAATTTGTAACAATGATAAATTCGATATAATAAATAACAGTAGGAATGTACCAAGGTCATCAATACTAAATATCTATGTTCAGATCAAGCATTATTCGAATAACAGAAATTACTTAAACACTATAAACCTTACATATATATTTAAACAAATGGAGGCAGATAAATAACAGAAATTACATAGAGTCTGAGACAGCAAAACCTGGAACTTGTAAACCAAATGCAGTAGGAACAGCCACGTTCCTCCCAACCGTAGATTAGGTACAAACACCAGGTCTGTACGCAATCACCCCCGAGCCAAACACATGCATGGAAAAATGTGGACAATTAGCCTCAAACTTAGTCTTGTTTCCTGAATCCCTTGCCTAACACAGAGTGCTCACACAGCAAGTGGAATTCTCTCCGGCATACTCAGCAGCGTCCTGCCTCCTCACATATGCCATCCTTTTATAGTTTTGCCTAGGTCTTACCATTAACAGCCAATTCCTCATGGAATTTTCGCAGCTAATCAAATCCCTGATTTTCAGGGTGTGTCTAGTGTCTTGAATACACTCCTGACACTTGTTCTGGTTTCCCAGAGGCTAACTCTAACTTGTCCCCCACTTCTCCATGCATGATCTCCTCATTTAACTTGGCTGTTCCTACTCATTCTTATATTAATATAATAAAATTGTTTGTTTACAACAGTCCTCCTAGGACTTAGGTCAGCTGATTTCTCATCTGGCTTCCTCATTGAAAAATCTCAAAATTAATAAAATAATTTTAAACAAAATCAAACATAATGTTTTTTTTTTCATCATTGGAGAGGGATGTCACATCCTTGCCCCCTTATTGTGAACACTGTCCTCAGTGTTCTAGTCTTCATCCATCGGTTCTGGGAATAGATTCGGGTACCTTTCCAGTATTTCGCTTTCTAATTCCCAGGTTGCCTCCTCAGGACTAAAGTGCTTCCATTGTACCTTTACCTGAGCGATGGCTCGGTTCCGAAGTACTGTTTCTTTCCTGTCCAGAATGCGTAAAGGTTCCACTTGAAATTCACCTTCTGGAGCCTCCTGTATCAAATTCCAATCAATAATATGAGTGGGGTCATGAATATATTTTTCAGTAGTGAAATGTGAAAAACATTATGAATTTTTAGGTGTGCGGGTAATGCCAGTTTATAAGCTACGGGTCCAATCCTTTCAAGTACTTGGAAAGGCCCGCAGAATCGTGGTGCCAGTTTATTGCAACTCCCCATCCGGAGTGAGCTTTTCTTTGGTTTAACCCACAAGTATGCATGGTCTCCAACTGAGAACTCCTTATCTCATCTTTTTAGATCCGCATAGCTCTTTTGGCGGTCCTGGGCCGCCTTTAAATTCTTCTGTACCCTTTGGACTGTTTGTTCCATGTCTTTCAGCAAATCTGGTCCTACCAATAAGCGATCGACCGGACTATCCCAGCTAACTGGGGTAGTGCACTTTCTCCCATAAAGAATTTCGAATGGACTCATTCTTGATGATGCTTGGTACCCGTTGTTGTAAGCAAACTCTACCAGATGTAAGTAGTCTTCCCATTTGGTGGGTCTCTCCATGACGTACATTCTCAGCATGTCTTCAATGATCTGATTTGTACGTTCAGTCTGTCCATCCGTTTCAGGGTGATAACTCGTGCTGAAATTAATTCTTGTTTCCAAACCTGTAAATAAAGATTTCCAGAACTTGGAGGTAAATTTTACATCCCTATCTGAAATTACTATCTTTGGTACTCCGTGTAATCTGAATATTTCTTTTAGAAATATTCCTGCAATATCTGCTACCTTGTAGGTGGTTTTTACCGGAATGAAATGCGCCGATTTGCTAAATTTGTCAACCACCACCATAATGGAATCATGTTGTCGTTGGGTTCTCGGCAAACCTGTGATAAAATCTAGTGAAATCACTTCCCATTTCCATTCAGGAATTGGTAATGGTTGTAATAACCCAGCAGGATGTCTATGATCTGCCTTCACCTGTTGACATTCCAAGCATTTAGATAAATAATCAGCTAGTTCAGTTTTTAATTTAGGCCAAAAGAACTGTTTTATGAGTGCTGTTATCATTTTTTTATACCCGGGGTGACCTGCAAAAGGGGGTTTGTGCATCTCATTTAGAATAAACAATTTAAATTCTGCAACATTAGGCATGTACAGCCTATCTTTGAACCAAATCAGACCTCTCTGATCCATTTTGAAATCTGTCCCATTCATGTTTATCTCGTTTTGCTGAATTTTACTCTGCAGATTTATGTATTCTGCGTCCTGTTTGCTTGCCATTATTACTTTGTCCATGAGATTACTTTCTGGTTGACTCATTATTATTTCGTACACCTCGTGGGTCCTTCGACTAAGTGCATCTGCCACTGTATTTTCCTTACCCTTTATGTGTTTTACATCAAAGTCGAATTCACTTAAGAAGGCCATGCACCTTGCTTGTCTGGCATTGAGTCCTGGTTGGTTAAATAAGTTTTTGACGCAAGTGTTATCGGTTAATAACAAGAATTTCTTTCCCAGCAGGTAGTGACGCCACATTTTCAGTGCGTGTACTACTGCTGTTAATTCCAAGTCATGAACCACGTAGTTGCGTTCATGTTCCTTTAATTTCCGTGATTCATAACACACTACATGTCCGTCCTGGGACAGTACTCCTCCTACTCCCTCTTTGCTCGCATCCGTACAGACCGTGTACTCTCTACATGGGTCTGCCACTTTTAGAACAGGTGCCTTGGTCAGCAACTCTTTGAGTCGTTCAAAACTTTCTTGACACTTGCAGGACCACACAAACTTTATCCCCTTTTTCTGTAGTGAGGTAATGGGATAGGTGATCTTCGAGAATCCCTCAATGAACCTCCGGTAGTAACCTGTGAGTCCCATGAAAGATCTAATATCAGCTACATCTCTCGGTACTGGCCAATCCGCTATGGCTTTAATTTTCTGTGGGTCGACTGAAATTCCTTCAGCAGAAATAATATGGCCTAGGTACTGGATTTCCTTTTTAAAGAACTCACATTTCTCCAACTTTGCATATAACTGGTGGTCCCTCAAGGTTTGCAATACGATTCTTATATGTTGTTCATGTTCTTCCTCCGACTTAGAGTATATTAGGATATCATCAATAAAAATCAACACAAACTGGTCTAGATATTTGTTGAAGATACCATTCATTAAACACATGAATGTGGCAGGGGCGTTGGTTAACCCAAAAGGGATTACTACAAATTCATAGTGTCCGTATCGGGTACGGAATGCAGTTTTACTTATGTCTTCATTTTTAATACGAATCTGATGGTACCCAGATCAAAGATCCAGTTTGGAAAAGATCCTAGCTCCCCCTACTTGGTCGAACAAATCATTGATTCGTGGTAAAGGGTATTTATTCTTAACAGTTACCTTATTCAGCTGCCTATAGTCAATACATAGTCTTAGAGTCCCATCCTTTTTCTTGACAAATAGAACCGGTGCACCC
Source organism: Larix kaempferi (assembly GCA_027924585.1). NCBI lineage: Eukaryota > Viridiplantae > Streptophyta > Pinopsida > Pinales > Pinaceae > Larix > Larix kaempferi. Next base: position 6,973,136 of record BSBM01000478.1, read on the forward strand.
CAAGGCGAGACACTAGGTCTTATATACCCTTTGTCTAGTAATTCTTGAATCTGAATCTTTAATTCCGTCAATTCTGGGATACTCATTCTATAAGGTACTTTTGACACTGGTGCTGATCCTGGTAAAAGTTCAATGGAAAAATCTATTTCTCGTTGAGGTGGTAACCCCGGTATTTCCTCTGGAAATACGTCTAGGAACTCACCTAAGACAGGATGCTCTACTATGGAAGTCTGACTTTCATTGAGAAGTAAATCAGATACTCTTACAGCGTAAATCTTGCATCCTTTCCTCATGCACTTCTTTAGCTGCATAGCAGAAATCTGCCTAACAAAAACAGGTTTCTGTTTTCCATTCACTATTCTTAGAGTTTGGTCTTCCGCGATGTAGGTAAAATTCTTGGTAAAGCAGTTCAGTACTACTCTATACTTTTCAAGCCAGTCCATACCTATTATCATGTCGTAAGATCCTAAAGGCAACACATTTAAATTAATCTGTGTTTTGTGGTCCTGTATTTGAAGTTCACAATCAGGTATGTATTCCGTTACCTTCCTCTTTTCTCCTGTAGCTAACTGAACTAACCAAGGCTTTGGGTGCTTTACCTTGGTGAGTTGACAATGCTCCATCATCTTGGGAGTGATGTAGCTTAAAGTTGCCCCAGGGTCTATTAAAATAGTACAAGTATGGTCAGAAATTGTACCTTCAATTTCCACAATTGCAGATTGATGATCTGCCTGTCGGTCCTCCAAGGCTGCATTGATTCGGTGATAACTTTTCCCAATGTCTCCCACCGTGGATGCTTCTTGCATATTATGCAGTACCCTGTTTGTTTCATTGTATCGGGGACAATTCCTGCGTAAATGGGATTCACCACATTCCCAGCATTTCAGGGGTTCCTTCGGAATACCAATACTTCCCTTCATCCCCACGTTAGGGGTTTTAAAAGTTTTCTGCTGTAACTGTTCATTTCTGGGAAATGAATTTCCCTGGAAGTTTTTGGGCATGTTCCTGAAGGGCGGGGGTTTGTAACCTTTCTTCCGCTGGTTGAACTTTTCCTGTTTCTTGTCCTTCCATGCTTTAGTAGTATCATTTCTTTGTTTGTACTGCTCAAAACACAATCTGGCCTTTCTCAGTGCTTCTTCTAAAGTTCTGGGATTGTCGAACTCGATTCGATCTTTATAGGACTGTGGCAGGCAGCTTAAGAACCGCTGTACCTTCAGTTTTTCTTCCTTGATATATGGGACGAACCGTAATAAGTCTAGGAATTTATTGATAAGATCTTCCATCGTCATTTGACCCAGCTTTAATTCGTAAAATTCCTTGGTTTTTCTTTCATAATAACTTTCTGATAAGTACTGTTTCTTGAAATATTTCTTAAATTCCGACCATTCAAGGTTCTTTTCTTTCAGTCCCTGGGAAATCTTCAGGTCTTGCCACCATATGCTGGCCTTCCCCTTTAGGTTGTACATAGCCATTCTGACTTTCATATTACTAGAGTAATTGTAGATTTGAAAGTATTTTTTTATATCCAGCAGCCAGGCTTCTGCTTCTTCGCCAGTTTTTGATTCTCCATCGAAGCTAGTAGGTTTTATTTTTTTGAATTCACCCTCCAGATGGTCAACCTTTCTTTTTCCCATAGTCTTGTCTTGATGCTCAGATTTCTGGGTCTCATTGGAGGAATCTTCCTTCTTCTCAGCGTTCTCGTCAGTCTCCTCTTTCCTCTTAGTATCCTCCTTCTGTTTTTCGCCATTGTTCCTTTCATGAAGGCTCTGCAGCAAAATCTCATTAATTTCTTGTTGTTTTTCCTGAGCCTTCTTCAGTTGTTCATTGTCTGCTTTGAAACTCTATATCTCCACGATCAGGCTTCTCATGGTTTCTAGTACCTGACTTGCTTCCGAATGTTCTGTTGTTCTTTCCTGTTCGTTTCCTTCAGGCTCTTCTCCGTATTCCTCGTGCGAAGTCATCTGAAAATTCAAAATGGAACATACGCATGCAACATTCAAATACATATATTAAATTTTTATTTCCTGCGCAACAAAAACTAAGTGTTTCCAAGTCGACAGGGTTGAATCTAGCTCTGATACCATATGTGAAATCTCCATAAAAAAAATTTTGTTTCTTTTTCCTTTATATCTCCACTTTGAAATTTCCAATTCACCTTTAAAGCATCTAATTAGAAGACAGTACTACGTCTATCAGTGCTTACATTTATTAATGTCTTCGTAACATTGCACTTACAGATGTCCTTACCCTTGTTTTCCTATTAGCTAGAAGGTTATTACGTTGACATACCACTTACTTAGTTGTGGCTAAAACCCTCCCGTCTTTTCTGTATGCAGGTCCCTATGCTTCTGGAAATTTCCATGATGTCAGTGACAAGGTATAAATCTTTTAAAAGACCTAGTCTTTCTATTTTATTGATAGCATACAATCATCAAGGATCGCAAGTTTGGACTAACAACTGTGTTAAAAATGGTTCTAAATCGAACCCCTGGTACCAATGCCAACTTCGAATACAATACTATGCTATCAAGGTTGTATGTATACGTAACGCACAAATCTTACATCAAAAAGGCATGTCAAGAGGACAAATAAGAGCACCAATGTTATTTAAATCACGAAATGATAAAGTTTATTCATCACCACATGTATTACCCAGCTAGGGAAATTTAAATAGACTACACATTAATTTGTAAGCCCTTTCAATATGGAATGACCTGCGAATTACACTATCATTTAACTGCAGGGTATCTTATACTTACCATGAAGCTCAGCGGGTAAATGAACCATGTGACACCATCCAGTGTATGTGGTTGGAAACGCCACCTGCGTCTCGACAGGGTACCCGTACTGGGGTCATTTACTGTTTTTAGACGGCCATGTGACTACATTTAATATGTTTGAGGGTTGTGGTGCCACCTGCACCTGACAAGACAGGGTTGGTTGTCTCGGCTTTTGGAATAAGTAACTCTTCAGCAAGACATCGAAATTCTCTGCACCATTTCATTTTTTTTTTTTTTTGGCATTCGTATTGGGTTCACAATTTTGTCCACCCAAACCCTGGCAACTCTGTGAAACCTCGATCCTTACTATTACTGTATTTTTATCTGCAATGAGGAGGACATGATTTATGCTGGCGTAGTTACTCCAGGGGAGTTCTCCCTGCTCTAAGGACGCAGCCATTTTCCTGTGATGCCTCGGAGGTAACCCTCAACACCGTAACTCTACATTTTTTAAAAGCGCTGGTTTTAGTAGTGCAAACTATCGCCCTTTTACTAATAATATACTGTATTTTCTTATGGTGGTAGGTATTTCCAGTTTGAGACAGCACAGGTTGCAGAGGGGGCTTTCTTAATGGTAAGTGGTATCGCTCCTTTGCCTTCCTATGATGACAGGAAAACCTGGGAAGACCTCATCAACGGCAACAAGAAGTCTGTGGTTTTATGTCATGGTTAGTTTATTATTATTTTTTTGTTAAAGCTTCAGGGATTTGTTGTGGCCTGAGCTTTTCTGCCACGAAACCGATGTATAACTATCTCTTGGTGATATTATCTTTCGGGGGTTATAGGTTTTTAGAGAAATGCGTATTGCATTATCTGAATTTAAGATCAGGGTTTCTGTTCCTTTCTTTTCCGAAGGATTTCAATACCCTATCGAAGCCCGAGTTTATCAAGAATACAGAATATGTTTTGTAATGCTATGAATGAAACGGACTTGATCTTCATGGTTCTACGATCTCGGGATTAGCACTGATAATGTGTTTTTGGATGCTTTACAATCCTGTTTACTAGAAATACACAGTTGGGTATGATGCCATTTTCTTTCCTTAAGTATTTTAGATAGACAAGGTTACTAGGACCAAAGGTCTCTGTATTTTCGGTTTTCATCCATTTCGTATGCCAGCGTAGTAGATATGTATCTAATATTGATTTTATTTTTGATCTGAGTAGACTGGTAAATTCAAGACAGTGTAAAACCTTATTTCTTAAGTCGCCGGGATGCATCTTTTACAGGATTTTGGGTGTTTGAAAGAACTTGAAGTTTTTCGTTTGCCTCTACTTTGTAAACTGACTGTCTACAGAATGATTGTGATTTACAGCAGATGACTACGTCCCAACAATATAATTTGTCAGACCGACTCCTGTGTGTGTCCAACGTAATTTTCTGTTTAAGCATTAATTTTAAATGTTCCCGCAAGTATCAGTTACGGTAGAGACATCGTCTGTAAGAAATTTAATAGAATAGATTCTTAAAAATTGATATTGATATTAAACTCATACTGCCAGTGATATTCGTGTTTAGATATTCCAACTACTACAGTGATGGTGATTTTCGAATACTGTTTTTTATGGCTTGCTGTTACAGAGTTTCCTGTAAATTAGGGTAGAATACATATATTGTGCACTGTTGGGCTTGTGTGAGGGTTTAAAGAAATAGATCGAGAATTATCCTTAAAGTTTAGAGATTATTCCATGAAGGAATGACGGAGGGTGTTGTCATTCGATTCAGTTTTTGTATGCAACCTTAAAAATACAGGTAGTGGGGATAATATAGCGTTTCAGTACTAAATCTCCATATTCTAGCTGCGTTGAAACAACTAAACCCTAAGATGTTCACAAGGAATCGTGAAATTCCTGCACAGAGGATCTCTATACTATTCATGATCCAATTTTTTCTTTATTGGTCGTAGAGTATAAGGAAAGTCAAGATCTACTCCCTAGACTCTAACTAGTTAATAAAAAAAAAGGGTGTAAAAGAGATTCATGCAATTTCCACCGAGGCTTTATATATCTAACTTGTAACCATAATAAAATCGATATAATAAATAACAGTAGGAATGTACAGAAATCATGCAAATTTTCCGCCACGGTTTCATAGATCTAATTTGTAACAATGATAAATTCGATATATTAAATAACAGTAGGAATGTATAGAAATCATGCAATTTTCCCACCGAGGCTTCATAGATCTAATTTGTAACAATGATAAATTCGATATAATAAATAACAGTAGGAATGTACCGAGGTCATCAATACTAAATATCTATGTTCAGATCAAGCATTATTCGAATAACAGAAATTACTTAAACACTATAAACCTTACATATATATTTAAACAAATGGAGGCAGATAAATAACAGAAATTACATAGAGTCTGAGACAGCAAAACCTGGAACTTGTAAACCAAATGCAGTAGGAACAGCCACGTTCCTCCCAACCGTAGATTAGGTACAAACACCAGGTCTGTACGCAATCACCCCCGAGCCAAACACATGCATGGAAAAATGTGGACAGTTAGCCTCAAACTCAGTCTTGTTTCCTGAATCCCTTGCCTAACACAGAGTGCTCACACAGCAAGTGGAATTCTCTCCGGCATACTCAGTAGCGTCCTTCCTTCTCACATATGCCATCCTTTTATAGTTTTGCCTAGGTCTTACCATTAACAGCCAATTCCTCATGGAATTTTCGCAGCTAATCAAATCCCTGATTTTCAGGGTGTGTCTAGTGTCTTGAATACACTCCTGACACTTGTTCTGGTTTCCCAGAGGCTAACTCTAACTTGTCCCCCACTTCTCCATGCATGATCTCCTCATTTAACTTGGCTGTTCCTACTCATTCTTATATTAATATAATAAAATTGTTTGTTTACAACAGTCCTCCTAGGACTTAGGTCAGCCGATTTCTCATCTGGCTTCCTCATTGAAAAATCTCAAAATTAATAAAATAATTTTAAACAAAATCAAACATAATGTTTTTTTTTTCATCATTGGAGAGCGATGTCACACCCCGAGCCTGTTTGTTGAACCACCAAGAGGAAGAAACTTCAGGAATTAGGACTTGTTCTTGTTGTAGTAGTAATCTTCTAAATCTTCAATAGGTAGCAGTCTAAAAGACTTGTTCCTCACCTCTGTTTCTCCTCAGTAGATAAGAAAAACTCAGTTTTCAATCACCACCAACCTCCCTTATTCGAATCTCTCTTGAAATCACCTGATTTACAAGAGGAAAACATTCTACAGAAATGTTGATTAAGGACTGCCTGCCCAATTTGAATTTTCCTTTATAAGCTGCCTAGGACTTTTCAAATGTTACTGGGTCACTAAATGAGCTTCCTGCTCACTCCCTACACCTGGGGGATAATGCCCTATTTTAGGGGAATTTGTCCCATAACCAACAGTTAGTGGTATGATGTAACTGCTGCCATGTGTCCCATACCTTCCAACAGCTTCCATTCCTCCTAGTGGGTCAATGAACACTCATTCAATAGTCCTTTTGAGTGTTTGTCTCCTAATTAATTTATTTAAATAATAATATCCAATAATTACATTCATCCATGATCAAAACTAATCATAATTACAAAACTTGTAATTAAATTTAACATAAAGTATTTTTGCAAATTAAATAATAATGTTCAGAAATTTGGGTAGGTGACAACAAGGACTTGGTCGAGGAATAGGTCAAGTAATCTATTACATCTATGGTCATCCATGAAATTTTGCTAGAGACTGTCCAAACCCATGTTCAACATGCACATATTCTAGATCATTATATCACACTATTGAAGATTGTCCACAAATCATAGCAAAGTGGAAAGCTAAGGGAAATCAAAACCAAAACCAAAACTAGAATGTCCAAAATATTTAAGCAAAACCGAGACAGTAGAAACCAAATGTCATTGTTTTTACAAGAGGAGGTGTTGCGATAGAATGTGATAGAGAAATATGTGCTAATCCATGTGCCCCTATAATTAGACTCGCCATGTAGCAAACAGTACCATTTCTTGTCCAGAAGAAAAAACAAACTTTTGTGGAAGCAAGGGAAGCATTTATTTCAACACATCTAGGTTATCTTCGACATCTGCACCATCAGTCTTCGACAAAGTTCCTATATATGATATCCATCCTACTTCGAGTGATCAGCTCCAAAATGAAGCTCAGGAAAGGTGAGCACACTAAAAAACTTCCTAAAAAGTTGTCTAGACCTAGTTAAATATGAAACTGCCTTAAGGGATTTACAGATTTTAATTGATGAATCAAAAAAAGAAATTCCTCAGCAAAAGGCTATAAATAATTTGCAAAAGAATGTAATAATGGGAAGGGAACTTTGATTTAGTGCACATATTGGGGACTTCGGCATGGATTTTATTATTCTAGATCGATGGTCAGATGTGAAATTTATTACTAAACATACATGGGAAGCTATGGGAAAACGTAAGTTGGTATGGTCACCAGTCCAGTTAATATTAGCTAATCAACATAAAGTAATTCCATTTGGAAGAATGGTGGGTGTCCCTTTCGAAATAGATGGGCCACGAAGCTATGCTAATTTCGAAGTTATATAGATAGTGGATGATACCAACCCATACCCTACATTATTTATGATCGACTAGGTAATTGAAAATTATACTATCATAAATATGAAGAAAAGAGTGATGACATTTGAAGGAGGGTATATTAGATCTGTCGCACCTTTGGATCCTTTGGAGGGTCCAGGGTATGCCAAACTTGTCCAGGAGGAATACAATGTTGAAGACTTAGAAAATTTATAAAATCACTTCTAGAATGGATGATTATGTCAATCCAACAACATATGGTACCTTGAGTTGGCGAAGTGTTAGCTCATGCTCATCCGACTCGGGGGAAGCACTGGAAAATTGGCAGAACATGTTACATGAAGTATCTACGAGGGGGTGTGCTTGTGTCACAAAATCACTTCACTAGGTTGGAAAAAAGGTATGTGATCTACCTACTTATGAAGGGTCGCCCAATTTGGATGCTATCATTTCTGATTTTGACCTCAAGGTACCTGAACAACATAGAATGCTAGATCTGGATGTCGCATTGAAAGCCACTCCAACAAGATGGTCGGCTACCCATAAAGAAAGGATATAGGTTTGGTCATGGTACAGGAAGATGCTAGGAGTCGGATTTGGAGAAGGAATATATTATAGCATAGAAAAGTATATTGGGCTAACTAGTCCTGTAGATCACCTAACATCATGTGCTAAATATTGGGAACATGTACCTAAACAAGAGTGGGTCCATATGTTTATCCATAACCTAGATACTATACCCCAAAGTTGGTATACAACTTTAGAATTGTGACAAGGAACAACATAATGGGATGACATGGCCATGAATTTCACGAGAATGTTCAATTAAGAAGATGAGAACCCATCAATGGATGCAACTTTACATATTCTTAAGGCCAAAATTTATGAAGAAGTACATGTGCAACTATGTAATCTGCCACAGTGGACTATGACACTTGAGCAAGTGATGGAGTGTTACAACATTACTGGAAATCTAGATGATGATTCAAGATATTTTCATATCTCAGAAATCGAAGGAAGATGATATTTGGAAGGTCCTGAGATCACATCTGATAAATTTTTGCATTTGTTGAAGACAAATAAGGTAAACATAAGATCAACTAAGAATCCAAAATTTGCTAGCATTAGGGACTACTGGGATGATGAAACTATAGGTAAGCTTATTTACCTACTGCATGATTATCAAGATTTATTTCCTACCAAATTTTTAGAAATGAAAGGCATTGTTGGTTATTTGGGAGAGATGAAAATCCCAATGAATCCTTATGCGAAACCTATTAAACATTGCCCTTACAGATTGAACCTGAAATATAAGGAAAAGGTAAGAGCAGATCTTGATAGAATGCTAGATGCACGAATTATTGATCCTATCATGCCAATGGAGTACATTGTTCCAAGTTTGAGGGTTTTTACCTTCACAGGTATGTCGGACACTAGTGCTATAGAGTAGATGTTGTCGCAGCTACTTCAATTGGAAGAGGATATATCTATAGTAGGATTTCAATAGAAAGTACACAAATATAGAGAAAAGGCATGGCTTGATCACAACATTACGAAGAAGCAATTTTAGAGAGGAGATCTAGTACTCCTATATGACAGTAAGTTCTTTAAACATCGTGGTAAGTTAAGAATGCACTTGTTGGGACACTATGTGATTATTTATGTGAGAGAAGGAGGTGTTTTGCAATTGCTGAAACTGAATGGAGAAATCCTAATGGGTTTGGTAAATGGGAGCCAGCTGAAAACTTAATAGGAAAACCATTCCTTCCTACAATGAGCATGCATGTAAATATAAAAAAAAAAAATGGAAACTCGAAATTATTTGTGTGTCACAAATTAGCTATGTCCAAGTATTGTTGTGTCGAAGTCTAGTTTGTCTCGAACTTAGGCCAGGTTGGAGTCTAATGTGCATTGCAAGAAGTCCAAGGCACTACAATGCACCATTAAAGTGGCTCAAGATGAGCCACATGTGAGTGTTGGGGGCCTTTTGGCCTGGGTAAATTTTTGTGTAGTTTTGGTGTGAACAGGGTTAAAATGAAGTGGCCCGACGAAGAATGGTCAACTTCGACGAAGCAGTCAATAATAAAGGAAGATGGGTATTTTGAATATGTCAAGGGAGGAGTTGGGTATGTTAGTTAGGGTTTTGTGTCCACATACATTTATGAGTGGATTAGTTGAGTAGTCGAGTAGTGGGAGTGATGAAGGTTGTGTGCACCCTATAAATATGTGATGTATATATATGTAGCGGGTTGGTATTTTTCGGTTTGCCATCATCTTTGTCAGTCTTTTGGTTAGACTTTTTGGTCAGTATGTCGAAGATATTGAGTACTGTAAGGAAAGAGCCGCATTATATGCAGACTGTGTGCGCAAATGCTGAAGAAATATGTAAGTCGTTGATGCAAATATGAAGTGCATATTTTGTTGTGACTCGTGAATAAATAAAACGCTTATGTACTTTTCTACCATTTGGGTTTCCACGTTATATCTAGTGTTCAATGTGTGTGAATGATGTTATGACGTGCTATGTTATTGTGTTACATTATGCATATTAATGAATAAATGTTAAATAATTTGGAAATATGAATGATTGGCCATTGCTTAGTTAATAAATATATGTCGCGTCTAGTTTAGTGATATGTATGGAATATCTGTGATCTGTTGAAGCATTGTGTTCTATTGAGGTCTAGAATATTATGTTTTGTAGAGTCCTATTGCACCCCTTCGCTACTGCAGAAATATGGTTACTGCAATTCCCATATATACCTCAAGTGAGACTTGACTTGCTTCGTAGGTGATGTTGAAAGGGTCGATGTCTTGGGGTTTGTTGGTGATTAGCTGAGTGAACCCTGTTCGAAGTAGATCTGTGCTAACACTATGGTATTTAAAAATAATGGTTATAAAAATGATCAAATCAAAACAGTTATCTGCAAAGCATGATCTAAACCAAACAAAAGACATGTCAATAATAAAGAAGGAAAGAGCATGATTAGCCTCCCCTATATTAAAGGGAAAATTGATAGAGTGGCAAGAATCCTCGGAAAGAGAAATATCAAAGGTGCATCCACTCCACCCATCACCATAAAAGAATTTGCTCGGCAAAGAAAAAATACCCAACAAACCAAAGAAAACAAAAGGAGATCTAATCCATTCCTTGCAGTTGCAGTGAATTATATATAGGGCAAACTGAGTGATCATTTCAAGTAAGGATAAAAGAACATTACGCTAACATTGCCCAAAACCACTTCAATAAATGAGCCTTGGGTGGACACTTGCATTACACACATAGTTTAATTTTCTTGGACAAGATGAGTATAATTTCTAGAGAAGACCATCATGTTAAAAGAAGAATTTGTGAGGCCATCGAAATAGAAAAACATCCCAATAATTTTACACAATTGGAAACTTAGCAAAAGTTGGAAGCTTGTAATTCAAGGTATAAGGAGCAATATTAGAGTCAAACCAACTTAATAATTAGAAATTAAGTAATAAAATATATCAACCTGTATTTAAGAATGTCAACGCTTATTGGGCTAAGAGGCCCTTTCTACAGCCCAAAGTGGATGAGATATGTCACGTCTGTCACATGTCGGCTCCAAATTTAAATTGGCTAGATTGTAAAATACATTTATATAAATATACATTGAATTTCAATTTTGACAATTCCATTCAAGTGTCCTCAATTTTTTTCTTAAATAGTTACAAGAAAAACTATTTTACTTCATAATGAACGAATGAATGCAATTTTTGCATATTTGTAGGGTTTATGTGTTATTGTTTGGGATCCCATATTGGAATAGTTGGCACGTGGATGAATATATTGGATTATGTATTGTTAGGTTGATAATAGAAAAATAAGTAAGATATTAGTTTTGTGATAATTGCAAATTAACCAATAATTGGGTAAGTTGAAAGCATTTTAGTTCACAATTAATTAATGAATGCAACTTTTGTGTATTTGTAGGATTTATATGATATAATTTACAACATGAAATAGTTGACACTTGGATGATTAAATTTGGGTAAATAACTATTTTACTTCATAACCAATGAATGAATGCAGTGTTTGTCTATTCGTAGGTTTGATGTGTTATAATTTAAAACATGTAATAGTTGACACTTTGACCATTAAATTTGGGTAAATAACTATTTTACTTCATAATTAATATCCAAATTGGAATAATTGGTGCTTGAATGATTATAACCTAAAATATATTAGATTAAATGTATTTTTAAGTTGATAATATAACAATGAGCTAAATATAAGTTTTGTAATAATTGCGTATTAATAAACCGGCGTAGATCCACTAAATATTAGTTTTGTAATAATTGCGTATTAATAAACCGGCATAGATCCATCTTAACGCTCTATCAAGCACCCAGACCAAGGATCAAATCCCTTGAGGTGCAAACCCTTTTTTAGAGTCCTAAACTTTCTGAAGAGATTTGATCCCTATGCCCTTGATGGAGCCAGAGTTAAGATAAATCTATGCTCGTGAATATTTAATCATGAAAATCTTACCTCCATTAGACCTGAAACATCGAGTTTCAATTAATCCAACTGAGTCTATTATAATGATGTTATGTTAGGATGTTCTTGATAACCATTAGGATTTGTAATTTACAACAACATTTATTTTTTAAAGCATACAATCGTTTGGCTTATGCTTCTCTTTAATTTTTATTCTTATACTTCAAGATCTAAATTTTATAGACTTGTGCTCATCGCATTTGATTTTTAGAAACTTCGATCATTTGGCTCGAGCAAAATTTCAACTTTTTATAAGCTCCCATCATTTGCTTTGTGCTTTTCACAAAATTTATTCTCATACACTTGAATTTGCTCTGTGTTGCCACAAGGGAGTATAACATAAGGAGCCGTATTAACTAAGTTAAAATCCAGAGACCCGTGAATGAGCACGTCACCATCAAAAGATTCTATCTGGGCAGGGCGACCTTTTGTCCGTCTTTTTGCCCTATTGTCTGTCTTTTTGTACGTTGCTTCACCATTTTTTTTTATTATTTGTTTTTGAGATGTTACCATTTTTTTTTTTTATAAATTTGATATCATTTTATGTGATATAATATTTACAAGGGTGTAGTTTAAGTATTCTATTTTTCAAATTTTTAGCATATTTTTCATCTTATTTTATTCGGAGTTTTTTTGGAAATCTTTAAAAATACTTAGAATTATATATATTAGCTATAGAAATTGCATAATTTGGATGCCATAAAGATATTCAAGGACGTTGAATCTATTTATGAATTCAAAAACAAAATTACTCATATTTACAAGTAACTTTATATATATATATAAACGTTAGCATCCATCTATTTTTCTATATATTTCAACTTATACATTAACACAACCACTTGACTTGTGGCCGGTGAACACATATAGGTCACAAGTTAAGTGCCATGAACAAGTTATCTATTACATGTTCTCCATGCTTAGTTGTAATCACCTATTGTCTATGCCTTAGTTACTTGTTACCTTCTTTAGTCAACTGGGTTGTTTGTCACTACTTGCTATCCATGCATGAGCTAAGAGTTATCCATGCATCAACTACCATTTATTTTATATATATATATATATATATATATATATTATAATTGTTTATTTAGAATTTTGAATGATGACCATAAAATCAATTTAGACAATACACTTGTCCCATCCTCGAATCTAGGAAAAGCATAGATGGTAGTCCACCCCAAATTCTAAGATATAAAGACCTATGAGTGTAAATATCTCATGTATACATTTGATTTTGTATTATTTTTATTTGATATTAAATCTTAACATCGTAGAAATTGTATTAATTGTGTTATTATGATTGGGTAGAGGCATTTTTTCACTCAGGGAAAAGGTTAATTCTATGTTTAATGTGGAGTGAAACATGGAACTATAATAAAATACTAAGTAAACAAAAAAATTACAATGTGAACTTTAACTTAAATTTCAAAACCAAAGATATATATACTCCACTTAATTAAAATTAAAAGAATTAGTTGGAATATATGTCAAGAGTTAAGTTGTTAGTTAAGTAATTTTTTTGTGCAAAGATGTCAATTCAAAAGCCATTAAATTCCCTTACTTTGTTTGATTACCATTTTAAACGATAATGTAAAAAGATAAAATAGATCTATCTTAATTTTGGATTTGTTATGGATTAAAAAGCCTTAAATCCATTGAAGTGAAAAGTATTAAAAACCTTGCAACTTACGACCACTCATCTCTACCACAATGTGGCTGCTTACCATCCTTGTGCTACCATTATATATTCTTCTTTGTGATGCCATTATATATTCTTCTCTACTTGTATAATATTCTTAGTGTCTAAACACATTAACCTCGCCTTAGTTCAATTCAGCTCCATAAAGATTTTGAACTTGTTAGATGTGCCATTGCATATGTTGTAACTCATAAAATTGTGTAACCTTATGTAACATGCTTTTCCCATAAAAATAAAAATAAAATAATAACTTAAGCAAAAAAAATTAAATTATATTAATTCCATCCTAGATTTAAATATATCAAACACACGATGAAATATGTCTAAGTGTAAAAACGTCGTGATTACATTATCTTCCTCCTTTCGTAATCAAGAATGTGCAGTTTGTTTGCGTAGTTTGGGGAAATGGGATGAGATCATAGAGCTGTCATGCCGTCATTTGTTTCACACGTGTAGTGTTGTGAAATGGGTGGATTAAGAACATGGATCACTTCTTTATTTAGGTATCCTTAATATTAATTAGACCAACCGATAAATTCTCAATAAGTGCAGATCAAAGTAAGTGCACATTCTTTATAAGAATGTGTGCAATCAACGTGAGATTACATTCTCAATTTTAAAACATTAACTTCATGCAAATCGCATATGTTCTAATTGCTTATAAATTTGCATCAATTGTTATGTCAACACACTTTTATATATATATATATATATACTCTGCACGTGAATCTCTCAACATTATAGTGGAGAGGAAAGTTCTTAGAAGCATACTCTTATGTGTGGTTGCCAATGGGGAAGTAACATAAGGAAGCATAATCACTATGTTTATAAGACAAAAATGAAAATTGTTTGACAGCAAATTCAACTATTTAACTATGTTAAAGATTTAATATTTCTGATTTCAATGTATAATTATTATATTCTTTTTAAGATATGTTGGAATCATTGGATAGTTGGATTTTTTTGTTTTCTTTGTTACTAATTGGGAAGATTTTATCTATACAAGGTAGCCTTTTTTCTGTCTTATATTGTGGTAGGTTGCTTCATCATTTTCATTTTTTTTAATAACTTATCTTTATTTTTATAAGTTAGTAACCACAGAGATTTGAACATGTGAACTTCCATGCTCTAAGTGTTTCACAAATGGAGAAGTAACATAAGGAGATGTAAGTCACCATGATACAAAAATCAAATTTGTTTGAGAGCACATTCAGCTATGCCAAATATTCAACACTTCTCATTTCATTGTCTAACTATTAGATTCCTTTTAAGATATGTTGCAAGTTTGCAACTACTGGACAGTTGCAGCTTTGTGAGTGCCCAGGTTGCAGGTGTCTCCTTTGCTATTTATTGAGAAGATTCCATCTACACAGGGCAGCCTTTTTTCTGTTTTTGTTGCAGGTTGCTTCACTATTTTAATTTTTTAATAGCTTATATTTATTTTTATCAGTTAGCATCCATGGGGATTTGAACATGTGACCTTTCATTCTCTTAAGTGTTCCTCACATAGGGAAGTAACATAAGGAGACGTAATGACTAAGTTAAAATTTAGAGACCCGTCATCATGAGAGAAACATGAGATTTGTTTGACAACACATTCAGCTATGCCAAAGATTCAACACTTCTCATTTCATCGTCTAACTATTAGATTCCTTTTAATTAAATATGCTACAAGTTTGCAACTACTGTACAATTACAGCTTTATGAGTACCCAGGTTGCAGGTGTCTCCTTTATTACTAGCAGGAAAAATTCCATCTACACATAACAGCTTTTTTGTTTTGTTTTGTGTAGCAAGTTGCTTCACCATTTTTTTAATAATCATATCAGATAATATAAATAAACATAAAGTAGTTTAATTAATATTTCAAATACTATTTTATATATTTCAAAATATATATTATTATACAAAATCTCAGCAGTACTGTAGCATAGTATTGGTATAGTATATAATATTTATATTATTTTAATATATATTATAGAGTTTATAGTATTATATTATTTAAAATTTCATTAATATAAAAGTAATTAATGTTGTATATGTTAAAATTTATGTTTGAAAATTGTAAATATATAATTTACAGAGTATATGATAAAACTTATATCCTGAAATTGCAGAGTTCATGAACAACTTGCAGTTACTGACGGTTCTACTCTTGCAACGTGTCTGTTTACCATCCTTGTGCTTCCTTGGTATATTGTACTCTACTCTCCTTATATAATATTCTGAATGTGTAGACAGATTAACCCATTTCAGTTCCATGGGGATTTCGAGCTTCCCAGATGTGCCATCGGGGTTTGTGGCCATGCTCATAATAAATGCAGTTATTTTGGTGGTGGCCATTAAGCAGAAGCTAAGCTCTCTTTTCCGATCGTTGAGCCTCGTCGCTTCAGTCCATGAAATCCAAGAGAGAGATGATGGGAGTGGAATGAATATATCATTACCCTCTCAACCAACTAACCTGCTTTTCGTTGATGAGAAAGCAACCAAAATGTGTTCCTCCTCCTTTGGCAATGAAGAATGTGCAGTCTGTTTGTGTGGTTTCGGGGAAGCGGATAACATCACAGAGTTGTCATGCCGTCATTTGTTTCACAAGTCTTGCATTGCCAAATGGATGGATTACCAGCTGCTGCGGCTCACATGTCCGCTCTGCAGGTCGCCACAGGAAACGGCAAATAGGTTTAGCTACACTTTCTAGGCAGGACGACGTGGCATAGCTACACTTCCTCTGGGGTTTTCTTTTCATCCGCCTGAATTGCCACCTCTATTCAAATCTGGTAGCTGCGACCGACCACCACTTATTTTGATAAATAGTCGCTATTTAGGGAGTCTGTTCCGGGCATAAGTTTTGCTTCGACCCATAAGTTTTGTTATTTATTTGAAGTTTTGCTTCGCCCGTAAGTTTGGCTATTTATTTATCAACGTTGTTTAATTTAGATATGTAATATAAGACTTCACAAAGTGGAAACAAATGTTATTGGTGTATGAGTATTTTTTTATAATAAATGAATTTATTGAATCATTGGTTTGGTATGAAGAGTATGGTTTTGGAATAACTTTTCTTGCTAAAAAGCTCTTATATCTGGTTTTCAACAACTATTTAAGACGTTTTTTTTACCAGTGAGGCCTCATCAATGAGTCCTGGAGTGAGCTCCATGCTTAAAAAGAATTCCTGTTTACCGTGTTTCCCCATGTTCAAAAAACAGAAAAGGTTCTTACCATTTACCAATACCAAGGACACGCTGTACGAGGCGGTTTGTGGATGTTTCATTGATCTGGGGACATATAAATATGTACTTTTTTTAAATGGACTCCTCTGAGAGTCTTATACCGTTTACATAGACATATTTTCAAATAAGTAATAAGAGATTTTTTCAAACAAGTAATAAAACTATTTTTTACAGACTTTTATATAGCTTTTCTGAAAGATTTTGGAGTAGTGTAATAATGGATTTTGGAATCCATTTTAGTAACTGAACATTTTTAAAAAATTAATCTGTCTGTTTTAACATTACAAAATTTTATATGTTTGTTTTAAAAGTGTAATTGACAAAAGAGTGTATTTGATTTACAAAGAAAGTACTTCTTTTAAGAAAATATATTTAATTGATAAAATATTTAGAACATATTTGATATACAAATTGGAACATTTTATGCATTTTCTATTTTTTATTATTTTTTATTTGTAAATATATCATAATTCTACAATGCAGAGGTCTTATACTTATGGTGTAACATTTTATTGTTGTGTAGTGTTCATCTTGAAAACACATTATATGGTGTACAAGTACAAGACCAAGCCTACACACCAAATATTGTTCGTTGTAGGTGAACCTTCGGCAGGGTTATGAGGTTGTGGAAAGGATTCATTTCTCATCTGCATAAGTTAAGTTGATAAGTTATGAGGTTTGTGAACTCTCGGTTAGGGCTTGGTTCCCTCTCCGCTCCTGCATTTACTTTAAGCTTAGTGGTGTGTGTTATTGTTTGCTTAGTTATAAACAAAAATAAAATATCCGTTCTTCTCAATCAACTCCTAGAGCTGAGTCATCGCTGAACCACAAGAGAAAAATCCACTTAATGTGCCATCTTTTGCATTATCATATTCAACCCTCATCCAATGCGTTCATTTATGAGCCTTCATAGCAGCTTTGGCCACTTGGCTTTTCCTCTTGTGGGTCAGCAATCACTCATGCAACAACTATTTCATTTATGTTCCCCCTTCACTATTTTTATTAATAAAAGAATAATCCATTACATTGTTTTATTTTTTACTTCTTGTCAAAAATATTTAAAAATAAAATAATTAAAATATTCAGAAAAGTATTTAATAATAATTTATTAAATCCGGGTGTATTACATGAGTGAAATTATTCCAAAAGAAAAGTTTTAAGAAATCTTGAAATTATGAGCCATTGATATAATATTTTTTGTGAGACATTTTTTTCCTTTACATCAAAGTGGTAAAGCAATTTATTTTGCATTTTAAAGTCACAAATTTATATTTATGTTATCTTTTCTATATGATATTATTTTCAAATTTGGACATGCATACTATAATTTGTAATTGACACTTAAATCACTCAAAAAATTTCTAACATATTTTTTCCAGCGAAAAAAAGCATACTATTTATATTCAAAAGAGAATTAAAATAGTACAATTATAGATCAGTCTTATGTTATGACTCTGATCCTGATCGGTCTTATGTTATGACTCTGATCCTGTTCGACTTGGAGTCTGTTCCATCACAATCTTACATATCTTTTATCCAAAAAATTCTTACCTATCTTTTTCAACCTATCTTTTACAATCACTAAGAAATATATTGTCTAATCTAAAAGATTCATTGTACAATAAATTCAGCATAACATTAATTATTAAATGATAACTAACAAACTAATAAAATTTAAGAACTTATAAAGTTTCATTTTTATTAATTTATAGAATGTTAATTTTAAGTTTTTAAATAAGTATAGATTGTAATAATAAAATAAGATATAAAGATGGTTTTTCAATATCTAAAACAATAAAATTAAATAATAGAAAATATATTATACAAATACATAATTATAGTAAATAAGTTATGAAAATAAAATTAATATTGAAAATTTTAATATAAATTTTTAGAGTATATAGATCTAAATAAAATAAATTAAAAAAAAAACAAACTATAAAATTATAATATTTGGATTCATAATTTAAATAAAAAAAACTATATAAATTGAAATAATTTCTATAAAATAAATATGTATAAAATATCATTATATTTATTATAAATATTAATAACCATAAATCAAGTTTTTAAATTTAATATGTATTTTTCTCTAGAAATTAAAAGTTAGAAAAATAAAGAATAAACTAGATAATAGATAAAATTATAATATTTATATTTATTATCTTAACTAAAAACTAAACCATATAATCTCCATAAAATAAATATGTATAAATTATTATTATGTTTAATAAATATTAATAATCATAAATAAAGTTTTTAAATTTAATAACTATCTTTTAACACTCATCACAAAGAAGTTACATCTAATTTTAAAATTTTAAATATTCTTTAACATGTTTTTTTTCTATATATTTATAATAAAATATTATTATATTTCTTGTAGATATTTATAATCATAAATAAAATAAATAAATTTAATACGTTTTTTTTTATAAAATATTATTATATTTATTATAAATATCAATTATCATAAATAAACAAATAAATTTATATTTAATTTTAACTTTTTAATTATGTTTTACTATAATTTTTTTACAATATTTTTTTATTAATTTTATTTAATATTATTAATAATTATATTTAATATATATTATTGTTTATTTTATTAAAAAATTAGAGAAAGGGTATTGTCTACCTTATAAAAAAAGAATACTGTAAAGAATAGAATATAATCCAACTCTTATCTCTAGAGTTAACCTTATGATCTATACATAATATCTCTCCATAAATAAGCTATTCCCTAAATAGAAGTCACTCCATCAAATCAAATAAACCAAATAGGGATTAATACTTTTAGTTTAAAAATTGAAAATATATAAATGCAAAATTATTAATAACAAGTAAAATGGTACATCTAACCAAAAAACAAAAACAGAAAAGAAACCATTAAAAACGTATCAGAAAATGAAGATTATTCATCTAAATCATCTTCTCGGAGTCGCTTTCCACATAAGAGTCCAAAGACTTGGCAGCATGCAAAGATTTGTGATGATTAGCCATCAAAGTGATTAATTAGGATGCAAATTTCGGATTAGAATAATAGATCCATGGGTCTGCAGAATGGTGGGCATGGATTGCTGAGCCAACGGAGAAAACCTGAAGTTTTTTCCGTAAAATAAGATGCACAGAGAGAGGGAATGTCAGAGTCCCCTGTAATCTGCTGCTGAGTGCATATGGCTTTCCATGAAGAGACATGCACGTAGAAAGGCACATCAAAGTAAGTGCACAATTTTTATAAGAATTTGTGTAATCCACGTGAGAGTAGATTCTCATTTTAACCATTACAAATTTTTGAAACATTAACTTCATGCATATGCTCTTATTGCGTATAAATCTGCATTAATTGTTATGTCAACAAACTTTTAATATATATATATATATATAGTTGAGAGGAAAGTTCTCTTAATCAGCTACATGAATATGTTGAGAACGTAATTTCAAATTGTACTCATCTTATAAGAGACTAGAACGTAATTTCAAATTGTACTAAGCTCATCTTATAAGAGACTTAGATTGCATTTTAGATTTGCCAACAAACATTAAAAATCCATGCTTTTTTGGGTACCATCTCTACAATAATATTTTAATGAATTTTTTTACCAAATTATATCTTTAAAGTTAATATAATAGCGATTCTATATATGGTATAAAAAGAGGATTGGGTTTTGGGGTTGTACCTAATAAAATTCGCATAGATGACTTCATTTGTCACATTGAAGGTAATATTAACTGTTCAACTTAATTTGCAACATTGAGGTTAACTACTTAATAGAAAATATTACTTAATAAATAAGATAACATGTTTATTTGGCATTTGAAGAGTCAAAACTTTTTAACATAAATATTAACAAAAAAAAAAAAAAGATAGCTCGTGAGGAGACTAAGAAAAAAAACAAATAAATGATGATTAATAAATACGATCAGATCTAAATTTAAGTTATTGCTATAAGAAATTAAGGAAAAAAAATTATAAATACAATATTGAAGGAGGTGTCACAAGTTAGTTATCCCCTAATCCCTACAATTTAAGGGTTAGTTAAAATTCATAAGCCCTTATTTATGTTTTAGCCAAATTCTTGGTTCTCAAATTTAAAAAGTTAGTTTCAAACACAAATTTATATATCAAAGACTTAATTCATTTTTTTAATAAAAATATCTCAAGATAAAGGATAAAGATACTTTTTATAGTTTTGAGATTGTCATCCTTTTTACTATGATCGCAATAAATAAGTTCTAATAATGATTTTGTAAGTAGCAAACCAAAAACAATCAAATTAGTGAATGTCTATATGTAAGATCTATGTTTTCAAGTTCCAAAAGTGACTTATATGATTAGAAGATCATTGAATCATCCACTCTTAAACTTGATCTTTGGGTTAGGTATGTTGATAATACAAATGTAAAATGACATAGAAGAGAGAAATTAAAAAAATTTGTGAAGCCTTTGAATAATTACTCTAAGCATATTCAATTCACTATTAAATAAGAAAATCATAATTCGATTAATTTCTTAGATTCTCTCATTAAGTGTATTATAAGAAAATCCTCTCTAAGTAAGTAATTCTTGTACGTTGATTCCCATCATCACTCAATCCAAAAAATGTTCTCTTAGTTCAAGGCACCTCAAAAAGATCGCTAGAGTCCTTATAAAATGCCATATTGGAATTATTTTTTGAACTTCTTGCTACCATTAGTTGTCTCGTTAAATCTGTTAAGGAACTTTTTGATGCTAAGATATAAAACGGGATATAGCTCATCCATTTCTCACGGGGTGTCAACTACTTTGGTGAGACTTGGAGGTCTATAAAAGTTATAATTAAAGCGATTAAATTAGTTATTACTCAACTACTTTGTGAGACTTGAGGTTTATAAGAGTTATAATTAAAGAGATTAAATTAGTTATTATTCATAATTACGAAAAAAATTATGTTTAGTTTATGAGTAAAATAAAACAAACGTCATATATATGTATGAAGGTGCTAATACTTTTGATCACTTATTCCAAAAAAATGTTTGATCAATTATCTAAAAAAATGTTGGAGAGGTGATGTGGATTGTGAAGGAAAACAAGTGCTCAATAGAGATGGTGCAATTAAGCCAAGTTTTGGGTAGCTTCACATTCTTCATAATCAATTTAATGGTTTCCTTGTTTAGAACTCTTTGGCTTAAATTTCAATGTATATTTTTATAGCATTTATTCTTTTTGGTTTGGTGGTTTTTCTTTTTTGATTTTATGTTGTAAGTTTTAATTATGTCTTTTTTATTTTTGTTTTTTCATTTTATTTTATTCCTTGTAGATTTATATTTTTTTTATTTATTAAATTTTCTATTAATTTTTTTGTGTGTTATTTTACTTTCATTTTCTTTTATTCATTTAACATTTTTTTCTATTTAATGATTTTTATGGTTTTACATTTTCTTATTTTAAATTTTTACTTTTTACTTATTATTTATTATTTAACTTCTTAAATTTAATTATTTTATAGTTTATAATTTTTGCTTTTATATTTATGTAATTTAACTTTATTTCATTCTATGCTAATTACTTTGTTTAGGTGTTGTATTTGAATTTAAATTTAATCACATGTATAACATTTCAACATTTCATTGGAGTTTTGAATCTCAAGTAATAGTCATGGAGTTTGGCAAACTTGCATTTACCTTGTTGAAGCATGCTCTTAAGTGTTTGCCATATGGGGAAGTAACATAATGAGCGTAATCACTATGTTTGTCACATGAGATGAAAATGAGATTTGTTTGAAAACACATTCAACTATGTCAAAGATTCAACACTTCTCATTTCATTGCATAACTATTAGATTCCCTTTAAGTAGGTTGGAGCCACTCGAGAGTTGTAGATTTGCGAGTGTCTAGGTTGCAGGATAGCCTTTTTTCTATCTTTTGTGGAAGGTTGCTTCACCATTTTCATTTTTTGTAATAACCTATCTTTTTTTTATATAAGTTATTACCCATAGGAATTTGAACATATGACCTTCCATGCTATTAAGTGTTTCCCACATGGGGAAGTAACATAAGAAGACGTAATGACTACGTTAAAATTTAGAGGCCCATGAATGAGCACGTCACCATGAGACAAAAAAGAGATTTGTTTGATAGCACATTCAACTATGCCAAAGATTCAACACTTCTCATTTCATTGTCTAACTATTAGATTCCTTTTAAGATATGCTGCAAGTTTGCAACCATTGGACAGTTGCAGCTTTGTGAGCGCCCAGGTTGTAGGTGTCTTCTTTGTTACTAACTGGGAAGATTCCATCTACATGGGGCAGCCTTTTTTCTGTCTTTTGTGGTAGGTTGCTTCACCATTTTCATTTTTTTAATAACCTATCTTTTTTTTATAAGTTAGTACCATGGGGATTTGAACATGTGACTTTCCATGCTCTTAATTTTTTCTCACATGGGAAACTAACATAAAGAGGCATAATAACTACCTTAAAATTTAGAGGCTACCATTATTTAAAATATTTTTACGGAAGGGGTTGATGATGTGAACCAGCCCAGCCATGAGTCTTGGCTTGAGTTCCATGTTAAAAAAAAAAAAATCCTCTCTACGCTGTTTCAAGTAACTCGTAAAAAAAATTCCTTTTTACCGTGTTTCAATGTGTAACTTGTATTAACGGAAAAGGTTCTTATATCAAAAAAGAGTTGAGCCCCTTTTAGTGGCATACTTACCATTACAAATACCAAGAACACGCTGTACGAGGCGGTGTGTCGGTGACGCGATGGTGTGCAGAAGGTGTGCTGTGGTAGTTTCATTGATCTGGGGTCATGTAAATATCTATATTTTTTTTTAAATGGACTGTTATACCATTTACATAGAGATTTTTCAAATAAATAATAAAAGTATATGTTTTACAGACTATTTTACGTCACTATTCTGAAGATTTGATTTTGTTTTTATCTCTCTGTTTGTTTTAAAAGTGTAACTAGAAGTATTTTATGGAATGCCTTTTAAAATTATTTTGAAGTATTTTTTAATAAGCAACATTACATGTAAGTGTATTTGATTAACAAAAGGTCTATTTTAATCTTGAGCCTAAATGATGGACAAAACGGAACATTTACCAAACATTCAAAGTAACCAGTCCCACTTTCTTAATACATAGTCAAGTACAATCATTCAATATTGCATATAAGCAATATCATTTTAAGGCGGATAACAATCATTTTCGAGTTTTATCTTCCCACATGTGAGCACCATTCCTTGGATCCGTTTTATCTTGAACTCATAATTTCTCAGCAAACGACAATGCAACAAACAAATTTTGTCTTTGTCTTTTTTATTATGTAAATATATATTTAAAATGTAGCAGCTAGTTCAGTTTCTTTCATTTGTTTTGCAAAAGTGATTTACAAATAAAAAACATTTAAAGGATTTAGTCACTCTCTGAATTTAGAATAATTAATAAAATTCATATGGTGATCTTTCGCCTTTATATATAACTTGTCATATTGTACTCTCTTCTATAATTATAGCTTCATTATGATTCTTTGAAATGCAAACATTTAAAGGATTTAGTTAGTCACTAAATTTAGAATAATTAATAAAATTCATATTGTAATCTTTCTCCTTTATATATAACTTGTCATATTGTACTTTCTTCTATAATTATAGTTTCATTATGATTCTTTGAGGATGGAACAATAATAAAAATCACTTTATGGACATTTTCCAAAGCAGTTTCTTAAGAAAAACCCCTTTGTGAATGATAGAAGGGGGTATGTCTTAGTTTTCATTTCTTGTGTTTATGGGTTGCTATATATTTTCTAAGTATATATTAGTAGATAAAGAGGAAATGAGATCTACGAAGCTAACAAATAAACATACCATTGTGGTGCATAAATTAGTCTATGCAAACTTAACCATACACTAAAATTAAAGGGCGGATGCACAAAGTTGCTCCCCAAAAGTGTTGTAACGGGGCAGTGCTAGTGGGGAGAAAACGATCACGCGCACGCTGCCTTAGCGTGCACACGCTGCTAGCTTCGGTACCGAACCGAGGCGCGTGCACGCTCAGATACGCCCACATGCTCCTGTTAAAAATTATTTAAAAAAACAGGGCAGAGTCTTTGTCATTCCACCGTTTGTAGCCGAGCGTGACTCCCTCTCTACGTGCGCATCATTACAAGCCACTAGACTCACCCTTTCCACTCCAAAACGATCCAAATCCATCCACCAACTCGTCAACAAGTCAATTGGATAGGTAAATTCCATTTTTTTTGTCATTTTATTCATTGTTTTTTGCTTATTAAATTTGTAATAATTCCCAAATTATTAAAACAATAGAGAAATTTTCAATTGCAGATTGTAAACCCAAACAATGAATGACCAAAATGTTAACATGGAGTCCGGTGGTATACAAGAAAACAGTAATCTTGGAACCAATGAAAACCCTCAACAAAATCCAAATGCCCAAGAAAATCAAAACCCCCAACCAAATTTTGACCAAGATGACTTGAACCAATATGTAAATGAAATGAGAGTGCACACTCGAGATCTAAGAAACACAAAGGAACCATCTCGAGTGTCCCCTGGACACCTCAATTGAGAGCTCAATTGACTCCCTCATCCATGCACATCGCCTATTGACTGACATGACTGAATATTGAGCTAGGATGTGGGAGTATTATTCCATGGGGATTTCCAAAGAGGAAATAAAAGATTTGAATATTACAAAGGCCCAAGTGTACAATATGTTCACTGATCCAAGAACACAACAACCACCGAAGACTAGAAAGCCACATGTATGCATGGATTGGTGTCATTTCCAACCATGGAGGGACAATTGGATGCATTGGTGGTTCATGGTTTACGATAAACCTCCCTACAATAAGAGGGAGGTTCCACAGTACTTCCTTCGAAAAATGTGGGTTGAGTTTGCGCTCAGTTTACATGTCAACTATTTTGACATAAACGAATTCCAAGGTGTTGGATGTAACATCCCGAAATTTCATAAAAATTTAAAATTTTTGATAACAACATTAATTATGATAATAATAATTGCGGAAATAATAATTGAGATTACGACAACATTAATTGTAAAGTTGTTAGTACTAAACATGCTTTAATTTCTATTTTAGCAGCAATAAGATAATGAGCGTTTCAACACATAATTAGTAAACATGATTATGATAACAAATGTACTAATCAATCGGAAATGTGATGCGACATTTTTCTTTTGCTAAGATACTAACAGTTTGACTTTTGATGCATAAGGGTGTCCTACGAGGTACCCTGGAGCTTACTTAGCTGTAATGCTAAAGCATAATGAATGTCCTATGTGCAGATGACAGATAAGAAGTTTCAAGGCTACGTAGAAACCAGTACGTGTAAGTTCAAATTCAACGTCGTAATTAAATAAAATATTAGAATTCTGTTGTGATCCACCATAAGTATGCAGGTATGGATTTCATAGCTATAATTAATGTTTTTCAGATGTTGTCTTACAACTCCATAATGTTTAAAACAGAGTCATCTATGTATGTCACCATACTGATAGTTTTGTCGCTGTAATTCCTGTCATTGTCGTAGCTGGCTTTGTCATCGTCTTTAAGACAATTGATTATCTTCCCATTCTAATGTAATAATTATATTGCAAAAATCATTTAAATGTTTGCAGTAAGAGAATACACCTAACAATTAGTTAGCTTTTATAATAATCTTTAACAATGGATTTATTGAAACGTCTACCAGACAGTCTATATATAGTTGCAATAAAAGATTTTATATGAATGCACCAATGTTACCAGGATAATGTGTAATTTTCTCATGTATGGACTACTTTAAGTCATAATTTTTGCAATGTTGAACTAGATGTGATAATTTATAAGCGTTTAAGACTTATGTACAGTATCATTTATTGTGTGAATCTCATGTGGACGAGAACTATGTCAACCTATTGACTATAGTTATTACTGCAACTAACACAAAAACTATATATTTAATTTTTAAGACTACTAGGCCTACCTTTTGATATAAAATATACACAAAAACATCTACCATGGAGTCTATCTAAAATCACCAATCTAAAATACAACCTAAGCTTTGGACTATATGAATAAATCTATCAACGTTGTCCAAATAACACTATAATGTGTGTTTTGGAACGTAACTTGGAACCAATATGATCTTTGGAATCAACTAAACATAACTTATAATGTTATAATGTTATGTATCCAGATTTGAAATCATAACATTGGAATAAATGAGCGCTGACATGCAATAAATGTTGATGGACAGGTAAGTGATACAAATCGGTGTTGGTTATTGTGTTTCATTCCTGCAATAATTGTCATCCATCGTGTGCTATATGATGAGGAACTTCAAGCTCCACGTGAATGTAGCGTTGCAATGAGTGTTGGGTTGATAGAAGTTATTGTGTTCTATGTTATTGTTATTATTCGGTCTGTTAGAGCCGACAGGCTGCCGAAATTTTGGTTTAGAAAGTGTATGAGGTTTCGACCTTGTGACCTGTTGGTTTGGAAAGGTTGCAGGTTCCTTCCTTCTGTAATGGCGTCGTGTTAATAGCTTGAGTCTCTATTTTGAAGTGTCAATGGTTAATAGTTTTTGGAACTTTTCGTTTTAGATTGAGTGAAAGATACACCTTAGTGAAAATGGACAGAGGGTTTCCTGTCTCGTCTACAACGTGAAATCATCATTTAACTGGTGAAAGTGGAAAGCTTTGGTTGCTTACAGCAAGGTAAATAATCTTGTAAAGAGTAGTGATATTCCTTTGTTGCAATTCGTCTTTCGATTTGAAAAGTATCAGTTATCTAAATTCAAACGATTTTCTTGTCAGTTGCAGGTTATGAAGGAATGGTTCGAGCAAGGGTTTGGAAAGAGATGCGTGCTTCCAAACTGGTAAGATCCGGGTCTTCCACAACCCTCGTAGGTGCTCTCCGTCTGTATGTTGAAGTGGTTTCAAGGGATAAGTAACAGTATTTCACCATGCCTCGGCATCTTTCAGTTGGAAAACTTGAAAACTCTCTTGTTATTCGAGTGATGCATGTGCAGGGTTATAACCTTCATTTAAATGTATGATACTTGGTTTTGAAACTCTGTTGTTTAACTCGTCGAACTCAGGGTTATGTTATTTCGTCAATATTGAGGGTTTTGTTGGACTTGTTTTGCACTGTTAAAAGTTTTGGGAATAAACCCTCTACAAAAATTGTTGGAAACGTAATGTAATATTTTGTTTATGGGAACATTGTTTTAAACTTGGAAATGGAACTCGTATTGTTTTATACTTCAAGCACGTCCTTCAGGTTTATGTTATGAGAAATGAAGAGAAAGAAAGAAAAATAGAGCCGAGGCTCGTTCATCTGTGATTACAATGTTTTCTCGTCGGTAAAGATAATAAAATTATTGTTTTCATTCTAGGAAAATCGCCTGTGTTAAAAGTTGATTTCTGTGTGTTGATATCGTGATTGTTGAACTAGATTAGAGTCCAAATTTCTCGTTGTGGAGTATAACTCTGTCATAAGTGATGTTCGAAATTGTGTTCAAATCGTTTATAATGGAAACGAATAGGGCCATACCCTAGTTCGCTTTGATCTTTGAAAATGGTTAAGTGTTTTGAAAAAGACTTCTAAAAGATATTGAAGTCAAAACTGGATTCGATCCTTTGTTTGTGTAGAATGAGTATGTTTAAAAAGAAAAACGATGGTAAAGGAATTCGAAATTCTAACTTAGGGTTTTGATAGGAACCAAGATTGATTTTGAAAACAATAATGCAGTTCATAATATATAAGTTTATATATAGATGAACAAGATGAAAAGAAAACGAAATATGGTTTATAATGTTTTCAATAATGCTAGAAAATAATCTTTGAAATGTGTAACAAGGAAAATGAAAACAATGTTTATGTGGAATATGAAGATATGAAGACTGTGTAAGATGACTATAATTTGTGACTTGTGATCATAGCTAGCATTTCTAGTTATTGCAACAATAATAATTGTTTCTAAATATAATGTACAGAACTTTAAAATATATTGATTTCCTTTGTAAATGATAGAGGTAAGAAAACACAATGAAATTGTACAATCAATAAGCTATATTTGTTTTTCATGAAAATGATAGAATCCCCTCTATACTGTAATAAGTACTGTATAGTATTTACTACTATTAGTTATAGGGCAGAAATGAAAACATAATTCAATCACTGCACTTGTCTATTCGAATCAGTGGCATTTGCCTATCTTCAAATCTATTCTTAATTTGCGTATATATACTAGAGTACGATGCATAAAACAACATGCGAAAAAATATAGATACGGGTTTATCAATTCGAAATCATCATTAAACTTTAATATTCAGACTTTAAACAAATTTAGAAATAGATTCTTCTTTCAAATAGAAAACAAAGATTACTAACTTACTGAACAGAACTACTAGCTGAGATAAAATAGAAAATTTGTAAAACCTGGATAAATCTATAGGGCAACAAATAGCCCAAGAAGACTGTTCCACCCAACCAATTCCTGAAAGCAGTTAAGTACTTGCCTTAGGACCCCCGAGCCTTTTCACTGAACCACCAGGAGGAAGAAACTATAAGAATTAGGATCTCCACTTGCAGTAGCACTAACTGTTGATTCTTCAAGAACTAGCAGTCCAATAAACCTGCACCAGTATCTCTGGTTCTTCTCAGCAATATGCAAACTTAAGATTGCACTCACAACTAGCCTCCCTAATTTGAATCTCTCAGTGATCACTTGATGCACATTAGGAAAAATATTTCTGCAGAAAATATTGGGTAAGAGCTACCTGCTCAATTCGAATTTGCCTTTTGTAGGTTGCCTAGGCCTTTTCAGATATTACTAGGTCATTAAATGAGCTGCCTGCTCACTCCCTCCACCTGGGGGATAATGCCACATTTTTAGGGGTAGTTGTCCAATAACCAACAGTTAGTGGTGTGATGCAATTGCTGCCATCTGTCCCTTACCTTCCAACAACTTCCATTCCTCCTAGTGGGTCAGTAAACACTCATTTAGCAGTCCCCTTGGGTGTTTGTCTCCTAATTAATTTATTTAAATAATATTATTCAGTAATTACATTCATCCTTGATCAAAACTGATCATAATTACAAAACTTTGTAATTAAATTTAACATAAAGTATTTTGCAAATAAAATAATAATTTTCAGAAATTTGGGTAGGTGACATTGGGAATGGCTTTGCCCAAGATCGACCTGCTGCTAGGAGGAACCCACTGAGAGGGCCACCAGCTCCTAGGCGCGATCCCAACACCTCTCCCTAGCCACCTCAGTTACCCCAAAAACTTGATCAAATCAAGGGCGCGATGAGGAGTGTTGCACGAGGACTGCTTCTAGACACACTGTCTTTGTAGCAGCTACTACAGTGGAGAGACAGGCTGACCCTGATAGAGACGTAGGTGCAGGGCCTTCAGGATAGATTCAGGATAGAACTATGACCAGTGGTAGCCATGTTGGGCCTTCTAGTTCCACGAGGAAAATTCCACATCTTTGTCCCCATTACAGGAATACTTGCCCTGGCCCGATCGAGAGCTGCTATATGGAGCATGTTAGTACGTTTTTTAATGTGTTTTCAATCATCACTTGATAATTTGTAAAGTAATTTTAAAGTATGTGTACTTGACTTAAACTATCATTTCAATGTACAACTATTTAGAACTGACATGCCTTCATGGGAGAACACAGCATCTCCCAACCTGGATGTAGCAATGGCAACTGTAACTGAAATTGTGGCACCTCACACAGAGGTATTTTCAGTACCCCACACAATATTATTATTACTTATGGAATTTCTATTTTTATGTATTTATATTTATGACATACATGATGATAGTTCGCACAATATTTTTCAATATTTTGATTGACTGAATAATTACTTAATTAATATGTTTATAACATGGATGCATTTCGGTGTTATATTTTGGTGTTAATATGTTTATAACATGGATGCATTTTGGTGTTATATTTTGGATGCTTGGCTTTGGAATAATTTGTATTACTAAAAAGCTCTTATATCTAGTTTTTCAACCATTATTCATATGGAAGGGGTTGATGGTGAGCCAAACCAGCCATGAGTCCTAGCTTGAGTTCGAGGTAAAAAAAAAAAGTCCTTCTTACCATGTTTCATGTATAACTTGTAAAAATATTCATTTTTACCGTGTTTCAATGTGTAACTCGTATTAACAGAAAAGGTTCTTAGATGGAAGAAGAGTATGAAGAATATGGTTTTGGAATAAAAAGCTCTTATGTCTGGTTTTTCAACCATTATTTAAAATATTTTTATGGAAGGGATTGATGGTGGGAACTAGCCCAGCCATGAGTCTTGGCTTGAGTTCAAGTACAATCATTCAATATTGCATATAAACAATATCATTTTAAGGCGGATAACAATCATTTTCGAGTTTTATCTTCCCACATGTGAGCACCATTCCTTGGATTCGTTTTATCTTGAACTCATAATTTCTCACCAAACGACAATGCAACAAACAAATTTTGCTTTGTTTTTTTATTATGTAAATATATATTTAAAATGTAGTAGTTAGAAGTTTCTTTCTTTTGTTTTGCAAAAGTGATTTACAAATAAAAAACATTTAAAGGATTTAGTCACTCTCTGAATTTAGAATAATTAATAAAATTCGTATGGTAATCTTTCTCCTTTATATATAACTTGTCATACTGTTCATTACGATTCTTTGAAATGAAAACATTTAAAGGATTTAGTCACTCACTGAATTTAGAATAATTAATAAAATTCATATTGTAATCTTTCTCCTTTCTATATAACTTGTCATATTGTACTCTCTTCTATAATTATAGTTTCATTATGATTATGTGAGGATGGAACAATAATAAAAATCACTTTTTAGACATTTTCCAAAGCAGTTTCTTAAGATAAACCCCTTTGTGAATGATAGAAGGGGGTATGTCTGAGTTTTCATTTCTTGTGTTTATGGGTTGCTATATATTTTCTAAGTATATATTAGTAGATAAAGAGGAAATGAGATCTACCAAGCTAACAAATAAACATACCATTGTGGTGCATAAATTAGCCTATGCAAACTTAACCATACACTAAAATTAAAAGGGCGGACGCACAAAGTTGCTCCCCAAAAGTGTTGCAACGGGGAAGCACTAGTGGGGAGAAAACGATCACGCACACGCACCTAAGGCAGTGTGCACACGTTGCTAGGTTCGATACCGAACCGAGGCGTGTGCGCGCTCAGATGCGCGCACGTGTTCCTGTTAAAAATTATAATAAAAAACAAGGCAGAGTCTTTGTCATTCCACCGTTTGCAGCCGAGCGCGACTCCCTCTCTACGTGCACATCGTTACAAGCCACCAAACTCACCCTTTCCACTCCAAAACGATCCAAATCCATCCACCAACTCATCAACAAGTCAATTGGATAGGTAAATTCCTTTTTTTTTGTCATTTTATTCATTATTTTTTACTTATTAAATTTGTAATAATTCCCAAATTATTAAAACAATAAAGAAATCTTCAATTGCAGATTGTAAACCCAAACAATGAATGACCAAAATGTTAACATGGAGTCCGCTGGCACACAAGGAAACAGTAATCTTGGAACCAATGAAAACCCTCAACAAAATCCAAATGCCCAAGAAAATCAAAACCCCCAACCAAATTTTGACCAAGATGACTTGAACCAATAAGTAAATGAAATGAGAGTGCACACTCGAGATCTAAGAAACACAGGGGAACCATCTCAAGTGTCCCTTGCCACCTCAATTGAGAGGTTAATTGACTCCCTCATCCATGCACATCGCCTATTGACTGACATGACTGAATATAGAGCTAGGATGTGGGAGTATTATTCCACGGGGATTTCCAAGGAGGAAATAAAAGATTTGAATACTACAAAGGCCCAATTGTACAGTATGTTCACCAATCCAAGAACACAACAACCACCGAATACTAGAAAGCCACGTGTATGCATGGATTGGTGTCATTTCCAACCATGGAGGGACAACTGGATGCATAGGTGGTTCATGGTTTACGATAAACCTCCGTGCAATAATAGGGAGGTTCCACAGTACTTCCTTCGAAAAATGTGGGTTGAGTTTGCACTTAGTTTACATGTCAACTATTTTGACATAAACGAGTTCCAAGGTGTTGGGAATGGCTCTGCCCAAGATCGACCTACTGCTAGGAGGAACCCACTAAGAGGGCCACCAGCTCCTAGGCGCGATCCCAACACCTCTCCCCAGCCACCTCAATTACCCCACAAACTTGATCAGATCGAGGGCACGATGAGGAGTGTTGCATGAGGACTGCTTAGACACACTGCCTTTGTAGCAGCTACTACAGTAGAGAGATAGGTTGACCCTGATAGAGACGCAGGTGCAGGGCCTTCAAGATAGAACTATGACCGGTGGTAGCCATGTTGGGCCTTCTAGTTCCACAAGGACAATGCCACATCTTTGTCCCCATTGCGGGAACACTTGCCCTGGCCCGATCTAGAGCTGCTATATGGAGCAGGTTAGCACATTTTTTAATGTGTTTTCAATCATCACTTGATAATTTGTAAAGTAATTTTAAAGTATGTGTACTTCACTTAAACTATCATTTCAATGTACAACTATTTAGAACTGACACGCCTTCATGGGAGAACATAGCATCTCCCAACCTGGATGCAGCAATGGAAACTGTAACTGAAATTGCGGCACCTCACACGGAGGTATTTTTAGTACCCCACACAATATTATTATTACTTATGACATTTCTATTTTTATGTATTTATATTTATGACATACATGATGATAGTTCGTACAATATTTTTCAATATTTTGATTGAATGAATAATTACTTGTTTAATATGTTTATAACATGGATGCATTTTGGCGTCCACAGGTATGCACACACTATGATGATCAGCCATCTCCTCCAGGGGTCGGCAAATCACCATATACATAGGTACAATGTGTAGTTAAAAGCATGCTTTTAATTTGAAATGTTATGACATACTATGGTTTAAATTGATTTTTGTTTACAAAATTATGATATTACAAATTTGTATGTAGTGTTAGTTTTTCAGAATTTACTTCAATATGATCTAGGATCTTAACTGAGAGAACAACATGTACAACATATCTATAACATATCAATCATGGACACAATAATGCAAGCACACAAGAGACACAAAGTTTTACTTGGGGAAAACCATAAAGGTGAAAAACCCCAATAACTTCCTCAGAGATAGATAGAGCAATGATACAACCCAAGCATAAGAGATAGACATCTCCTAGCAGCAGCTTCTCCTCCTCCACAAGTGCACCACTCTCCCGAGAGAGTGTGAGAAAAATAGAATGTGTAAAATGAGAGAGACACACTCTCTATTTATACACTAACTTGACTTGACCTTTACTCAACTAGGTCGGCCTCAACTTAACCACTTAACATAATGCTGATTGGGCCGACACCCAATAGGGTGGTCTAATAACCGTTTGACCCACATGGCCGACCCCCAATATGGTGGTCTAATAACCCTTTGACCCACATGACTTATATAGGGCCGACCCCAACAAGATGGTCTAATAACCCATCAAGTATAATTTACGACACTTACAATATATATGACAACACTTCCGTATAGAGGAATAATAACATCTCTATAGGAATACAAACACTTCCGTATAGAGGAATAATACCATCTCTATAGGAGTACAATACATATATGAAATACATTCCGAAGTTACATATACATCAACATGTAGGGGCCCCCAATGAAATGATTGTCGTAAATTTTGTAGGGTGGAATTGTTGAGAGGCTCAGCAGATCTAGGACACCTGGCTCTCGCTTCCCACTCGCATCAGCAGTGAGTTATTTAATATTTGGATTGTACATTCATTTTATAAATGTGGTAAATGTTACAAATGCTTGAAAATGATGGTATCTTATGTCATTTGTTTTAGAGAGTGGAGAGATTGTCTACTCCTAGATGGAAGAAGACCCGAGATTCTAGTAGCTCCAAGAAGAGGAAGATCGATTTTGGAGATGCACCTGGGAGTGACCGGGGTGGTCACAATTCTTGACACACCATGTTATGTACATTAGCCATTATGTGGCACCTTTGGGCACCAGTTTCCATGTACTTTGTATCTACACCACGGGTTGCCATGTATTTTGGATCTACGGCACGAGTTGTCGGATTTTGTATAAGGCACAAGTTGCCATGTATTTTGGATCTGGGACACAAGTTGTCGGATTTTGTATAAGCCATGAGTTGCCATCGTATGTACATTGGGAACCATGTTCCACTATTTTCCTGAAAATTTATATATTTGTTCGAGTTTTGTTCCACTATGGTTTTATCTCATGGATTTGTATATATTTTTGTTTGAGTTTTGTTTTATATATGTGTATAATGATTTGGATTCAAATGTATGCACATGAATATATATGTACAATGAAAATGATTTACTTTTTATATGTATTATAATTTAGGCAAGGGATTAGTCTACATAATAGGGTTTCATTGTGATTAGAATACAAGCTAGGGTTTACGCTACCAACCAGGGTTTTTAGGATAGGCTCTCGTGTTTCTAGGATAGGCTCCAAGCTCTAGGGTTACCAGCTTAATGTTGAACTCTACTATCATGACAACATTGTCACCAACACCATGCCCACTACCACAATCACCATCAAGCCTCGTCATCCTCTTATTGGTGGTGTTGCCATCCTAACCCCCATCAATCATCCGCCATCCACCAT
Source organism: Larix kaempferi (assembly GCA_027924585.1). NCBI lineage: Eukaryota > Viridiplantae > Streptophyta > Pinopsida > Pinales > Pinaceae > Larix > Larix kaempferi. The sequence goes on from BSBM01000478.1 coordinate 7,008,671, forward strand.
CAACCTAATGCACTTTGTCTCATTGTCACCATCGCCATATCTATCCTCATTCCCATTATCACCATCATCATCATTGTACTCATTGTCACCATCATGTTCATTGGAGTCTAGGCCATTTGGCCTCTTTGTTTATGTATTTTGGGTCAAATATGGATTGCACTTGATTTGTTTTTAGTTGTATGCACCCTTGCTATATACATGTCAGAACATGTCCACAACCTATCATTGTTGTTTCCCTATCATTGCTCTGTCCATCATTCAATTTACCAGCATGTCTTCATTCTTCATGATTTCATCAAGCAACCAAACTAGAAATAAAGATTAGAGATACTTAGATTGTTTCTCCCATTGCTTTTGTTGCTGCTTCTACTCCACCAATACTGTCCTCGTCCTGACCCCCGAAAATCAGAGCTACTTGTGCATCCGAAATCTTTCACTCAAAAATCTCAATCAAATAAAACTTGTCTTCTATATTTATACTTTTCCTCACCATCAATTTAGGAGGCCGACTTGTCTTATTTTTATTTTTATTTTATCATTAATAATTAAGTCAAATGATATTTTTCATTTCCTTAACAAATATACATATATAGATATTTATTTAGCCTTTTTCCACATTATCATGGGTTCCTTTTTCATGCCATGTCATGGCCTTCAATAATGCCCACAAGGGCCATTAAATATGTCTGCATGAACCCACAAAAATGCCCGCATGGGGCTCTTTTTCATTCCTACAATTATGCCCTCAGGCTCCACTTAATATGCCCGCAAGGGCTTTCAACCATGCCCGCATGGGCCTTCAACGATGCCTGCATATGTCTCTATTCTCATTCCCTCATGGCTCTTCAAAATATGCCCAAAAGGGATATTTTGATATGCCCACACAGTGTCCACAATTATGCCCGCATGGAGCCTTGATATGCCCGCAATGAGCTCCTTAGGATATGCTCACAAGGGTAATAAAATATGCCCGCATTTCCTTCTCCAAGTGCCCACATGAGCCACCAAAGTGCCCATAATGTGCTCTCTAGATGCCCACAGCTCCATTCAGTAATGCCTACTAGTGTCCACAATTAAATGCCCGCATGTGACCTTTAAAATGCTCGCAGGCCACTTCAAATTCCCTCATATCTTGTCTTTTGCTATGTCAACAACATCTTGTCATGCCATTGTTCACCTTAATGTATCTTGACTTCTGCCATATCATGCTTTGTCCTTTGACCTTGCCATGCCTTGTCCTTGTCCTTATGTTTGGCATGTCCTCCTTGTCTTTTGTTCATTGACATGTCTTCAACCATGTCAAGTATCATGCTTCCCAAGTCATCAATGATTTTCTTTCCACTTGTCATACATCAACCTTGTCATACCTTTTTCCCTTTGTTGTCCTTGTCTTTGTCATGCTTGTCAAGCTTATCCATACTTCTCATCAACCTTTGGTCTTATTGTCCTTTTCCAATTGTCCTTGTCCATTATCCAACTTATGCTTGCTAAGTCTTGTCCTCCTTGTCATCTTGTCTTTGAACTCAACTCATTGTCCTTTTTCATTAATGTATTGTCATCAATGAGAATCATATTCATCAAATAGAATTCTGAACTCAACATTAAAAGACTAATTGAAGACATTTATTGCATTGATCAAGTAACATCTCACCATTGTCTTATGAAAACATTATCTTAATGGAAAAAACTAATAATATCTTTCAACAGTTCAATGAACTTAGCACATGCTGCTAATTTGATATCTAATTTAAAATTGTGTTTCTTGTCAACTCCAAGGGTTCATACCCATTGATCAGGATTATGGTTGCAAGGAAAATATGTTGCAAGGAAAAAACAAAAGTTAACAAAATAAGTCAAAATATGTTTGAATAGCCTCTTTCATAATAGTAACATGCTACAGATATCATCAATGTAAGCCTATGACATTTTCACGAACTAAGAGGAAGTCTAATAGATGCTACATATTTCATCAATGCTATTGTATTTCATCAAACGATACGTACATGAACATCTATGAAGTTTGTTTGAAGTGTGCCTACTTTAGCATGCTAAAAACAATGGAAAAGTATCAAGTAAAATGGCAAGGAATGCATAACTAGAGTGTAATAAAATTCATTGGGCCTTCATGTACATATGTTCAAATATATGTAACAAATATACCCTAGTTTGTTCCAATACGCTAACCAATAGTTGGTCATGAATTCACTCTCATAAAATCGTTGAAGATATAAACCCTATCCTTACTAAACCCTAGTATGTAAGACCTTGGTTTGTGCTTTACCTCTTTCATATGTCCATTTAACACTTGTCATAATGCAAAAGTAATCATACAGAATCCATGGAAAATGAAATACCTAACTAGTTTAATTATCTTCCTTGATAATGTTGTTTTGATGAAGGGAAATAAGATGTTCATGGTCCTATGTTTGTAAAAAGGATGGATTATCCTTATATGAAAATGTATTTCAAATTGAATGTACTTGATTGATACAAATGATGATGCAATGGTTGTTCATTGTGATTTGGCAAGTATTCCCCCATAACTTGATGGCAAAGGTTCATGGTGAATTTGATCTAACAAAGCTAGCAAGGATCAGAGGGATATCATCAATGAAACATTGCCTCCATTTTTTATTTGGAACTTTGAATTCTTAAAAATGACATTAATTACTCAAAATGCAAATATAGTGGAACACTAAGGAATTGTTAAATGACATGGCACACTAAGGAAATAGAAATCTACGAAGGATGCAGTGTTGTAGGCTTTATTTCCTCTCTTTGAATGTCTCGATCTAGAATCAAAATCAAAAAAATTCGAAGTTGACCCCCATGTGCAAAAATTGCACACTCCCTTATTGAGAAAAACCCTAGTTTCCAAGATGGACCTAAAAGATGACACCTGGGCCATGGGACCGGAGGAGAGGGGCACCCCTAGCACTATCCTGATGTCATGAATCCAATGGAGTCGACGGTTTGTCGATCCGAGCCACGATCGTCATTCTATGGCTTGTTCCATCTCACATCTAAAAGGCCTTTAGGGACACCTGTTGGATACCTACCGGGGCCATAGAATTCCAACCGTGTAACAAAACTAGGTTTCGGGGAGTCCTGCGAGTGTGACTAGGAAGGTTTCAACTCAAAACGCTAGCCATAAGTCCCCGGTCGATGGTTTTGCAAAGTTGACCCCTGTGCAAAAATTCCACACTCTCTTACTGAGCAAAACCCTAGTTTCCAAAATGGACCTACAAGATGACACCTGGGCCATGGGACAAGAGGAGAGGGGCACCCCTAGCACTGTACTAATGTCTTCAATCCAACGGATTCGACGGTTTTTCGGTCCCATCTACGGTCGTCATTCTATGGCTCGTTCCATCTCGCATCCAAAAGGCCTTCAAGGACACGTGTTGGATATCACCGGGGCCATAGAATTCCAACTATGCAACAAAACTGGGTTCTGGGGAGTTCTGCAAGTGTGTCTAGGAAGGTTCTAGTTCAGAACGCTAGCCATAAGTCCTCAGTCAATGATTTTGCAAAGTTGACCCTGATGTGTAAAAATTGCATACTCCCTTACTGAGCAAAACCCTAGTTTCCAAAATGGACCTACAAGATGACACCCAGGCCATGTGATTAGAGCAAAGGGGCAACCATAGCACTATCTTGATGTCCTGAATCCAATGGAGTCGACGGTTTGTCGATCCGAACCACGATCGTCATTCTATGGCTCCTTCCATCTCGCATCCAAAAGGCCTTCAGGGACACCTATTGGATACCTACCGGGGCCATAGAATTCCAATCGTGCAACAAAACCAGGTTCCAAGGAGTCCTACAAGTGTGTCTACAAAGGTTCCAGCTCGAAAAGCTAGCCATAAGTCCCTGGTCGATGATTTTGCAAAGTTGACCCCCATGTGCAAAAATTGCACACTCCCTTACTAAGCAAAACTATAGTTTCCAAAATGTATGTACAAGATGACACCTAGGCCATGGGACTGGAGACGAGGGACACCCATAGCACTATATCGATGTCCTAAATCCAACGGAGTCGACGGTTTGTTGATCCGAGCCACGGTTGTCATTCTATGGTTCGTTCCGTCTCGCATCCAAAAGGCCTTTAGGGACACCTGTTGGATACCTGCCAAAGCCATAGAATTCCAACCGTGCAACAAAACCGGGTTCCAGGGAGTCCTGCAAGTGTGTATAGGAAGGTTCTAGCTTGGAATGCTATCCATAAGTCCCCGTTCAATGATTTTCCAAAGTTGACCCCCATGTGCAAAAATTGCAAACTCCCTTACTGAGCAAAACCCTAGTTTCATAAATGGACCTACAAGATAACTCCTGGGCCATGGGACCAGAGGAGAGGGACACCCCTAGCACTATCCTAATGTCCTGAATCCAACAGAGTCGACGATTTGTGGATATGAGCCATGGTTGTCATTCTATGGCTCATTCCATGTCTCATCCAAAAGGCCTTCAGGGACACCTGTTGGATACCTACCGGGGCCATAGAATTTCAACCGTGCAACAAAACTGGATTTCAGGGAGTCCTGCAAGTGTGTCTAGGAAGGTTCCATCTCGGAACGCTATCCATAAGTCCCTGTTCGATGATTTTGCAAAGTTGACCCCCATGTGCAAAAATTGCACTCCCTTACTGAGCAAAACACTAGTTTCCAAATGGACCTAAAAGATGGCACCTGGGCCATGGGACCGGAGGAGAGCAGAAACCCTAGAACTAACCTGATGTTCTAAATCCAACGGAGTTTACAGTTTGTCGATTCGAGCCACGGTCGTCATTCTATGGTTCATTCCATCTCGCATCCAAAAGGCCTTCAGGGAAACCTGTTGGATACCTACCAGGGCCATAGAATTCCAACCGTGCAATAAAACTGGGTTCCGGGGAGTCCTGCAAGTGTGTATAGGAAGGTTCTAGCTCGGAACGCTAGCCATAAGTCCTCGGTCGATGATTTTGCAAAGTTGACCCCCATGTGCAAAAATTGCACACTCCCTTATTGAGAAAAACACTAGTTTCCAAAATGGACCTACAAGATGACACCTAGGCCATGGGAGCGGAGGAGAGGGGCACCCCCAACACTATCTCAATGTCCTAAATCCAATGGAGTTGACAATTTTTTGATCTGAGCCACGTTCGTCATTCTACGGCTCGTTCCATCTTGCATCCAAAAGGCCTTTAGGGACACCTGTTGGATACCTACTGGGGCCATAGAATTCCAACTATGCAACAAAAACAAGTTTTGGGGAGTCCTGCAAGTGTGTCTAGGAAGGTTCCAGGTCGAAATGCTATCCAGAAGTCCTCAGTCGATGATTTTCCAAAGTTGACCCCCATGTGCAAAAATTACACACTCCCTTACTGAGCAAAACCTTAGTTTCCAAAATGGATCTACAAGTGTTGACATGGCATGTATGATGATGTGGCATGTGTAATGAAGTTGGACAGACACATGATGGTGTTCTGGTGCAATCATTAAGTCAGTGTTGCAATCTGACATCAACTTCAATCCACTCAACTCACTGTCATCAACTTCAATTTCTACTCATGCCCAATGTCTGCTCATCATCCTATGACTATATAAGTGTTTTCAAAGTTTAAATGAAAATTTCAAAGTGTATTTATAGAGGTCAAAAACTAACTTCAAACCGAGTCGACTTACAATAACTATTTTAAGTTAATCTTTTATAATTTCACAAAAATGGGAGCTGACTTGCTTGGGGTTTTTGATATTTTTTTGAATTATGTTTGCAATAGGTTATCCACTTCATCATCATTATTTTAGCAAGGGCTTCTTCATGTGTTTCATTACCAACCAAAAGCATTAAATCACAATGCCAGAATCAAACCTCAACTCCAAGCAAAAGCATTAAGTATGGGTCAATGTGTATGGGTCATATGTCCAAATCATTTACCATGTGCACCATCAGTGATCTTTAAGAGATTATCCACACCATCATGTCCTTGGTTCCTTCCTAACATATCCTACTTTCCATGTCAATATTTTATTTGTTAAAGAGCTCCAAGTCACCATTGTGCATCCATGACAGAATGAGGGCTCTTTCATTTCATCAAGGGTTCCATCCATCATTGTCTTCATGTTCAACAAGGTGGACATGAAATTTCTCTAAAACTAATTTGTTTTTTCTCAAAATCTCACTTGTTTTCAATTCCTCATGTGTGCCATTTCTCGTCCGAAGGCTCCCGGGTGTGCGTGGCCACTGTGGACACATCCGTAATGTCCATATGCATGTGTGGGATATGATGGAACATAGGTCCGATCGTTGGTTTGGGTTCCATGACCCCGGAGCAAATCCTCAAAGTGTCCCTCAATGGCCACGGGTTGCCGGACCAAAATTCCCATAGCACCCAGACCATGGCTCCGATAGTGAATCCGTCGATTCCAATGGATCCAGGGCACTGGTTTTCATCTAGGAGATCCCCCACAATGTGCCTCCAACCCCTGGAAACGGTGCTATTGTGCCATCTCCAGAGCTAGGGTTTTGCTCGGTGAAGGCCATTCCAATATTGCTCAAGGGGGTCATTTACGATCCGAAGGCTCCCAGGACTGCATGGCCACTGTGGACATGTCCACAATGGCCATACGCACGTGTGGGAGATGAAGGAACCCAAATTCGCTCACCGGTTTGGGTTCCATGACCCCGGAGCAAATCCTCAAAGTGTCCCTAAATGGCCCCCGGGTGCTGGACCCAAATGCCCGCAACACCCAAACCGTGGCTCCGAGTTTCATATAGGAGACCCCCCACAGTGTTCCTCCAACCTCCGGAAACAGTACTATTGTGTCATCTCCGAAGCTAGGGTTCTACTTAGTGAATGCCATTCAAATATTACTCAAGGGGGTCATTTCTCATTCGAAGGCTCCCAAGCATGTGTGGCCGCCGTGGACACATCCACAATGTCCATACACATGTGTGGCAGATGATGGAACCCAGTTCCGCTCACTGGTTTGGGTTCCATTACCCCGGAGCACTTCCTCAAAGTGTCCCTGAATGGCCCCAGGGTGCCGAACCAAAATGGCCATAGCACCCAAACTGTGGTTCCAATCACGAATCCATCAATTCTGATGGATCCGGGACGTCAGGTTTTAGCTAGGGGACCCCCCACAATGTGCCTCCAACCCTCGGAAAGGGTTTTATTGTGCCATCTCCAGAGCTAGGGTTTTGGGTGCTGCAGGCATTTTGGTTCGGCACCCCAAGGCCATTCAGAGACACTTTGAGGATTTGATCTCGGGTCACGAAACCCAAACCGGTGAGCAGACCTGGGTTCCGTCATCTTCCACACGTGTGTATGGCCATTTTGGACGTGTCCACGGTGGCCACACACACCCCAATTTTTATCTACCTGTAACCCCTTAACACTCCCCTTCTCTCTCTACCTCTAACCCATTACTACCCCCCATCATATCTCCTATTAAATCTCTCTCTCTCTAACCCAAATGCTCACACTCCTCACCTATAGCCACATTTATCTCTAATCACCCTAAGCTCCTCCCCAAACACCTAACCCCCTATTCCCCCCCCCCCCCGCCCCGCCTTTTTCCCTAACTCTTACTAAACCCCTCTCTCACTCCCTCTCACTCCCCTACTCCTCCACCCACACCTAACTCCCACCCCTCTCTCTCTCTCTCCCGCAACCCCTTAACACAACACTACCCCATTGGTTCTCTCTCTCTCTCTCTCTCTCTCTCTCACACACACACACATCCCTATGCCTCCCCCTACCACTAACCCCCCTACTCTCTCTCTCTCTCTCTAGTTCTTACTAACCCCTTCTCTCACTCTCTTTCTCCCTTGCTCCACTTATACCCAATATCCTAACACCCCACTCTGTCTCTACCTCTAACCCCTAACACTCCCCTTCTCTCTCTACTTGTAACCCCTTACCACCCCTCAATGTCTCTCTCGTTACCTCTCTCTCTCTCTAACCCAAACACTCACACTCCTCACTTATACCACCCTTTCTCTCTAATCACGCTAAGTTCCTCCCTAAACCCCTAATCCCCCCTCTCTCTTTGTGTGTGATACCCCCAAGACATTCTTATTTATTTTTTATTTTATATTTTTTCATAATAAGGACGTAATCTAAGTGTAATGCACGAGTAAATATTGCGTATTGAATTTATTTGTGTATAAGAGTTGAGAACCACTAGAAGAATCAAGCCCATAAGAGTTGAGAACCACCTCATTCCATCCCTTCCGTAAATATTAGGTATGGTGGTGATTTCAATTTTTTTGACACCTAGGGTGGTTCTTGAAGATTTTGCATGGCCTAGGATAAAAAAACTGTAATGCCCACCTAGGTACCTTAACTGTTTAGAATAATGAAGTACTAGTTTTGATTTGAACCGGTGTAGTGCTCCTAGACTACTGTAGACATTGAGGGCACCTGCTGAGTGACCCGACTGTTTGAAACATTAATAAAATAACCCTATGATTTTATTTTGAGTATATTTATGATTACGATTGATTGATATATGTGCATTTGGGTAGTTATTGTGAATGGACGATTTCATGTTGTTTAACAATTAACTTTGATATGAAAACTGTACATATGAATGATGCTTATCGACTAGTTGTGCAATTGATTATGTGATTAGACGAATGAGTAACGATTGAGTAAACTATAGATTCTTAATGAAGCAATAGATTTATAAATCAAATTGTGATTATTGAGGACATTGCTACTAATTTACGTTTGTGAGAAATGTGTGTAGCAACAGGTGAAACGGTTCACCGACGGACACAAAAAGGAATATGAAGGGTTGTAGAGTACGGGTAAATCACACACAGGGATAGCGACGACGATGTCGACTTCTGATGGAATACCACGCTTGAGCAGATAAGCACTGATCCGCTTGCTCAAGAGGAAAGCGTGAGGGCGTACGAGGTGGGCCACGACGAAGCTGGTCATAGGATGTGAGTGATACTTTGCACAATAATTATTATTTTTATTATTAATAAAAAGGAAAAATACACTTCGAGAATTTAGTTAAATGAGGGGACACCACCATGAGACAAAGAACAAGTGTAGAGCAAGCAAGATATATTATACCAATAAAATCCAATCTAAAATATCAACTACCATACAAGATCCTAAATCATAGGGATTGGGGGATTGATTGAGATTTGATTGGGATGGCACACGACCTGGGAAAAAACTATAAATTGGTGCACTGAGATAACACAGGATGTTCTGTTGTGCATCAATAAATTTTTGCTATGAGTGCATGATTGTTGAGTTTTTCTCTTTTTTATTATAAGTCCATCACCAAGCTTGTTATAGACTCTGAGAGAGAGTGTTCCATTTAAGCTTTGCTCACTAGTTATGTTGTGCATGGTGGTGATCCAGCTCGGGGGTGGATTTGAGCTAGTGGTTGTGCTGCTCTTTTCTATGGCTGGGAGGAACTGAATCTCCAAGTTGTCATTCATATTATTTCAAGTAAGTTTAATTTATTATTATGATAAAATGGGTTGTTATTGGCATAAATTATTGTAGTTTACTTCCTAATACATGTATAAGGGGTTTAATAAGAGTTAGGGGGAAGATGGGGGGGGTGTTAAGGGGTTAATACTTAGGGGGTGTGGGTTTATGTGTATTAGGAATTTACTGATCCCTTAGCCATGGAACCACCTTCTTAAATGCTACTACAAATGTTATTAGAACAAAACATGTATGTGTTTTAGTTGAACAAAACGCGTACAAATTTTGTGTCTATATAGATAGCATTAGTCCCGATCCGAGAGACACTCTAATAGGTTTGAAGGAAAATAAATTCCGCATGCAATTTCTGGTTCCAGACAATGCATTCACTCTCTCCATTAGAATAACAACACAAAAATTGATGATTTCATTCACCATCTCCATCACAAGTGTATAAGGAATGGTTGGAACACCAAACACATTGGACAAGGTTCAAGAATCCAATAGAAAAACACCATAAACCATCTCCGATTCTGCACCATTAATTTTCTTACAATTTAGGAGCATCAAAGGAAATATTTCATTGATAATTGTGGTGGAGTATAGATAGAATTGAGCAAGAAAAATACCAAGCTTGTATAATCTCCTATTGAGGAGCACCATAGACCATCCCCACCATTGATTTTCTTAAAATTGAGGAGCATCAATGGAAATTTCTCATTGATCATTGTGGCGGAGTATAGAAACAATTGAGCAAGAAAATTACCTAGCTTGGAGAATCTCTAATTGAGAAGCACCATAGACCATCTCCACCATTGATTTTGTTACAATTGAGGAGTATCAAAGGCAATATCTCATTGATCATTGTGGTGGAGTATAACACAATTGATCAAAACAAATACTAAGCTTAGAGAATCTCCAATTGAGGAGAACGATAGATCATTGATTATTGTGGTCATGGGAAATATACGCAATTGAAAAAGAAAATTGGCAAGGAAGAAGCTACTCGAAGAAATCATAGAAGAAATTAGAGAAAAGAGAAGAAATGAAATGACCAATCGGAGACATTCCATGGACACTCAACCAATTCCAGTTGTAGAGGATGCTACAATACTTCCTACCAATCCACAACAAGAAAGACAGAAGCATTCATTCGAGGGGCCTTCAATTTATACAACAGTTGAATAAGAATCACCCCATGGCATTGATCAAGTAAAACATAGGTGCACATCAAGGCCACCTGAAACAGTTGAAAATTTGGTCTCTTGTGGTTATACAAGTGACGAAGTTAGAGAGGCATTGAATGGCAAATTTATGTTCGAATAAGACAATGTCATTAAGACCATCCAAGAGGATTCCCAATTGCCACCATACAGCTTCCAACAAGAGAGAGAAGGACATGAAGCTCCTATTCAAATGTCAAACTAGTTAGGTAACTAAGCTCCAACCTCCCTACCTCCATTAACAACTTCATGTCGAATAACTCCGAAGCATATACAAATTGATGAAAGTCTCATTGGTTCACTTGAAGGTACGCTATCTAAATGCATTATTGCATATCAAACTCAACACATACTTGTTAAATATTTTGATACTAAATGTGATGGAGATAAATGTAAACTATTTTTATTGTTATTAAAATCTAGGTGTATGATTGTTGTTCGGAGAAAGTTAAGGATAAAGATGATAAATAGTTCTGAACCAATTTATCATATTGTTGGAAATTTAGTAGATGCATTTATTACAATTGGAAAGAAATATCATTATAAGGATCACAATGCGGCTCGCCTTGTGTTGTCACAATCAATCATGAAAAAAAATCACTAAGGCCCTCCGTCTTCTTAAGCCTACACCCAAACTCATTAATTTGAATGTCAAAACACCCCATAGGTGGTGTTAGAAGAGAACAGCTTGAAACTATTCAAATAGATGTATGGGCCTTCATTGGAAAGTTTCCACGCTCTGATATGAAGCTCATTAAAGTAGTAAAGTGACTAGTGCAATAGTTTTGGCATGGAAACACTAGATATTTTTCCAACCAAAAAGATGTACTAAAATTGAGAAGGGGTTCAAGTGATCATGAACCCCACATTACACATTTTCTTGACATGACACAAACATAATTATATGAGATTTAGGCATGAACATAGTGAACTTAACATGGGCCAAAGATCCTTTGAGAAATGAAAACCATGTTATATTAAAATAAACACAACTTGTAACACATGATGTTGTCGATACCACATTGAGTACGGTTATTATTATCACACACACATATATATATATTGCATGTATTTCATAACAATCTTATGCAAGAATGCTCAGCTACATTGCTTCCAATGTCATCTCGAGACTTTATTCATAGAATATTGTGCAGAAGGCCAAAAGGTTGCACATTTTATTGAAAATATTGTGTAGATGGAACATGCCTAGGGTGCGGTGGAATGGCACTATTGGACAAATGAATACATGGGACCAATGAGCATGAACTTGCAATCATTCAAATATGTCACATATGATATTGATGGAGGGAATGAAAGAAAAAAAATACAATTGGCCACTTCTCAGGTTAGTAATGAGTACTTGACTACTATTCCCTCTCCAGATTCCAATTTCATGTGTAACAATCTATTAATATTTGTCTTTATTTTTTATCTACTACATATGGGTTTGCGACTTCATGGAACGATTCTTTGAAAATAAAAAATAGTATGTAAAGCATGTACATGTGTCTTGTTAGAAATATGAGCATCTTAGAATGTGCAGGGATACGTTTCATGGTGGGATTATCTTATCAGTGGTCAATTTTGTGGAAAAATACACTCTTTAGATGCAAAACGAGATTCAGAGTCAATATTATCACTCAGACCAAGTTAGGATAATGGTCCATATCACCAACAAACATGGAACAAATGGTACTGAAGAAAACATGGTTATATTAAACAATTATCACTTCTACATAAGTGATGACAAGTGTCACGACTTGGTTTTTTTTCCAACACAAATTACAATTGTTCTACAATCACTTTAAGGATAACAATATATAGTTGGAACAACATTGGAGTTGGTATGATGGTTGTGTGGGGAAATTCAAAAACACCTATGTCTTTCAATGGTTGTGTATGCTCTACAAAAGGCACAAGATGTCACATGTTTCGAACTATTTCGAGGTTGGACACGAAAAAGGGGAACATGATGGAGGAGGTGTGTGCATCAAGACTGCATTATGGAGGAAAGGAATTAATTTCACAATGTTTCGCTCATCCATGATGTAAAGACCATTGTTGAATGGTTTTATTCAGTCATGGGGGGGATCAAGAAGGAAAGAAGATCAATCAACCAGGAAAGCACATGTACATAGAAATTTTTGGGAGGTGGTAGATGTAGATCAATCATAGTTATATGAATGAAAGACCATCCAGGGAACTCGTGCATTTCATTTAGTTAGAACGTCGAGCAATGCTATAGTTGACATGTGGGCAAGAAAACTCTCTTATTTTTGTTCTCCATGTAGTAGTGTTGAATGGGGAAAAAGTGAATCCACAGATTGGGTTGATAGTTGGGACTATGTAACACTCCCCATTGGTCGACATATAGCTACATGATAATCATACCAGTTGGAGGAGTACCAATCAAGTATTTCACCAGACTATGACCACATATAATATCTTGTACAACTAGGTTCAATTAATATTTTGATAATTTTGAAATTTTTAACAACTAGTTGTGTCTATTTAAATGACTCAAATGTTGGAAACCTATTTTCTATAGGGCACATATATGCAGTGGTTTCCCTGAGATGCAATGCATAGCGCATTGAATATTGTATGACACCTTGCTTGGAGGGGAAGTAGACCCTCAATGTCTCATTAAGGGACTCCGAGGACAATGACTTTCCAATTGGGTCGATGGTTATCAAAGGAGAAAGTTTGACACATGTTTCGCACTCATAAAGTAAAAAAGGGTATGTATTTGAATATTATAGACTAGGTCATATTGTATACCATTATACAAACATAGTTATTGGCACATGCCTCCAACTGCAAATAATTCCAAGGAAGAACTCATCAAAGGTACGATACTTCTTTCCTTACTCCAAGCACAAGAGGTTAAAGGATACCGTTGGTATTAGAGGTGATCTCGATGGTATACTTGAAAGACCACATGTAGGTAGTGAGGTATATGGTATGCATGTTATTTTTATGTTATAGGTAATTGATGTACATGTATAGTCTTATTTTGTTGCATGGTCACATTAATAATTGACATTAATATTGTGACTATTGTAGCTGGACATTCACAACTTGATAGATTTATAAATTACATAAACATATACAACTAGATAAATTACACAAGATTCAGCATGGATTTGTTGTCTTTTTTTTCTCACATTTAAGTACACTATAATATCTACATCGACACTGTGCCTATTGGCACCATGAAAATCACACGAAAATCACCACCATCCTCCTCTTGTCCATGTTATCACCATCACCATCACATGTTTCATCATTTTCATCATCCAAGTACACCAAAATATTATCATCCATCATCGAAACCATCCTCATCCTCACATCATCATCATCACCATAATTTCATGCAATCATTAAAATACATGTCATTATCATCAATATCATCATCATCATCATCATCATCATCATCATCATTATCATCATCATCCTCGTTTTCATTGTTTTTCATCTTTTTCATCATCATCATCCCCTTTTTCATCATTTTCATCATCCAAGTACACCATAATATTCTCATCTATCATCCACACCATCCTCATCGTCACCATTTTCATTGCCACCATATTCATTCCCATTGGCAGTGGCATCCTCATGTCATCATCATCATCATCATAATCGTCATCATCATTTTCATCATCAACATCCCCTTTTTCATCGTTTTCATCATCAAAGTACATAATACAATTCTCATCCATAATCCAAACCATCCTCATTCTCGCCATTTTCATTGCCAACATCTCCATGTCCATTGGTATTAACATTGGAATCCTCATGTCATCATCCTCGTCGTCATCTTCTTCATCATCATTTTCATATTTTACATTATTTTCATCCTCATCATCCACTTTTTCATCGTTCTCATCATCTAATTACACCATAAGATTCTCATACATCATCTACACCATCCTCATCGTCCTTGTTTTCATTTCCACCATCTCCATGCCCATTGGCATTGGCATTGCAATCCTCATCATCATTAGCATCAACATTTTCATCATTTTCATCATCATCATCCCCTTATTCATCGTTTTCATCATCCAAGTACACCACAATATTCTCGTCCATGATCCACACCATCCTCACCATTGGCATTTTCATTGCCACTATCTCCATGCCCGTTGGCATTGGCATTGGCATCCTCATGTCATCATCCTCATCATCCTCATCATCATTTTCATCATCCAAGTACACCATAAGATTCTCATCCATCATCATCATCACTATTTCCATTCTCACCATATCCATGTCCATTGGCATTGGAATTGGCATCGTCATGTCATAATCCTCATCATTTTCATCATCATCATCCCCTTTTTCATCATTTTCATCATCCAAGTACACCATAATATTCTGATACATCATCCACACCATCCTCATTGTCACCATTTTCATTGGCAACATCTCTATGCCCATTGGCATTGGCATGCTCATGTCATCATCCTCATCCTCATCATGATTTTCATCATCCTCATGGCACTAGATTCAACATTTGTCCCTGAAAGCCTCTCAAAGGTGAGTTTCAAATGGCCATAAAATGATGTTTGTGGCTCGGATCGATGAACCATTGAATCCATTGGAATCGAGACACTGGATTAATGTTAGGGGGTATCCCTCTCCTCTGGGTCCATGTCCCATAGAGCATATTTTTAGTATGGATTTGAAACTAGGGTTTAGCTCAATAAGAGACAATGAATTATTTCACATAGGGGTCAAATTTGGGAATTCCTCGATCGGGAAGTTGTGGCTAGTGTTCACACATGGAACTTGCCCAAACACACTTGTAGGATCTCATGGAACTCAATTCTGCACCATGGTTGGAATTATATGCCTCTGGTATGGATTCAACATGTGTCCCTGAATCCTCTAGGAGGTGAGGTTTCAATTGGCCATAAAATGATGACCATGGCTCAGATCGACTAACTATCAAATCCGTTGGAATGATGACATCGTATTAATGCTAGGGGGTGCCCCTTTCCTTTGGGTCCACATCCCAAAGTGTGTCTTTTAGTATGATTTTGGAAACTAGGGTTTTGGTTAATAAGAGAGAATGCCTTTCTTGCACATAGGGGTCAACTTTGGGAATTCCTTGACCAAGAACTTGTGGCTAGCCTTCCCATGGGGAACCCTCCCAAACCACACTGTAGGATCTCACGGAACTCAGTTCTGCACCACGTTTGTAATTCTACACCTTCGGCAAGGATTCAACATGTGTCCTTGAAAGCCTCAAGGAGACGAGTTTCAATTAGCCATAAAATGATGCACATGGCTTGAATCGATGAACCTCTAACTCTGTTGGAATTAGGAGACCAGATTAATGCTAGGGGTGCCCCTGTTTTCTGGGTCCATGGCCTAGAGATAATATTCTAGTATGGTTTTGGAAACTAGGGTTTCACTTAATAAGGGACAGTGCAATTCTTGCACATAGGGTTCAAATTTGGGAATTCCTCGACCAGGAACTCATGGATGGAATTCCCACGTGCAATCGACCCAAACACACTTGCAAGATCTCATGGAATTCTTCACCACGGTTGGAATTCTATGCCCTTGGCAAAGGATTCAACATGTGTCCTTGAAAGATTCTAGGAGGGTAAGTTTCAACCGGCCATAAATTGATGGTCGTGGCTCAAATCAAATAACCACCGACTTCGTTGGAATCATGACATCAAATTAATGCTAGGGTTGCCCCTATCCTCTAGGTACATGTCCCAAAGAGCATATTTTGGTATGGTTTTTGAAACTAGGTTTTTAGTCAATAAAAAACATTTCAATTCTTGGACATAGGGGTCAACTTTGGGAATTCCTCGACTGGGAATTTTGGCTAGTTCTCCCATGTGGAACCCTCCCAAACACACTTGCAAGATATCATGGATTTCAAGATCTCATGGAACTCAGTTCTGCACCACGGTTGGAATTATATGCGGGCGAGCGCACAAAGTTTCTCCCCAAAAATGTTGCAACGAGGCCACGCTAGCAGGGAAAAAACAGTAACGTGCATGAACCTAAGGTAGCATGCACGCGCCATTAGGTTCGGTACCGAACTGGGGCACGTGCGTGTCCCTAGCGCGTGAGTGGAAAAATACGCTCGCCCGCCCCTGTTAAGGTTTTAAAAAAAACTCGATTTCTTCTCATTCTTTCCATTATGACCAAACGTGAACAACCACCGCGTGCTTGGAGCTACAACAACCCAAGTGCACCATTTTTACTGAAAAAACCACCTTCATCCATCCACCAATTGCATTGGATAGGTAAATGCCATTGTTTTTTTCATTTTATTCATTGTTTTTGTCATTTTATTCATTTTTGTTTGTTTATTAAATTTGTAATAATCCCCAAATTATTAAAATAATAAAGAATTTTTCAATTGAACAGTGTAAACCCATACAATGAATGAAAAAAATGTTAACATGGAGTCCGGTGGAACCAATGAAAAACCTCGACAAAATCCAAATGCCTAAGAAAATCAAAACCCCCAACAAAATTCTGACCAAGATTACTTGAACCATTCTGTAAATGAGATGAGAGTGCACACTTGAGAACTAAGAAACACGGGGGAACCATCTCGAGTGTCCCTTGCCACCTTAATTGAGAGCTCAATTGACTCCATCATCCAGGCACATCGCCAATTGAATGACATGACTGAATATAGAGCTAGAATATGGGAGTATTATTCCATGGTCATTTCCAAGGAGGAATAAAATATTTGAATATTACAAAGGCCCAATTGTATAGTATGTTCATCGATCCAAGAACAAAACAACCACTAAACATTAAAAAGCCACGTGTTTGCATGTATTGGTGTTATTTCCAACCATGGAGGGACAATTGGATGCAAAGGTTGTTCATGGTTTATGATAAACCTCCTTGCAATAATAGGGAGGTTCCACAAGACTTTCTTCAGCAACTGTGGGCTGAGTTTTCCCTCGTTTTACATGTCAACTATTTTGACAAAACCGAGTTCCAGGTGTTGGGCATGGCTCTCTCCAAGATCGACCTACTTCTAGGAGGAACCCACTGAGAGGGCCACCAGCTCCTAGGCACGAGCCCAACCCTTCTCCCCAGCCGCCTTAGTTACCCCACAAACTTGATCAGATCGAGGACGCGATGAGGAGTGTTGCACGTGGACTGTTTATACACACTGCCTTTGTAGCAGCTACTACAGTGGAGAGACAGGCTGGCCTTGATAGAGACGTAGGTGCAGGCCCTTCCCGACAGAGTCAGGATAGACCTGTGATTGGTGGTAGCCATGTTGGTCCTTCTAGTTCCATAGGGGAAATTCCACATCTTTGTCCCCATTGCAAGCACACTTCCCCTAGCCCGATCGAGGGTTTCTATATGGAGTGGGTTAGCACTTTTTTTAATGTGTTTTCAATCATCATTTGATAATTTGTAAAGTAATTTTAAAGTATTTGTGCTTGACATAAACTATTATTTCAATGTACAACTATTTAGAGTTGAGACACCATCATGGGAGAACGCAGCATCTCCCAACTTGGATGCAGCAATGGTAGTTGCAACTCAGATTGTGGCACCTCGCCTAGAGGTATTTTCAGTACCCCACACAATATTGTTACTACTTATGGCATTTCTATTTTTATGTATCTATATTTATGACATGCATGATAGTTCGTACAATATTTTTTAATATTTTGATAGATTGAATAATTACTGGTTTAATATGTTTATAACGTGCATGCGTTTTGGTGTCCATAGGTATGCATGTAGTACAATGACCAGCCATCTCCACCAGGGGTCGGCAGATCACCATATACACATGTAAAATGTGTAGTTAAAAGCACGCTTTTAATTTGAAATGTTACGACATACTATGGTTTAATTTGTTTTTTATTTACTAAACTATGATATTCGAAATTTGTATGCAGGGGCCGCCAACAGCTCCAGGGCCTCTTTAGTCCCATGTCTCCACCCTCTCCCATGAGTTCCCCCCCTCGCCTCCATCCATACCCCTCCCTTCCATCCACCCTCCCCTCTCCATCCATACTCCCCCCTCCCTCCATCCTCCCCCATTCATCCATGCCCCCCCATCTATACATCCCTCCCCCATTCATCCACGCCCCCCCATTTATCCATCCTCTCCCATTCGTCCATGCCCCCGCTTTCATTTAACTTCTCCCATTCGTCCACAACCTCCCTTATATCCATCGTCCTCCTCTATCTAGGACCAACCTCCCATTCACCATACCTCAACATCGCCCCTAGCCCTTTTGTATCGATACCGCATATTGTACAGCCGATAGGGCTTTATCGTCCACGATGTCCTCGTCCACCCCATACCAACATGTCCTCTTCCACCACATCATCTCTAGTTCCTGCCACTATTGTGGCAACTACTATTCCATCATCTACCCATGTGTCTACTATGGTCGCACCCATAGCTCCTCCATCTACATATATGCGCCCCCCCCCCCCCCTGACTGCATCGGAGCAGGCTGTCTAGCCAACTGCTCCACCTGCTAGCCCAGAAGCTCAGCCACCCCCATTTTGTGGGTTGTTCACGGTGATATTCAAGTTAATTTATGAAAATGTTTTGATGCATTAACAAAAATTAATTTAAGCAATTATTATTTTTTCAATGAAATGATTGTCGTAAATGCTGTATGGTGGAATTGCTGAGAGGCTTAGTAAATCCAGGACACCTTCTTCTCATCTCCCACTCGTTTCAGTGGTGAGTTATTTAAGATTTGAATTGTACATTCATTTATAAATGTGGTAAATGTTACAAATGCTTGAAACTAATGGTACGTTATATCATTTGTTTTGGAGCGTGGAGAGATAATCTACTCCTAGATGGAAGAAGACCCGAGGTAGCAATAGCTCCAAGAAGAGAAAGATCGATTTTGGAGATGAACCATGGAGTGATTAGGGTGGTCACAATGCTTGACACACCATGTTATCTACATTAGCCCACGACATGGCACCTTTGGGCACCAGTTCCTGGTTGATTTCTATCTACGGCACAGGTTGCCATGTATTTTGGATCTACGGCACGAGTTGTTGGATTTTGTATAGGGCACTAGTTTCCATGGATTTTGGATCTACGACATGAGTTGTCGTATTTATTATAGGGAACGAGTTGCCATCGTATGTACATTGGGAACCATGTTCCACTATTTTCCTGAAAATCTACATATTTGTTTGAGTTTTGTTCCACTATGGTTTTATCTCATGGATTTATTTATAGTTTTGTTCTATATATGCATATAATGATTTGGATTCAAATGTATGTCATGGCGATTTTGGATGAAACCTAGATCACCATTTTAGGGTTTTTATTGCAACGACAACAATTATTAAGGCCAATATTTCAAACAAGATGTAATTTTAACCCCGAATAAAAACGAAGGTGATTTTGGGAGGACCATTTTTTTTATTCGGAAATCAAGTTCACTTGAATTCAAGACAAGTTCTCTCACAACTAAGTTAATATTCTGACTACATAGTACTCTAGGAAACTCATCCAACCATAAAAAATCATAGCACTCTCTTCCACTACCCTACTTAACACAATGAATATATGCTCTTTCTCTACTCAATAATCCCTTAGGGATATTGTTCCCTTACAATGGTCTTTAGTATAGGTAGAAACAATCAAATCCAATAAATTATTTTAGGAAATAACTAGATAAAGAATACAACATGTTTCCTAAGCAACCAATGAGAAACATTAACCAACTAGTGACGAATTTCTACATTTCCTAAGCTTTAATATGTTCATCTACAACCCCTCTCTCTCTCCCCCAACATCTACAAACTCCTCTTTTATACTACTAATTCTGTCATTTTCAAATTTGGTTAATGGGTAACAAATATAGAGAATACAACATGAGGAGTAGAGAGTATGAACTTGAGAATTGGAGAATAATGGGATAGTGATCCCCAATGAGGTAGGAGAATGAAGTACTCCTCACACTTCTACAAACTAATTTTACTTTGCCCAAGCTTGCATAACTACACAAGGTAGACTTCCTCACCAACTTCCACATAAATTTATGATTGGATTCATTGGTAAAAGAAGTGGATGAACTTTATCGAAGGCACATGATGAAAAGGTGGGAGTTCTTAGAATGAAACTTGGTAATGGATGATTAATTTCTCATCAGATCCCTCTATGTTTATTCTTCAGTGCAATCACAACCCATCCTATGGTCTTTGCAACCATCTTTGATTTCTATATATTAAATTATAACATTAATATTTTCATAGCTTTGAGTTCATCGTGGTAAGCCTACCACATCCTTCATACAAGTGTATTTACAACATCTACATGACTAGCTATTCATTAGTCAAGGCTTGGCCCTGAGATGCATATTTACAACATTTACATCACGTCCAATCTAGCTTCAAAACCCCCTCAAAACTAGTTACAATCTCAGCCATACTGGACAATACATCAATATTGATAATAATAACTACATATAATCTGCATAAATTATATTAATAGCCAAACAACAAAAATTTTGGAGAAATACTGAGCAAAACCCTAGTTTCCAAAATGGACCTACAAGATGACACCTACGCCATGGGACCGGAGGAGAGGGGCACCCCTAGCACTATCCCAATGTCTTGAATCCAACGGAGTCGACGGTTTGTCGATCCGAGCCATGGTCGTCATTCTATGGT